>JAZAYU010000154.1:0-600000 GCA_038501625.1 Corbicula japonica
GTGAGTAGGGTATTGTTCATGCAAATATATTTAGAAATACCTGAAAAACAAGGATTGTTCATAAGAGCACATGACAGAGTATCAAGTGAAATTCTTTGAGAGTCTGTATAGTAAGTTGTGGAGTGGATATGGCAAATAAAATTTTTAGCTCACAGAGCCAAATGCTCTGAATGAGCTGTTTTGATCAGAGGGGAGCCAGATGTTTGTCATCCGTCAACATATTTGTTAACACGATAGAGGCCACAATTTTTATCTGATTGTCACTAAACTTGGTTAGAATGTTTGTCTTGGTTGCGTGGTGATCCCTTTGCGAAACTGGGTCATCTTGGGTTGAAAACTAGGTCAGATTAAAGCAAACATTTTGTTAACACAATAGAGGTCACATTTTTCATCCCATTGTCATCAAATTTGGTATGTATATTTATATTGATGATCTCTACTTAAATTATTGAAATCATGTTCTTGAGTTGCCCAGGTGCCCCGCCCTGGGATTTTAATGTTTTTCTTTTAAATTCTATAATTAACCTTTGATTTCTACAGTTATCAACCTAATTTTGACACAAACTTCATACCATCTTAAAATTCAATCTTTTCTGAACATTTCACTCATTGGTTGTTCAGTGATAAAGTTTGAAACAAAACTTTTAGTAACAGAGTGAAAATATTGTTGTCAGAATTCCAATATTTCAATATTTAAACCTGGTCTTAAGATCTATAGTGTATTATGATGCATTATCAGAGGTCATTTCTTTTGTTGCTTGTCAATGATCTGTTGAACTCCACCGTTTAGGTCTGTGTTATGCAATATTTAGAACAGAGCTTTGGAGATTTTTATAGAATAAATATTATGTCATTTTCTAAAGATATGGACCAAATAAACATTCTTACTTTATATCACTTTGAAAATCAGGCTTTTCTGAATATTTTATTCACTGTTTGTTAAGTAAAAAACAACACAAAAAAATCTGTAGCAAATCCTAGAATAATTCAGATTATTGCAGAGAAGTTGAAATGCATACGACATACTTTTCATTGGTGATCAATTGATTATTTTTCCTTGAGATTAGCAGAATGTAACAGTCACAAATCCTGTAAAATGAATTTCTTGAACAGTTTTTTATATGGATCATTCCAGCATTTTTTCAAGGAAAGAAGGATTTTACAAAATATTGTGACAAAAATTACTTCTTCAGTTTAAAACAGACTGATATGATTTGAAACGTTGTACATATGTTCACCATTAAGTGTAGAAGTGCATTAAGTGTAGAAGTGCGGACATGTTTTTCACATGGGTTAGTTTATTAGTTTTAGGAGAGAAGCAGAAATAAATCAAATCTGCTGAATTAAATGCTTACTTTCACAGTTTAACAGATATTGGCATGATATTTTAACAGTTGTTCAGTATAAAGTTTAGATGTGCATGTCATATTTTTCATGTGTATGAGATGCTTGATAATTGAGTATTGTCTCTAGTCTCAGTTTTATTTCTTTGGCCCTCATTTTTACCAAACCAGTCATGATGTTTTTCTGTAACATATTTGTGGAATATAATCTAGAACTATAAAACTTCTAATTTCTAGAAGGGTATCACACAAATATGTACAAATATGCTTCATGTAGTTTAGGTAGTTTAGGTAGTTAGAGTGGACAAACTGGTGTTAGATGTATGGAGTAATTTGTCATGGTTCTGCAAATGATTATGGTATCTACAATATTACTATATGTTACAATGTTTAAATTATGTAACCCTCAAAATGAACTATCACAAGTGAACCATCACAAACAATTGCAAAAACAATGTATTGTTAAACTGCTTTTACTTTAGATTAGCTTGTAGTAGTTTGCTGTTTATCCACTGAAGGTCTGACACAAAAACCTGATGGTGTATTCTGAATTTGTGATCATAGGATAACATGTCCATTCTTGATTAATTATAAAATGTTTTATTTTTATCTTGCCTATTTTGTACTAAATTGATCATTGTTAAATCGTTGAGATCAAAATGTGCTGATTTTAAAGACAACTGTTGTTTCAGCTTCTGATGCTTACCACCATCTGATGACCTTTTTGTTATTGGTAGAAAATCTTTACATTAAAGTAATAGAAATGTGTAATGTCTTTTTTATTTATTGATCTGTAACCCAGTATCACACTCTTTTAAGTTCCTAATTTAAGGAGCTTTCCATGCCATGTTTGTGGGCCCTTGTAGTTGTCCCTACTGGTAAACAAGAAATTGGCAACCACTGTAGGCGTGCATCATAATAGCTTGGAGTCTTCAGAAACACTTGGACTCAAGCAGGCGGGATGACATGTGTGTCATCTTTCCCGTTAGGTGCTGTACTACCTAAACTGTGCTGATGTGCCTTAAAACCCAAATAAACTAAACCAAACTAAACTTCTTAAATGGCTATCCTTAACAAAGATTATACATCTTAAGTTTTGCTTAGCAGACAATAACATCTCACAGAGGGGCATGGCTTTGAGCACTTCTCCCCCATGTGTCTTGATGTGAGAAAGTTGGCTGATTTTTTTTTACTGTAGATAGAAGTCTAGTACTGGTAGACCAGGAGATTGGTTATGAAATTTGGCCACCTCAATACTATTTAAAAGGGACGTAAACATTGTTCACAAATCACAGACGATCACATAACCATCAACGTTGCCTAAATCTTGAAGACATCTTTTGTATTATTAATTTATATATGTACACTTGCGACGGAATAGAACAATAGCTTTGCTTTCAAGATAGTATAATACTTTTACATGTTAGCTGTTGAAGCATTACCAACTAGAACCAAATAAAGTTTCTTAAACTTACCTGATTTAAAGTAAGAAGAATGATCCTGTGAATAGTTACCTCACTTAGATTTTGCGATGCACCTGTGTTGTGTGTGACACAGATAGAGGTACGATTCCTCTTTGTGTTTGTAATGCGTTATGTGTGTGCAATAACCCCACTTGGTATTTGACAAATGTGTGTGATAGTGTGTGATACAGGATGAGGTACTTACCTCTAGATGTTAGCAATACATTATGAATGTGCAATTACCCCACTTGGTCTTTGTCAAACGTGTGTGATAGTGTGTGATACATGATGAGGTATGAACCTCTAGGTGTATGCCAAGTGCGCATAGTTTAAACAGCGAGATACACAAGATAGCAAATAGTCATAAAAATAAGGGTTTAATTTTTGATAAAGTGATGGTATTGTCCACTGCATACGCCTTCAAATAAGGGTAGACCTCTATGTGTACGTACAGAAATAGGTACCTCTGTCTGTTGGTTAGACCGGTATGTGTGTGTGTGTGTGTGTGTGTGTGTGTGTGTGTGTGTGTGTGTGTGTGTGTGTGTACGTACATGCACTGTATCTCAATAGGGTTCGAAATGACTTTATTTCGGTTTCGCTAAAGTCATTTCGTTCCCAATCATTGTTTTATCCCAAGAACCATGTAATTATATTCGAAACGGCTTTAATTTTCGTTTCGGTAAAGCCGTTCCGTTCCATTTTGCTTTTCCTCCTATCTTCAATCGTTTAAAGCTATAATTGTAGTACCTATTTAATTATTATCCTATTTTGTTGTTGTTGTTGCTGTTGCTGTTGTCACCGTTGTACTTACTGTAACTGCTATCATTATTATGTAAATTTAAAATAACTAATACAATATTAACAACTGAAAATATGATATTCTTTTAATAATACACCACAATATTTAACCCAACACCTCCCCCGTCGTACATTGTCGCCCTGTCTTTGTTAATGTATAAATACTTAGTCTTTTTGTGTAGTTGTTAAGTTACTGTTTTATTATGATCACGTCATTGTAAATATGCATTTATTGTACATTTCCTCATGCTGCATACTTGTATGCCTGAGATGTAAATAAAGTTTTGTTCTGTTCTGTTCTGTTCTGTTCTGTCATTGATCAGTGTCACACTGCTCTGACGAACGTCTAGAGACATCGCTATATAAAAAGTCTGACCGACAGGTGGCGCTTTTGTATGATAAACAAATCCAAAATCATTCGCGATTTCTAATGAAATTTGTTAACAGTGCTTTAACCGTATGTCTCCCACACTGGGCAAAGTGAAATTTAGGTAATATGATATCGAGCTACAAAATCAGGTATATGGTTTATAAACAAATGACGTTTAAGTACATGCCTACCCCATTTTACATAAATGAATGCAAGTATATGGCACGCCGTTGCTGCCTCTTCGTTATTATAGTTTTAGACTTTCACATTGTATGGATGGACGGGTGGTCCAGTGGTAACGCGTTGGTCTACCAATCCGGAGGTCGTGAGTTCGAATCCCGAACACGGCACTGGAAATTTCTGTATTATACGTCTGGTGTTTCCCACCCAACTAAGTACTGGTTCACTTCCAGGAAGTAGAATTTCAGTGCGTGTATCGGTGCTATACACCGGACACTTCAAAGGATGCAGTAAAGAGTTTGTAGCCGTAGATGCGAATTGGCCCCGGTCAAATTTGAAGATAAGAGGTAAGTGGGCAAACTGTAAGCTTCATGACACTTTAAAATATTTTTAGATGCTATATTTGCAGTTTCACATCTGTAGCTAGGATCCCCAAAATTGTCTGACATGCTCTTTTTGACCTTGACACTTGCAGTGTGAGGCAGGTGCTTGGAAATGCGAAACTAATACATTTCTGGCTCTGCCTTCAGTTTAACTTGCAATTCTCAAGGGGCATACAAACAAGTGTGATTAGTGCAAAATCGAGGTGGTTATGGTATATTTTGAGTATGATTTAATGATTCAGTAGGGATTTTACCATGTGTGAGTGGCAAGCATTTATTTTGGTCATTGGCAATAAGAAAGCTGTGAACTGATGAATGTTTGAAATTTTTCCTCGTCCGCCGACCGGTTTTCACGACCAAAATTTGAAAGTTAATGGTGCTTAAAAATCAACTGATATGTTTTTTTTTATATAATTTTGCTTTATTTTCATAAACTGTAAGTCATTGTGATGTCAGTTATGTGCCCTTTCTGTTTCAGGTATGTTCTAGTAGGGAGCAAGTGGACTTGTCGTGTCGGCTGTGATTCTCTGGTTTGTGATATATCAGATTAACCGTTTCCTGACGCCAAAGAATCAGATGGTCTCTTCGAAAAGAGCTATGGTAGCGCACCCGGCATCTGTATCTAAAAGCTATCTCTATAGTTATATGCACTTGTCAGATGTAATTGTATATATAGAAATATGTGTGTAAATACTCGGTGGTGGTGTTGATCTATACTTGGTGATATCATGAATATGATGGTAGGGGTAACATACACTGAATACAGCGATCTCCTATGATGGAGGTAAAAGAAAGTGAACATATACGAAAAACCTTATCCTCTGGTGAAGATGAGTGCTCCTATGAAAAATTGAGGAAGTTACAGAATGCATACATACATATGGTATGGCAGTTGTCATTGTACGGTGATTGATAAAAAAAGAAGAATATCAATAACGGAAAAATGCAGTTCAGTCAAACTTAACATAAATAAATCTTATTATGTATGTTTTTTATTTATACGTTTAGAAAAGTTAGAACAGTAAAAATAGTTTGACCTGAAAAATATCCCTACATTCTACAGCCAAACACAAAAACAAATCAACTCTAAACATCAAATTAAATGCCTTCCTCAGCTTACTTGAACACGCCTTTGGGCGCAGTAATACAGTTAAAAAATGCTTGTCGCCGTAGGATATGTTTTTTATATTTCAAGCTGACAGGGTGCCAGTCTAAAAATAATTTCACATGACAACAACGGCGTTCCATACTAATGTCCTAATTACAAGCCTCATTTTGGAGTGTCTGGTTTTTTAACGAACAATGTCTTCAGACGTACTTATCGCCATTGCGAAATCAGAGCGTCTGAATGATTGAGACTATCGAAGTACTACTCAACTAACACCGGTCACTGAGAAAAATACATTTCGTGAAACTAGCACTGAATTTAGATTCTAGGCTAATTTTATGATCAGATATTATCAAATGCACTTGTCAGAGCTAGAAGAGCATTGAAAGAAAGTAGTTACTGTAAAAATAAAACATTGAAGTGCAACGATATTTCGAATACAAATTAATAAAAGTAGGCTCCTTTGTATATGAAGTCTATTTCACATGAGAGATGTTCAGATTGGAAAGTGCGTCCCACAGAAACTGAGTGCTGGTGGTCACTATTCCCCGACGCCACATGTTTTTTAATATGAACAGAGCATACATAAATGCCCCTTTCTTGTTTATATTTAATATGATCTTTGTTCATTAGCATTTTAATGGTGGGTGAGTTATTGATCATGAATTTATTTCTCATTCCAGATAGTGGCAATCTTTGTATTACTTTTGCCTGCAGGTCCTGGACTAGATCACCTCAATTTTTATAGGTTTGGTATATCGTCTGGTAAGATTCATTTACATTTGAAACACATTTTCGCATTAAAAGTGAACGAAGTGTCAAATTTTCAAATATGGTTTACATGTTACAATTGACAATATAATGCTTATATGGGCCAATTTATTTCCTCTCGCTTAATCGATTAAAGCAACAAGGTATCTTCCATACATTTTGTCTGGTTACATAACATCAATATATTGTTTTTAATTTATTATAATTGTTCATTTCTATATCATAATTGTTATCATCTAATGAGATGTTGTTTCATGGTTTAAGGATGGGATGGGATGGGGATGGGGATCGGGATGGGGATGGGGATTGGGATGGGATGGGATGGGATTGGGATTGGGATTGGGATTGGGATTGGGATGGGATGGGATGGGATGGGATGGGATGGGATGGGATGGGATGGGATGGGATGGGATGGGATGGGATGGGATGGGATGGGATGGGATGGGATGGGATGGGATGGGATGGGATGGGATGGGATGGGATGGGATGGGATGGGATGGGATGGGATGGGATGGGATGGGATGGGATGGGATGGGATGGGATGGGATGGGATGGGATGGGATGGGATGGGATGGGATGGGATGGGATGGGATGGGATGGGATGGGATGGGATAGATAGATAGATAGATAGATAGATAGATAGATAGATAGATAGATAGATAGATAGATAGATAGATAGATAGTAACCAACTCGAGCAAAATTTAATTCCAGCCCAAGAAATGTACAATTCCAACCAGAGTTAATTATAATTCTAGCAACGAAGAAGTAATATTCCAGCTATAGTAAATTGCAATTCCAGCTCAAGAAAAGTAATATTCCAGCTAGAGTAAATTGAAATTCCTGCTCAAGAAAAGTAATATTCCAGCTAGAGTAAATTACAATTCTAGCTCAAGAACAGTACCATTTCAACACGACTTAATTGCAATTCCTGCTCCAGCAAAGTAATATTCCATCTCGAGAAAATTGCAATTCCCGTTCCAGCAAAGTAATATCCCATCTCGAGAAAATTGCAATTTCATCTCCAGCAAAGTAATATTCTTGCTATAATAAATAACAATTCCAGGTCCAACACAGTAATATTTCAGCTCGATTTAATTATAAATCTAGCTCCAGAAATAAAAACTCAACCCACAATCTTTGATCAACAGATTATTATTGCTGTCGCCTGTACGTTAAGGTGTTTCTAGGTTTCGCGACAGTTCAGCACAAAGGATATTGACCTATTTACGATGTTGACCAGGTTTATGACTATAAGATCATTCACGTGTGTTGGGTAAAGATCACGAGATCCAGCCGAGTGAAATATGCACAAGGGCGGTAACGAGGCCCTGTCGACTCATTCTACATGGGGGTGTAGAATCAACATTTCTTGTATACCAGATCAGGTCATCCGGTGTTTTCGCCCATGTAGGAAATTTTGATTATACACCCCCCATGTAGAATGAGTCACGCGCCTTATATGACGTCACAACGTTTTACGCATTTATGAATGAACGATGGAATGTCTCGTATATCACTCCGCTACTATAAAAAAGTAGTGCGAAGAAAAATGTACAGGAAAATACCTCAAAATGCGCAAAATAAATACGGTATGCAAGAAAAAGTATCATTCACTTACGTTGGGTTACGATCGCGTGATCCAGCCCGAGCGAAATATGCACTTAGGCGGTGACTCGGCAGAGCCTCGTTACCGCCCTTGTGCATATTTCACTCGGGCTGATCTTTACCCAACACACGTGAATGATACTTATATTCCTACACGGATGAAAACACCGGATGACCTGATCTGGTATGCAAGAATGTCTTCTCTCATCGGCATGTTCCACAGAGGTATGCGAAAAGTAGAATGTCTGCTGTCACTCAAAGCAGTATTAATGCACTACATGAACTGTAGTACTGATAACTCCCTGCTACATCTACGGTTATACTGATAACTTCCCGTACGTAATGCATGTTAATAAAAAGGTGAAATATACATATCCGGAACCGCCTCGCTAAAAAAAACAGCCCCCAACACAGCCAAAAGGTAGAGAGGAAAGGAGAGCATGGTTTTATATCATGATCAATTTCAAATAAGACACAACACAAAATTAACGAAAAGGATAAGCATTTCGAACCTATTTCTGGCATTTAGATACTCGCAACATGAAAATTAACCAGTATATCTTGCACGTGTGATTACGAGGATTTGAATATTGTGTTAGATAGTATTTTTATATTGTGTATATTACTCGAAGTTACCTGCCACAGTCCTAAACCAAGAAATATCTGAAGCAAAGATTTTTTATGACAACATGCAAAAATATTACCAAGCCTATACACTGTAACAGTAGATCAGTTTAATATCATTTTTTGTTTAAAATATTATTGGCGGTAGATGAGTTTATGTTTAAGGAAAATATGAAAAGGGAAGCCATTTGAACACGAAAATATGAAAATATTGCAGGCTCGGTTTGAAGAGCCTGTTCATGAGCAGTATAGGAAATGCATATTAGTAACACGACGCATAGCCCCGGGTTGATCTTTATTTGCACCAGTAAACAGTGCAGTGTTGATCTATCTCAAACGACAGTATGCATAATATACTCAACAAAAAAAAGAAACCTGACACTGTAACTTTGAATAAGTATGAGGTGCATATTCAAAATCTATATATTTTTGCACCATCCAAAAAAAATAACCACTGAATCACTTGTTTCATGCACCAAAAATATCAAAATGCATAATTAAGTTCAAAACATGCACAATATTTATTACATACCACAATTCAATTAGCTTTAAATCTGATTCCAGGAAAATACACCAAATATAAAGTGTCGGGTTTCTATTTTTGAGTATATTATGGCGGTGAACATTGAACATTGTATGCGGTATTGTCGTATTCGGTGTTGTTCCCCTTCGCCACCCCTTCTCGCCTCTGCCTCGCAGAACGGCGAATCCTTGTTTACAAATTTAAAGCTTACTCATATTGCAAGGTTCTAAGTTTTTTTCTGACAAAACGTAAACGAAATATGCGAGGTTATTTGAATGTTACTGACATCAACAACTTTTAGATGTTTTTTTTTTATCATTGCATTCTTAAGGTTTTCCTATCGCAGTATTTACAGTGATCTTTTGTTAGAGTCTCGTAGATATCAATTTCAACACAACAGATCATTTCGGATGTTACTATGTTTTTAATTATTATATATCTCTGGGTTTTTTTTACAGTGGAACAGTCCATATAAATAAGCGTCGGTTATTGAGCGGTCATAACAGCTTTTAGTCCTTTTCTTTATGGATCGCGATACGCCAAGCAACTTAAACACTGAAGGTGTAAATTATAATTTAAGTTCCGACTCCGGTACCCTCGGGGCATCTGCCCCAGGGTTACCGGAGCCAGAGTCTCGTCAAAGAGAGTAAGTTTACCTTTTAAAAAAATTTCTGTGCATTGTTTTATTATTTTAAAAGTCCTAACATTTAGAAACAGGAAGTTAGTTTAACATGTAAGCAATAAGTATTTAACAACATTTATTCAGTAGTTTAATACTTTATTTCAATATATACAATTTTATGTTATTAAATCTAATATATTATATATACATTTGATAACCAGAGTTCATTTATATAATAATGTGTTTGTTGGTTTTAAAGCGAAACTTTCCGTTTTCGTTTTAAAATAAAACATGTGTGTACACGTAGCATATCGAATTTCCAGACAAAATGTATTCGATGTACATGTATTTATCTTGTAGTTGATAAATGAACGTTATCTATGCATAACACAAAAAACTTTTTAAAACTAGGTTATCGGTATCACAAATCAAGGAAAACATTTTGCATGTTTTATCGCCGATTCCCAGATGAAAGTAAACAATACAGGTTCCGTTAAAATCACGATGCAGCAAGGTCTTTCACAGTCAGACTTATAGAGATTTTATTTGTGAACTCAAGAAAATAAAAAGCAACATTTAAATTTTTCATATTGCCAAGACGGTAATCTCAATGGTTCTCTTTATCGTTATTTGTCTGTGATGTCTTATTTGAAATTGATATTCTTATTAATCCATGCTAAACTTTCCTCTCTGCATTTTGGCTGTGAGGGGAGGTTGGTTTTTCTGATTGACGCAATTCCCGGTGTGCATATTTTTTTTATTATAGTACACAGCTGTTTGATTGTTGAGATTTTCGTCCAGAAAAAAATACTTTGTTTAAAGCAAATTGGAAGAAAGTACCTAACACAAAGCAAACATTAGAAGAAAAACTCTTGATCCGGAGCATACCATTGTCACAAAAAGTTTCATTGGGTGAGTTCAGGACGGACTAGAGTTTCACCCCAGGAATCAGGGATCAGCTAAAAATAAACTAAATGCGTATGCTCAGTTGTGTTTTCGCCAAACTCTGGTATCGGGTCTGTTGCAAAATGGAAGACAACACACTTTTACAAGTGTTAATGAATATTTATACTGCGAGAGAGTCTCTTACCTTCGAAACTGAAACAGAAATGGCCATTTTTGGGCGGATGCGAAGCATTGCTTTTTATACATGTAGGAACAACAATGAATCTAGTAGAGCAAACTTGTATTATCAACGATACATAAGCTATAAATATTCATTAGTAGGCGGTGCTACTTGAATTCTGTAGCAAATCACTTTTCCTCGCTAGACACCGTCATCTTCGAACTCCAGAAACTCTGGGTTGCAACGGGGTTTACTTTAGTCAAGTTCAAAAGGCCAAACTACGTCATTCGAGTGACAACCCTAACAGTTCATGTCGATGCAGTGGTAACACGGGTGGAACTCTAGTCCGTCGTAAACTAAGCAATTGGTAATTGCCAAATCACCTGCCGAATGTTTTGCTCGGTTATTTTTTCGTATTGCTATTGGCCGACCAAGATAAGTTGGCGATGTTTTCAGTTTTTTTATAGAATGTAAACACTGGTAAAGGTTATATAATTTTATATTACTAGACAATCCACTAGTCTGGTGATAAGTTTGTTTGTCTTTTGATATTTCAATGCATCGTAACAAAATGTTTATTGTAGCCAGTTTATTTTCCATCTTATATTGCATTGAGAGAGATGTCTGTATTACTGATGAAGTTCAGAGAGTGGTGTAAGAAGGTTGATCCAATAGTTTTGTCATTGCCTTTATAAAACATTTTGAAGTAATATTACATCACCAAAGTCGGTATACATATAAATGAAGTGATGTACTCGTGTACTAGTTTAAGAAAATAAAATACTTAAATCATGTTTCGATCCAACATTTGTTAGCATTGCCATGTCAACGTATTTTATTGATTGCGTTTTAGACCTCTCGGCTATTCGGACATGTATCGGGAGCATCACACTTCATATTAAACAACGATTAAAATATTATTTGACAGAGGTATAGGTCGACCAAGCTAAATTGGCGATGTTTACAATTATTTCTAGAATGTAAACACGGGTTTATGCAAATTTACGCGTTAAAAGAACTATTGTGCCTTTTAATATCACATCGCCCTGATAGCTCACGCGTCCGGCTGCCGTAGGCCTAACTTTTTCCGACACTGGTTCGATTCACATTGACACCCGGCATTTAAGGAAATATTTAAGATTTATATTTTTTAAGTTTTACTGCAGTCATTTCAAAGTATTATATGTATTTTGCTTCAGTTGATTTTATCGCGGAAATAATTATTGTGTAAAAATATTTAAAAAATGTAAAACAAAAACATGTTTCGAACCTACAACCTATAACAGTGTTTCTACCATTGCATTCTAATATGAATTGCTACGTTTTTCTTTTAATTCAGATATACTGATTCAAAATTAAATGTTTTCAAAAACCTATGAGTTTCAGATGTTATAATGTGGTTTGTTATTCCATAGTAGATCTTTGTATCCCTAACGTTTTTTTTGTGTTCAGTAAATAAGAATGTTTTATCATTTTAAAATATGAAAAATTATTTCCATTGGTATAAATCAACACATGGCTACTTTATATAATATGGATAGTGTATTTTTTACTTTAAAGTTCGAAGAAAATGATACGTTGTTCCGAAAGAAAATTCTATGTATTATAATATGACAATTCATCATAACGAATGGAACAGTACACACAGTAGGGATGGTCAAATGCCAGTGCACGTTTTACTAGCAAAATGCATTTTACATGTATACAATAAAACCCCGCAAAAGGTTGTCTTCATAGCGGGGTGGTCTCTTTTTAAGGGTTAGTCCATTTAAGTTTCTCTTTAGTTCATAATTGGTTTTAAAATCATTCGAAGAGCACTTAAAAGTCCTTTAAAAACCACATGCCGCAGATTCAAGTACACTGAAAAGAAATATGTCAACACGCAACACTACAAGAACATGAACAATAATATACGACATGCGTGTTATCCGGTCGATAATATCTTTCAATTTTATCGCATACGCTTCTTCACGCTCCGTTGTGTGGTTAAGTTATTTCTTGTAAATCAAGTCAGGGGCGTAGGCAAGTTTTAAAATATTGGGGCGGCAGAAATTGATTAGTTTTGTTTAAATGATAAAACTAGAGATGCGCGAATAAAATGGTTTCATGGTTACTAAGATCGTATATTTTATAACGATTTTCAGGGATTTCAATGACCAGGAGTCATCTATTTTCAGTGAACTTTACTACTTATAAACTTCATTTTAACTTATTTTCATGGTTCAAATAATCATTCATTTTAAATTAAAAGGCAAAAGACACAATCTTTCTTTTTTCTTGAACAATTTGACCACTTATCCTAAATTAACCTGCATCAAATTTACCCCAAGCTCAGAATAATGTGGGCTCAAAAGTGGAAAATTCAAATATGCTTGCTTCAAAATGCAAGAATCTGCATCAATGTAAAATCACTGAATATTAAAGTTATTTTTGTTAAAGATTTTGAACCATTTCAAAAACATATTAAATACCTCATCGTAAACTATGAAGACATGGATAGTCATCATAAAAACTAGGTTTAAACGCTCGCAACTTGGGTTTTGCAAAATTCTGTGGTTGATTAGAAATATCCATATCTGATCACATCTAATTATGGATTAAGAATTATTTTTCAACAGACATGATATACTACTAACTTGTTAACATTGGACACCAAAACTGGTGTAACATGTCGCCGGTTATCTTATTAACTGACAGACAAATACAATAAACAAAACCATTATTGATAATTTTCTGGCACTGTTCGTGCAATCATAAAGTGCAATTAACATCCGGTGGTCATCTTAGTCGTTTATCCCTGTCACGCGCAGCTAATTGGGCGTATCGATGACTGTCTTCTGCTGCGTGATACGTTGATCATTAAATAAGACTTTCTTCGTTTTTATTTTCACAGTCTTAACATTTAAACTAAAAAATTCCACTAAGGCAATTTAAGTAGCTAATGGATTCTCAAATAGTATTATAACATTTTTTCTTAATGTAAAATGCCTTCTGCATACTTAAAAGTGCATAACTTTTGTTCTGTTTTGTACCTGCCTCATGTTGTTGTTGTTGTTGTTTTATCAGAGAGGTAAAAGAAGTGAAATTGGATTGATTGTATGTACTTGTTTCCTGTTTAATGGGGCACTTAATCCGGATGTCGACAATACATAATGTTATACTAATGTTTAAGCCTTTTCGTCTATAAAAAGGTCTACGTATAGACAATATTGCATTTAGTAAATAGCGGTTTATCGGTGAGATGAACGCGAATTAAACTTAAGGGCTTACCACACTCCTCCCAATCCTGTTTAATGATAAAAAGAAAATTATCGATTAATAAAATAAATTAAATTGGAGAAACTTTTGACAGTTTGAAAATCAAAACTATGAAATATCAAAAACAAGAAAATTTGCAGTTTTACAAAAGAATTTAGATCAGTTGCATCAGCCAAAGCGCACGCACCAAAGAACAATTTTAATGAAGGATATTAAATTTAGCGAGTTAACTTACATTTGTAAACGGGGGCAGGAAATTTAAATCGTACGGCGATGAAAAAACAAACAAATGAGGTATGCACCTTATAAAATTTTGTCATATATATGCTTCGCGGGGACCACCCATGACTTTGCTCATTTGCAGGCCGAAATCATATCGAATTTTTGCTATATTTAAAAGTTACAATCCATTTCTGTAGTCAAAACACATAGTTTTACATATCATTTTGTCGTTACAAGTACGCGTACCGCCTGACCGATTGTACGAAAGTACCGACTTCCTTTGTTAAGACACTAATTTCGAAATAGTCAATATAAAATAACGATGTTAATTGAACGATTGAATTCAGTGCAGTTGATAAGTGGCAAACAGCAAGCTAAGAGGGTATAAATATTGTTAAGAAAGTACCCATAAATGCAATCCAAATTGTGTTTATCTTGTAAATTATTTCCGGGAAAACACCTGACCCGAATGTCTTCCACCACATACAAATTCAATATCACGGATCTGGATTCGGTCTTGGGTCGATACTAAACAGTAAGTTAACATTATTTTGACTACAACTGTAATTTAAGTAGAAAACACAAGTTAGAGCATTTCAAGAATATACTGCAAGCAATGCAAAACCAGCCTTCAATTAAAGTTTCCAGTTTCCAACAACAACGATATTAACAGCATAAAGCTTAAGGGAAAATAATGAATGCATCAACATCCTAATTTATTGGTAATTAATACTGACTATTTAAAGGCATCTTTTTTCTGCTCAGTATACAAATTAGCATTGGCTGTGGAAAGTTCTATGGTACCGCTGTGAGCAGTCATGTTAATATAACATATTTATTCAATTCGGCGGCACCTTAACAACATCACTATTTCTAGACCTAGTAAATAAAATAATAAATTACTTCTACTAGAAACATGATTATTCACATTAATGTCTTTTGCCGGTACACGTCAGATACAATCTACGTGACATTGATCGACAGAAAATTGGACAAATCCTTGACTTTCGTTGGTCAAAAAGTAAATGCAAACACAAATAGTGAAATACTACGTATTCTATTAATTTATCTGCTAATGACCGACTAGCTTTTTGGAAAGCTACAATTTTGTTGTTCTTAGGACCGGTGACGATGGTGGAAGTGTTTATTTTGATGGGTCAGGTTGTTGACCTTACCTGGAACTTAATTATAAAGAACTTAAAAAAATGTAAATGCCAGATTAAAATACAAAGTAAAAATGTAGTTTTCTTCAATGGTAGTTTGATTATGACGTTGATCGAAACGAAAACCGAGTCACACAACGTTTACTTAACTTTAACTTAAGCTTAATTGTCCTTGTAACTTTGAAAGTTCAAGTCTGTTTGACTACATACTTTGCATATACCGACTGCATGAACATAACGATAACTAAACAACAGTAATTATAACTCCCGATTGGCTCATTTTCGAGTTGTGTCCCTTTTAAACGACTGTTTGACATAGTGTTGTTCATTTATCGTAACGAATAACTGTCGGTAAACAGGCAAACCTAACCTGCAATATTTATATATTTATCCTGTTTGGTAGCATACAATTGTCTATTTTTTCATTTAAATTTAACAGCAGAGTTATTTGTGCTGTGTTGTTCATAAAAAGTCTCCACGTACATTCAGTCAGTGTTGTTGTCAATTACCATCTTTGAAAACGTTGAGCACGATACATATATTTGTGTAAATTTAGGGTAGCGCTCAACCCGGGGCTACTCGGCGTGGACAATTTTATGCATTTTCATTGTTTCCCATGAACATGCTCAATCAACCGATCCTGCAGTTATTTCATATGTGTCGTTTTCGGTGGATTTCAATATATTTTTTCATCTACGAAATAAATTTTATTTATCTTATTTTTATTTATCGTATTTATCTTTGAACGAAACTGTACTTACAATATATCATCTGAGTGTGCTATTAGACATAACTTTAAGATTCAGAGTGGGCTAATTCCTACCTTGTTAATTTTATACTGATATGTCTCAACTGATTTTAGTTGACTAAATATAAAAGAACATGTAATTAGGTATTGCGAAAAAGTTTTTGAAACCAATGGCAAAAATTTATTTTGGTCTATTAATAATTCAAATGACGTTTTGAAGAGGTTTAAATCAAATAATTGTCAGGCGTTCTGTTTGTCTACATATGATTTTTCAACTGTATTTACTTCTCTCTCTCATAATTTAATAAGAGACAAGCTAACCAGTCTCATTGAAAACAACTTTTGCTAGAGAAAATAAAACATTTATCGCTTGTAATGAACAAAGAGCATTTTTTGCAGATGGTTTTTATGATAATTATAATTAATGGACCTGCCAAGACCTTATCCAGGCGCTCACATTTTTATTTGGTAATATTTATTTGAGATTTGGTACCTATTTTTATGAACAAGTAATAGGCATTCCATTGGGTACTATTTGTGCACCCCTTGTTGCTGATTTGTTTTTATACTGTTATGAAAGAGACTTTATGTTATCTCTTTCTACCAAAAATCAAGATGATATTTTTACAGCTTTTAACAACACCCATAGGTACCTTGATGATTTATTAAATATAGATAATAACCACTTTCCATCACTGGTTAATAAGATTTATCCGATAGAACTACAGCTGACTAAAGCGAACACTTCAGAAAAGCAAGCAAACTTTCTTGATCTAAATCTCTCCATTGAAAATGGTTACGGCACTACTTAAATATATGATAAAAGAGATGATTTGAATTTTAATATAGTAAATTTGCCGTTTTTAGACGGCGATGTTCCTCGTGCAACATCTTACGGGGTTTATATCTCACAGCTTGTTCGCTTTTCAAGAGCTTGCAACTATGTGAATGATTTCAATAAACGTAATCTTTCCATTTCAGAAAAACTATTAAAACAAGGTTATCGGTATCAAAAATTAACGAAAACCCTTTGCATGTTTTATCGCCGTTACCCAGATCTAATTCATAAATACAGGTGCAGTTTAAAATCACTATTGCAACAAGGTATTTCACAGCCAGTTTTTTTTTTAAATGGAGATTTAATTTATAAACGTAAGAAGATAAAAGGCAATGTTAATTTCGTAAGAACCATCTGTAAATTTAAAAAGAAAGGTTACCAACATGATATTTTACAGCGCTCTGCAGGCCTGGTGATTAACCCATCTACAGTTGATCATTATGCTTACCTATTTGGTTGCACGACGGTGGCAGGGGTTTAAGAGTTTATAAAGGTTTATGGGGAAAGCTTTTCTTAAAGGAACCTAGAAGCTCGATTTGTTCTTTAATCCCCGTCATCGTGTTCTTGCTGATTTTACTCCAGGTGTTCTTGTCTCGGTAAGATCATTGAGTACCCGCCCTTTGGCTCTGCAATGCTATTAGCTTCTTATGTTTTATATGTTTGTGTGCTTTTGCATGCAACATTGTTGAGCCTGTGGGTGGGTTGAAGTTATTTAAGCAAGACAATTTATACTTGTTTTGTGATACGAGAACCTGTTGGGGTAAGTGTGAGGTTGGTGCACCCTAGAACCTGGTTTAAACCCCAGTGGCAATTTGTTTTGCCACTGACCGTTCCAAGGCGGTATCCCCAAAGTTCTCGTTTTCGTTAGGTGTTGGTGGCGTCCTATTTGAATTGACATACTTATAACAAACATGAACATGCTCTCTCTCTCTCTCTCTCTCTCTCTCTCTCTCTCTCTCTTCCTCTTCTTTTTCGCTGCGTGGAGAGGCTGTGTTTTGTGAGTGTGGCGATTCATGATATGCATATATGCATATATTACTTTTTTCACTAAATAGTGGACATCTTTAACTAGTTTGAACTATCTCCAAATTTTAAAATTGAATAACTATAAGATCTATCGTTTGGTGTTTTAATATACATGAATCATAGACAACCCTGTTCACCCGTTTTTTTTGTGTTTTTTTTTTAATGCAAATCGACCAACCGCAACCGAAATAATTGACTTTAAAGGTTTGTTAACCTTTTTCTCAAAATCGTCGCCTGAGAATATTAATGAACTATCTCCATTTCACCATTTCGAAAACAACTCTTTACCATTTTGAAAAAAAAAACCTTTATGGTAAAAATGGAGTAAGCTCATTATTTTTCTCAGGGGACGAATTGGTACCACGACTGAAGCGAATGTTTAAGAGTTTCAGATGATTTTTCAGGGGGAATATTGAAAATAAACATTTATCGAGTTATTCAAATACTGTGGTATCAGTATGATCATCTAGAATCTATTGTTTTAGCTGGACGGTGTCATGACCTACTTTTTATGTGTTTGCATGTTTTTGCATGAAGCATTGTCGGAATGGTGGGTGGGTTGGTGTTGATTTGTAAAGGTTACATGTAGGTGTTTCTTCATATAAAAACCTTGTGAGCAAGTGTGACCCTAGAACCTTGTTTTAACCACCAATGGACAGGGCATCACGAGACTTGCCAATCAGGGAGAAGTTTTGTCATAATTTCGCTGAATTATGGGGAGATTTGCAGTCAACAGCATCCGTTTTCTATATAGTCTATACAAAATAAATTCTCCCATAGCTAAAAAGGGAGAAGTCTGCTCACTTTTGGGAGACCACTTCTCCCAAGTCTCCCTCTACTGAGAGCCCTGATGGAATTTGTTTTGCCACCGATTTTTCCTTAGGCGGTTACACCAACCGCCCTACCCAGGCTATTCTTTTATCATTTTAGTTGTGTTTTATTTTTAGTATGTGGATTAAATGTCATATGTCCACGTACACGGAAAAGAAATACTAATTATTTCCTAATTCAGTTACTAAGATCCATAAAATAGTTTACTTATTGTTTTCTCAGGACTATTAGCAACTTTTGTTAGCTATATAATAAAAACACTATAATACACAATGCAGATAGTAACTTTTAATAAATTAATTCAATAACTAACACACATACTTTTTACATTAAACCAGTTGTCAGTTTTAATAGTAATTATAACATTCAACATCACTCTCATGTAATTTTTAATCTTAGAGATGTTTATTACTAAGCGTTTCATGTCGTCATGTCAGTATTTCGTTATGTCAGTATTTCCTATACATCATCTTGCATCATTATTGACAGCGTAATGATGTGAGTTTTGGTTTAGTCTGAAAGGAACTCTGATTTAAAGCATAAACGTTAAAACAGGTAATTTGAATGGCCGTCGTTCGCAAGGTTACTAAAATGTCTTCAAATCAGAATCTTAACACTGACATTGATTTTTTTTCAGATCCAGTCCGAGACTTGCAGTTAGCAACAGTGCATCTGAAGCAGGTACGAACACAATTTATACTGTAGACCGCGTTATTTTCCCTGCTCATTAGAAATTTCTTCAGTGGACTGTAACAATAAAATAAAAAGCAGCTTGTAGAAGAACCACACAATCTGTTACGCAGATGTGGACCCTTATAAGTATTTTTCGGAATACTAGTAGTGCGCCATGACAAATACATGTAATAAGGCTTTAGTATGACCAAAGGTTTTCAATTTATGGAGAGTTTCAATATTTTTACATATTATAAACTTTTCTTATTGATTTTGTGTTAACATTCAGTTACGTTTTATTAGAAAATGCCAAAACCGACATCGACCCCAAAAATAACTCACTGTAGATTTTGACTTATTTCGAAAATTTTGCTTTAATGAAGTAAAAATATCAGTCCTCTTGACCGTTCCAATGCGGTAACTCGGGTTCTCATTTTCGTTTGGTGGTGTCTTATACGAAACTGGTCATTTTATAAACACATGCTCTCTTTTGTACTCTCTGCTTTTTGATCGTGTTGGAAGGCTGTGTCTTCTTGATGTGGCCATACTGAAAATTAATATTTCTAAAAAAAAAATTCTAATTTTTAAAATGAAACGAACAAGAAGAGTTCGCATCTATGTTGGTTATGAGCCATCGCTTCTTCTGACTCCATGTGTGACAATGTTATGGCAAATGCATTTCAACGATAATATAGCGAGCCTGGTGATGCGGTGATGCGGAAATTAGTACAAAGCTAATGCGCATGACGGGGCTGGAAATTATCATGGTGACTTGACTTAGGCAGAAAGCTCGACCTGACTTTTCATAAGGTGATACAGATGTTTTAAGGCTTAAGTATTTGCCGAGGCGTTAAAGCACCGCCCCGTTTGGGAACAGGATGTCACGAAAATGCGACTAGTAGCTACAGACTACTAAGCACACGACGTCGCGAAGTAAGATCAATCTAGGTCGGGTGATTTGATCACGGTCCTGCCGAAAAGAATTACCGTACAACACAGATGTTTATAGATGTATTGGGACTATCTGACAACAGGGAGAAAATTTAACGCGTTGAAGCAGGTAGGCAGTTTAGCGCGAGTAGGGTTGTGATGGGGTTGCGGACAAAACATGGATTGAAAGGGGTAGGGTTAGACGGGGAGGAGTATTACTACTTGCTTACGGTTAGAATCAGAAAGAGACGAGGTGCAGGACCACGCTTATGATCAGAGCAAGATCAAGGTTATGAGAATCAGGTTAGTGATCGTATATGACCACATATCTTTAAAGAGGACTATATACAATGAAAAAGCAGGGGAAAAGGGAGACATACCCGGCCTGAAAAGAATGGGAAGAGGACTTATCTGGTGTACACGTTGAGCGGGAAGTTTGACATGACCGAAAAGAAAGGAAGGGGCAAAGCGAGGTTAATCATCAGAGTAAGGAGTGAGTAAGACGAATTTCAAATAAGGAGCAGGAGTTGCAGCAAGACTGTCAGTATAGCACAACAAGCTGTAAGATCATCAAAGTGAGCAGATAGTAGAAACACGCTTGGGAAACTGTATTAGATTTATTGTACTTTATTGCCGAAAAGACGCCTGATGTTCCATATTTGGCAATTGGCAAAATTAACAAAAATGTTAAAATATGCATATCGAAAACTGCCATTCCAAGAGACTCAGACTCTCCACAGAGATGAAAAGAAAACATGTGTTATCGAAGTAAACACCACAAACAATTAAGGAAAGTGAGAACCTGAGGGGAACGATTATTTGAAAAACAATTTGCTGTTGGGGCTTTAAACCATGTTTAGGGTGCACCAACCTAACACTAGTTTCAACAATAAATTTTGTTGACAATTTTGATACTGACAAAATTTTTGGTCTCTCTGTGCATATTATGAACATCTTGAGTTAAGTAGTTACTATTAAGAGTGGATTTATTTTTGTTAGAATAAGAACGCAAAGTGTCCATTTTGTTGTTAAAATCATTCGCTGCGACAAGTTTCTATAATATAACCAGGTAACCTAGTGAACACAATAAATGTAAAAGTGTTGATGATCTTAATTAAAATTAAATCTTTCAAAAAATATGACGGAGACTGTTGGATGCATTGGTAACAGTAAACAATTTTAGAAATGTTGATTACCGAAACGGATGCTTTTTTCAAAATAATATTAAATATAGTATTAGCTCCATAACTTCTTCTTAAAGACGTAAGCAGACTCAACCTTCCTCAAATGTTTGCTTGCAGACTACATCGAACTTCTTTCAAACAACATTCAACCAAACCCACCTGAGTTCACACCACCCATACCGGAACCTAGCTCGTTTCAAGGCTGTCAACACACAGAGACAGGGTGAGTATACTTCATTTTACTATAAATTTTACTATAATTTGACTTTTGATTGCATGCATCAAAAGTTTTTCGTAGGGATTGGTTTTGTATTTTTGACAAATAGTGTTGCAATCACAAACTTTTAGCAGTAAATAGAACCTCTTTTATAACTGCAAATTTTAATTAGGAGTTTTTTGCTCAATAAACACAGTCTGCTGTTCGAAACAGACATGACTATTTCAATAAATTTCTTTATCTATTTTCATCTTTCTCCCATCTCACTAGACGTTAAAAGAGGTTTTTGCTTTATATAAAGGTCTGATAAACTCATGCCATTTCTCCTGTAATACATCTGACAAAAGGCTTTCACCACATTGTACGAATTCTTAATGTTTAATAAATGCAATCTCAATTTTAGCAACATTTTGTTTTCATTTTATCTCGGATAAGGTCTAAATTGTATACACTTATAAAAATGAACATTTTTTGTATTTTGTTAAGATATTATTTCAAATTTTAAACCACAAATTCTAAACAAAAGTTTGTATAATTTTATGATTAATAAGCTGTAAAAAGCAAATTTTTAACCACAAATTAAATTTATATTAAAATGGCTATATATTTACAAGTAAGGTGACTAATTCAACTGCTCTTTAATAAGGCCAGAGAAAAAATATTTTAGATTCTCATCCCCGCCCGCCCCTGTCCAAAACCACCTGCCCCAAAAAATTTATTGGTAAAATAATCTAAACGTATTCTGCTTCGTCCAGAACGGGTTTTAGACAATCCCTTCTTAATGTTTTCGTTAATAAAAGATAAAAATTAAAAGGTGCCCACCCGCCCCTTTTTTCCCAAAAATCCGGATGAGAATCTAATAATTTATTTTCTCTGGCCTAATAGCTACCGAACATTTCTCAATTTCCGTTTTTCAGATCTCCACATATAATAATAATAGATCATACCGATGAGCATTCAACTGAGCAAAACAAACTTCTGAAATACTGTCCGGCAAAAATCACACGAAATAGAGAGGTAAGCGAAACAGTTATATATAACATGTATAAAGCCTGATAAAAAGAAATTATATCAGTTCTTGTCTACAGAAAACAAATGCTTAACTCATTAGTGTATTTTAATGATTTCTAATACTTATTATATGAGATTTTAATTGCACATAGGCCTCAAAGTGTTTATCTGCTTTATTAGGCAGTTATAAACGTTAAACTTTATATTTATTGCTTTTATTTTAAAGAGCCCAAGAATGAAATTTTCAACTTCACCGCACAACGTCAGTTTTGTAGGTAATGCTGCGTGGTAGTTGACAGGATGACAAAAACTAAGAATTCTTTGAATTACTGTAAACGTAAGATTATCGTATGTTATTTCATTTGAAATCTGTTGGACAGTGGCATAATTTTTACGATATTAAAACAAATCTTGATTTCACAATGCAATTTCATGTTTACATTTATAAGTGTGCCTCTAAACTGACGTTGAATAACAATATGTTAACAAAGCTTGGCATATTCTCCAACCGTTCTTCAGTTGTAGTTAGTTACTAATTAACATTTTGCGGCCAATACAGCCTCGAGATAAATAATGGTCAACTTTTGAAAAAGAAAACGAACCATTTTCTACCAATTTATCTGATACAAACTTGCCAACAAAAACACAAGATAATTCTATTGCCATCGCATCTCTGACTTTTGGAATTTTCAATGTGAATATCAAATGACAAACTCAACTTGTTTAAGGTTCCGGTGTCTTTTAACTTGTTGATCGGGTAATAATATTCAGATTAAGTCTTTATTGAACAGACTTTTTATCCAAAATGCAAAAGATGACATCTAATGATCATGCCCGTGACCTGTAACAGTGAGGCGACAGCACTGAGTATGTCCTCTTCAGTTATTAATGGTTAAGGTTCTTCTGAACTTTTAATTGAACTTTAAAAGTTTTAAGTCACTTTCATCATTTTATCATGAGGCAATATCTGCTGACCTTGGCCTATCGCCGTGCCATGTTAAGCGATCCCATGTTAACATTTTATATGGTACCGGTATATCAAAAGTTGACAAAAGGAACCAAAACGAGGTTTTGTATGGTGTAAAATGGCATTTATTTTTTAACCATGTCGCAACAGAACAATATCATTATCGTGCAAAAAGTTTTCAACGTATTATTAATTTATAGAAAAAAAGTGTTTTCCTTAAGTGCGAATTTTTAACTTAAACAATTGTGTAACCTTAGTTAATTTTGGCTATGTGTGAATAGACTGTGTTTTCTAATGGGAGTTTTCTTCGCTTTTTAAAAAAATAAATTGAACACATCGCAATTAAAATAATGTTTATTTTATTTTTCATTTACATTAGCCAAAGAAAGAAATTGACAACAGACCTCCAGATTTTCCTGGAGGTAGCTCGGATGTTTTTCTTATGAAGGACATTTTTGGGGAGACATATATCGAAAAAAGAGTAAGTAACATGCAAACGATGTGACACTGTATTTTCATAGTGTTTTAATTGCACAGCATACATTTACCCGACATTTTGGGATATTCAATACTTAATATTTAATTTAACTTGAAAGACTGAACGTTCATGACTGCCTTGCGGCAACGGCGAATATTAGAAAGCATTTATCGGATGCTGGCATAGTTATTTGTCCTTTTTTAACAAAAATACTGTTGTCTTTTTTTGTTCAGGATTATCAACATTCCTATCTTTAAAACCTTCTCGTTCAGTTGTTTTAGCTATTATTCATATAACAAATGTTTAAACATACTTAATAAACTTTGAGTAGTATAATTCTTATATAAACTGATTTTGCCCTTTCCTGGGAGCAAACCCGCGCGGTCACGGCGCCAGCACATAGCCCGGCAATCCGACGACGCAACCAATTGAGCTAACCGGGACAACCCCATAAAAAGTTGATCGGATAGCCCTGATATACGCATTCATCACTGCACGACATCGGTAACTGGTTATTTTACTGATAACAGTACTGACAACATTAACGGGGAGACTTTTTTTCGGCCGCCACACTGCACAAGTAGCGCTACGGTGTTATATTATATATATATTATTATATAGACCCTTGATGTTATCACAAAACGGAATCTATATATGTAGTAAAAGTTAAAGAAATGTTTCTGGTTCGGTCCCAAGTCAGTCATAAATCATATATATCATTGGTTGAAAAAGTGAAAGTATGATTGTCAGCTTATGTTGCTTACTGTCAGCTTTGCGTGACCACGGTACTTTCGTATCAGTTAGATCTAAACTTAATTGTCAAGTGGTTTGGCTTTTTTGATATTCTATTGACTTTGAAAAAAGTACAAACTTTTTTTCCATAGTTCTTATGTCGCCCTTTTAAAGAAAAAGCGACACAAGGGGATTTCTTTTTCCGTCAGTCAATCTGTCCGTCGGTCCGTTTGTGAAAAACACTTAACGTTGGGTATAAAATTTGCCTTTCATTAATAGTTCTTCAAACTTTCAAATTATAGAGCTTGCTCGTGATGATTCCAAATTGTTAAGTCATTATAACCTTTCACGGAGTTATGCCCCTTTTGTAGTTAAATTTGGCATGAAAACTTAACATTGGCTTTGACTTTGCCATTCCTTAATATTTCTTCATCAAACTTTCAAATAATATTGCTTATGACATTATGGTCTTAATGCGTTACCAAAATGATTACATCTTTTGGTCCATGTCACATTTGACGGAATGTGTTTCTTTTTGTTCTTGGATTTATCATATGAAAACTTAAAATTGGCTTTAAGTTTGACATTTCTGAACTTTCCTCGCAAAATAATATTGCCTAACGGCCTTATTGCTTTTTTGTACTTTAATTGAAAATGAAAACCTTACAATTGCTGTTTTTGCATTTTCTTAATATTCGTTCATCAAACCTCCACAGTACACATCTTATGACTAAACGGTTATGATATTGTTAAATTCTTTGAGTCCATGCCACATATACGGACTTATGCCTGTACTTAGATATAGTCACGAAATCTTAATGTAAACAATATGCATATCAGGAATCGCCAGACTCACAAACACAGCCTCCCCACAGCGAAAAAGAAGAGAGGAAGAGAGAGAGCATGTTTATAGGTATGTCAATTCAAATAAGACGCCACAAACAATTAACGAAAAAGAGAACCCTCAGGATTACCGCCTTGGTCTATGGCAAAACAAATTGCCACTGGGGGTTTAAACAAAGTTCTAGGGTGCACCAACCTCACACTTGCCCCAACAGGTTTTCATATCGCAAAACAAGTATAAGTTGTCTAAATAAAATAAATCCAACCCACCCATCAGCTCGACAATGTCTTGAGTAAGCTATAACCTCCATTTCTTAATATTTCTTTATCAAACTTCAAATCTTTGTTTTTGACAAAGAACATGAGGGCAACACATCGGTTCATCTAAAAACCAATCTAGCATAAGTGATGAGCAAACACCGACAGGTACATCTCACTTAAAAATATTCTGTGTTGATTGAACCACAACACTCTGAACAGGAGAACATGATTTTTGAACTTTAGATTTTTTTTTATTTGAGCCTGTATATCTTCTTCCGGGCTATACTTATAACATGTGATAATATATATAAAAAAAACAACAGGTTAAGTATACATGAATGTAATTTTAAATCTGTTTAGGTACTTATTTATAATAAATATTTTGACATTTTAGATAAAAACACTATTCAAAGCTAACGAAGTAATTTGCCTGAATAGCCTACATAAAACAAATGTTCCGAAAGTGAAGGAAGTGGTTTTGCTACCAAAAGAGGAAGTCTGGATACGTATGGATTTAATACAAGGTTTATTATTCAATATTTTTATATTTATTCATAATGTGAATATGGGGGAATCCACAACGAAGAAAATAATGAAAAATATCCAAATGAAGATGGAATATGACATAATTTTTATTTTCATCTAAATAGCAATAGATAAGAGCTAAACGTTGGATAAACACGTAGCTTTCATATTTGCAGTGTTCATAAGAGTTCTATCTAAGATAGATAAAAAACCTGTTTCCTGTATCTAAAAATGTTGAAGGGAAAGGTAAAGCCTTCTCAATTTATACTGTATACTTATATATGTTTATCTTGTGCGACCGTTCTTATAACATTACTTCTAGCTGTCAAACCAAGGGATGTTATTATGAGGCCCTTCTGATTGTTTAACCGCATGCATGTATAAACGTATAGTAAAATTATATTTTCACCATCAATGTTTACAAAATATCAACTAACCATAACGCGCATTTGTTTTGCTGTTTAAATTCCCTTGCACATGCTTAAAAAGGTCGCCAAGTCTGGTTAATAGTGGTTATTTATTAAGTTTTTGATTGTCCTGTTCATTAAACTATTACAGATTTAGCAGTCGGGTCTCATTTTTAATACTACAGTAAATACAATAACAGCTGTTTTACAGTTAATAATCTTGCTTTATTCAAGCATTATCTCTATCAAAACAGTGACCGTCAACTCAAATTACCGATGTCTTTCAGAAAACAGGAACGTAGAAAGCTGTCAATGAGCTGAGAAGAACATGATCACCAATTATTCACACAAGAAAATTTTTGACAAAAAACTATTTTGAGCGTTAATATGTGGTGCTTATTCCCTTGTGTAAAAACTGTTATTAAAATAGTGTGTATATTGCAAATTCTAATATTTTACACGTTATTGAAAAGAGAAGTAGTTGTGAAATGTAGTACCCGTATGACCGCGGGATATCTAAATATTTAAATGTGGAAATTGTCCATTTTTGAAAATCAAAATCTTAGTTTACCTCACGTTTATTCAGTGTCTTAATTTTCCCGTCAAAGAGTTTGGCTACTGTAAGTGTTGTACTAAAATTGTTTTATAAATTTATTGGTGTATACTTAAAAATTTCGAAATTGATTTTGCTTGGCTGCAATGTCGCTATTAAAAATAGAAGCAAATAAGTAACAACCTATAGAACATAAGTGAAAATGCATATCAAGAAAAGCGACATTCGGAAGACACAGTCTCCCCATACAGCTAAAATGTAGAGAAGTTGAGAGGTGTTTATTATATGACAATTTAATCCGACACCAAAAACAAATATTCAAATAACGACACAATGAGGTAACTTTAGGCCGCCTAGCCCGATTCTATTCGGAATATATAGACGTACACGCTTGTTAGCCATTTCAATGAAGAAACATTTGGTAGAATTATTTAAACTCTGTCTGTCTGTCTGTCTGTCTGTCTGTCTGTCTTTCTGTCTGTCTGTCTTGCTCTCTATCTCTCTCCCTCCCTAGTTCGCTCCCTAGTAAAAGAGGCTTTATCATGTGAAATATAGTATTTAGTTGAGCGTCACGACGATATGCTTTATACCTATCCTACATTTTTCAGGAGAAGTTGTATCCCGCATACAAGACAGGCTGCATCAACAAGAGAACGCAGACTTAATAGCATTGTTTGCACTGTCCGTTCTAAGTTGTGTATTGACAGACATTGAGATTGTGCATGAAGAAAGATGGACTCACGGTGATATAAACGGTAACATGAACCAAGACCGTTTCTTAAAATATGATTCATCGACATTTGCAATTATCTAAAGACGACATTATGCCTTGCTGTAATTCCTTACCAAAAAAAACAAATTCAAGGCCACTTATATATTGCTTTCAACAACAGCTAAGGCCGAATTATGTTATACCTCGCTCCTCAAATACTGTTGGCTGCACAAGCGGTTTTAAACTTTGTATCACATCCGTCTTATCTGCAAACTGAAAATCCACGGTGTTCATGAAGTGACTTGAAATCATGAACCACTTTCTCGATACCTATCAATGGAAATTGGCATTTAAGCAAAACCTCTTCGTTTTATAAAATACAAAAACCATCAGATAAGTTTATTGCATAAGTATGTATTTTATGATAATAGTTTTCATTAAACAGACGCCATCGCGCTTGTGTTTGCTATGAACATAATGAAAGATGCTGTATATTTGTGTATGCTATAGAAAATAGTTTAATGTTAACTCTTTTTACTTAACATTGAGATTACACTATTACAGACTTTAAAAACAACTATAGGTACATTGACGGTTTGTTAAAGATAGATAGAAATCATTTCACGTCTTGGGTCAACAAAATATATCATGATAAAAACCAAGCTTAACAAAGCATAGACTCTAAAAGATAAAGCAATGTTTTATCCAAATCTTTCCACTGATAATGGCTTGGTAATTACTAAAATATGTGATGAAATGGATTACTTTGATGTGAGTTTTTTAGTATTTCTATTATGTTATAGTTTTCTGCGCAATAACTTTTAAAGATAAATCTTGTTATGTTTTGCCAGTAAGAAAGGAATTGTTCAATGGTAATCAATTTTTTATAGAAAGAAATAACCTTCAAGTTTAAGCTTCCTTCATCTTTACGTGCGATCGGTCTAGTTGTATATAGAAAGCGTATCTGTACCGAAAAAAAATTGACTAGAACTGTAATTTACGACGACGAATTTGCCAGCGTGGAGACCAATGCAGCATCCCCATACACTTGATATTACATTTTTGTTGGGTGTCTTCAGTCATTCTGTCAATATTTCGTTTAAAGATTCTTAGTTTACTAACTTTGTTATTTGATTACAGGTTATAATGTCGTGGTTGGTCAACAGGATAGTGAAATTATGACGACACTTATAGACTTTGAAAGAGCAAAGCGCAATGGAAACATTTCACAGGATATGAATGATATAATGGAATTCTTTAAATCCATGTATGAAATAGATGAAAGCATTAAGGTAAGTACTTTAAATGTCGGACGTTAAAATTGTTTTAAGAAATTGACGAGAATTTAGGAACATACGAGCTTTATGGTATGAAGAGCAAACCAACAGTAACGTCAGTAAAACGAAGCAATAACAACAGCATCACTGCTCTCAGCACCACAATTAATGATTTTTAGAAGTGACATATGTAACACAAATAACGTTTATAGTAAGATTAACAATAGGATATCATTAGTAGTAAAATTTTATGCAAACTGCTGGTTATAGCACTTGTAAAATACAAGAGTTGAGTGCAGCAGTAACAATACTATTGTTGCAATATGTATAGTTTTGAGCAGCAAAAGCAGTAAGTGTTATCTGCCAGCAGAAACAGCAGTATTAAGATCAGCAGTAGCAGCAATAACGCTTGTGGCAATTACCTCAATAACTATTGCAGATGTCCGCTATTTTTTCAATATGCTCCGTTTGATAGTATCCACACTACTTGTTATTGTTGTAAAGTCTATATTTTATCATATATTTCTTAATAATAAAGTCAAATTGTATTCATTTTTCTTCCGATTATCAGTTACTCTATACCATTATTGTTTTGTATAACTAAATATATAAATATACGAGGAGTGGTCGGGAAGTTTGTAGATTGACGCTATAAAACAACAAATATCCTCTATTTACATTATCATTATCATATAAATTTATGAAGGTTGTTCTATTTTGCACATGTTGTATAAATAATATGAAAATACATTAAACAATAAAAATTTACAGCTGATAACTCAACCACATAGATATAACTGAACCAGTCAACCCTCTTATAATTTTCTTCTTATAAGTAACATACAGCTGATGAATTTCTTTAATAATTTGTCAACGATGCATTTTTCATATTTTCCATATTTTGTTTGAATAATTAAATGAATTTTACACAAATTTTGAATTGTTAGCACTGCCATTCAAGGTTGGCAATATTTTCCAGGACGGTATTTCAAGGTGGTATTTTTTGGTATTTGCTGCGACGGGAAACTACTTCATAACACAGCTTAATTAGAAAGAAATACTAGTGAAATATAATTTTACTACAATAATAAAAACAGTTATGAATTTCTTATATTTATGAACAATATCACAACATATGAACACAGCATTTAAAGGTTTATTGTTCTTGTCCACTTGACAACACCAAACAATTGAAGTTTTTTATTGCCACTATGGAATCCTTCATTGAATCTCGAGCTAATACCGGCAAAAGACACAATGTTAGTTACTATTGGTACATTATTTCTTAAACCGACAACGACGAACTTAATAACAATATTGACAAAAGTATGATATAAATATATTTCAGATTAAACCGGAACACGAGTTACGGCTTCGTAATATCGAAGAATCATTCAGCGAAGTGCTTCGTCGTGGTACTGAAGATTTGGACGAATTTATTCAGCTCTTGAATTCTACAATTGAAGCATTAAGTAAAGATTGTATTTGCATTTTCCTAATGATTCAGCCATCTTGTAAGGGGCGATTTGCTCATTACCCAAAGATCCCTATGGATTTCTATAAATCTGTCAGGAAACGGTTCCTGTAGGTTTGACAGAAAGTTTTGGGTTACAGTAAAACACCAACGGTCAAAGGTTAGAGAAAGATAAAAAACACTAATAACAAAACAGAGGGGAAATACACATATCTTGTTTTTGTTTTAAGGTTTACGGACCCTGAAACCCACGTCTAGAAATGGTTACATACTTGATGATTTCTTGTTAAGCATCCATTAAGACACCCAAATATGAAATTTTATTAAAATTTACCGTTCAAAACATGAGATATGTACATTTGATGTAGGCTACCCCACTTTTCCGAGAAGAACCCCAAAGAGTAAATACCTAGATGCTATAAATCTTGTGTAATTTTTCCAAATTGAGGAATATATTTGTAAAATGTACCTTGTTGTGTTCATATGACCTTAGTTTATATCATGCATTACTTACTGATAACAATTGTTCACAAAGAAAAAGAAAAAAAAATGTATTATGTGAAAATTTGACTCTGCGGCCTGGCTTTTTTTCCATGTCATGTCCAAGTACACAATATTTTGGCCAAATTTTTAATGCTTTCAATATCGTTTCACAGTATAAAACCCAAATACAAAGTTTCTATCAGATATAAAGGGGAAAATATTAAAAAAGGAAAAACTTTTACCGTCTAGTTAGTTCAAACCACTACATTTTATGAGTTTGGTATCAAATGTCAAGGGAGACAATTTGAGGTCAAATTTCATTATTTATTCTTTCTTTGTTTCTAACTATTAAATAATGCTTCAGCTTCTGCTTAGAAACAATACAAGACTTGCAATGCAATAAAAACACTTATATCAATAGAAAAGGTACCTTCTATCAACAATAAAATCATGTGTTTTCTTCAAAATCTTGTATACATACATGTAGTCGAGAGCTAGAAAATCAAATAGTGACCAAGAACTATTTATCCACACCAAGCACTTAAATGTTCACAAAGATAATACTTACAAAGAAAAATATCCTACTATTTATCATATGTTATGTTTTTTTATGTGTGCTGCAGATACCAAAATAGAAAAATTTATTAACAATTTAACATTTTGGTTTTGATTCTGTGACTAAAGTTAAAAAATGTAAGTAAGCCTAAATTTCAATGAAAACATGTCAATATGGCCTTTAGTGAAAATACTTTAAATATACTGCTTTCCTGCAATAGAAAATTGCTGAAACATATCTTCAGTACAAAATAACATATGACATTTGGAGATCCAACAGTAAATATCAGTAAAACAAATTTTAAGTGTTTTTTTTGTAAGAAATCAGCCAGTTTAGGAATGACAGTCTCAAGTGTCCTTTTTGTGTTTGTTACACGTGGTTGGCCTTCTCTGTTTTTCATCGTGAATGTACTGTGTAGTCCATCTTCACCATCACGTATAAAGATTTTCCTAAGATGCTCAAGGTTTAACCCTGAAGACGCAATATTTTCTCCTGCGAAGATTGTGGACTCATTGTATCATCTGCCCAACTTATGTCTTTAGTGTGGCTTGATATTATCAATTCCCTGAAAAGACAAAAAGAAAAGAAAGTAAACAACACTCCAAACCAGACAAAAAACATATTTGTCATCAGTCATGTTTATATTTATAAATTTATACAGTCATGTGCAAAGAAGATTTTGAGTGCTCCAGTAGTGTATAGTAAACTATATACAAAGAAAAACAGTACATGTACCGCTCAACATTTATTTTAGCCAGTAACGTGTATATTTTTTAAACTTACTCTTTCATAGGAGAAGCCTCTGGAAGAACAGAAACCCCAAGGTCCTTTATAAGAATATTTGTTGACTTCTCTGCTTCCAAACTCTCACACACAGCTATGTCCCTTTAGAAAGAAAGAATTATAAGATACAAGAAAGCAAGATATAAATGTTTTTTTATAGAAGTATAACCAGGTATTCTGGAAAATTTCTGATGTGAAGTCCAAATGGGATTTTCAAATGTGAAACAGTTCCATACATACTTCAGTTTTGTCGCCCATTTTCAAATATTCAACAAAATATCACATTGAACTGATTTATATGTTTTATGTCCAATCACAAGAATAATTTTGGTTCCTGCCAGATGTAACTAATATTTGTTAATTTTATTCTTCAAATAACTAATTATTTTAAGAAATGCATTTGAAATATACTTACTCCATTTCTCTGAAATGCTTCTTTGCCTGCAGCTTCCATTGACTCAGACGCCACTTTTTCAATGTTTGACCCTGCCCTCCTCTCCATTTTCTTCAGTTTACTATTACTGATCGTGGGTATATTCAAAGCTGCCAGCATGTTGTTGACTTTATTCGGGCCTCCCAATGTGTCGATCATGGCTGAAAATACACAGAAACATCTAGTTTCTATTGAAATGACACAATATTTTCATTTCAACCCAATTTAGTTTCAAGGCCAATGAATTTCATTCTTAGCAATTAAATGTTGTGTACGGTATATGCTTTTGGATGAAATAAAAGGCATAAAATTCATGAACACTTACATAAAGCATTACATTTTGTAGCAGTATGCCTTTGAAATTTCACTGTGGGCTTCTACGCAACATTTCACTTATACATGTAATTATGCATAAACAGATGGCAACATTCAATAAAAATTTGATGTTTTACCAAAAAATCAATGGAAAAAACTAGACATATGACTATCAATTGAAGAGTGTGCTGCAGTATAAATAGATAAATTGGTATAGAAGATTTCCCAAAACTGTGATATATATATATTTTTTACTAGGTACGAAATTGCTTTGGTACGAAACATATGTTTACAAAAGATTGTGTGAAATCGTACACACTTTCTTAACAGACCACTGAATGAATCAATGATGGAGATCAAGTGTTAATACAATAATTTATCAACATAAGGAATTAAATTTCAAGACCGTTACCTGTTCCAAGCTTCGTATTCACGGCAAAAGTTTAGGCACCCTGTTTACTCCCTTTCACTAATTTTCCATACGCTATAGAGTTCACGTGACCACAATCAGAGTTCAAACATTTCACTTTTAGATATCCTCCTAATCCCTTCTTTAATTCCCCAATGACGTTCTCTATAGTTAAAGGAATAGGGCCAAGTCGACACGATTTGCAAAACCGCAGTCCCTCCAACAACACGGCAAATTCAACAACTCGCCTGCCTTCCTTCCAACTCCCATCCACAGTCTTGCAACTCTCAACTTCAACATAATCAGTTGCTACATAGCTGTGTTCTTCTTTCAGCTCATATGCTTTCTGTTTAGCCGGTTCTTTTTTTAAGGATGCAAATCTACCTCAACGATCGCGCGTTTGTTCGGCCATCTTTGTATCAGCTTAGATTCCGATCACGTGGTCATTTATCATGGTCACGTGGTCTGAAACGTGACATTCCGGAATCTACCGAAATACCACGGAAAATACCGATTTTTCTGGGTCCGTAATCCTTAAAGGTAAAAGATTCCATCAAACAGAAGAATAACACGCATGCTGCTTGACGCAGCTATTCAGTAAGCTCAAATTGAAAGTGTCATGTTCTTGGCTGGGAATACGATGTCCAATTCACCAGATTCTTGGATCCTATTGACAATAATTTCAGTTGGTTATTATAGATGATCTTGCAAAGTGATTTAGTTGTCATCATTTTCTTTCAGAACAAAATCATCATAATCAGAGAAGTTTTAAGCACACAAGCAAACGTAAAACATCGAGATTGAAAACAAACAGAGATGGAAAAGATGTAGAGAATGAAAATAGGCCATCAGAAAAAAATTCTCAAGATGCATTGGGTCCAGAAATTTGTGTTCAGACATCACTATCAAATACAGGAAAATGGATAATAAAGAAACAGTGTTGTATATATTGCAAGGCCCTAAGTACAAATCTGGCAAGACATTTAGCTAGCCAGCATGCAGACAAACCTGATGTTGCAAAAGCTTTAAGTCACCCGAAAATGTCCAAAGAAAGAAGGCGGATCTTTACTGAACTGACTTCAAAAGGTAATTTTGAGCATAACACTCGGATTTTGGAAAACGGAAAGGGAACACTTATTCCAAAATACCGTCCACGAAAAAAAGACTTGGAAATTCAAAAATATCTACCTTGCGAGTTCTGCAGAGCACACATTGTTTCAAAAGAATTATGGAGACACCATAAAACATGCCCATCAAGAACATCGGGCGTAAGAAGTGATGGTCCTGTTAGAAACTCTAAATTAATTATGTCCTTGCCACTTTCCGCAATCGAGGAATTTAACAAGTCAATTATTTCAAAGTTGCGAGAAGGCCCTATTGCTGTTAAAGTCAGAACAGACCCATTGATATTGAAGTTTGGAGAGAGGAAGTTTCTGCAAACAGGAAAGCATCCGCACACCAATCAGCATATTGCTCAACGCTTAAGAGAACTCGGAAGACTGTGCATAGCTTTAAATAAAAGAAATGATTCAATAACTATTTTGTCTGAGTGTTTGACATGTAAACATTGGAATACCTTTATTGAGGCTGTGAAAGACGTAGCTGGGTATGATGCTGTGACCCAGACATTTTCTATACCTTCATTGGCTCTTAAAATAGGTTCAAGTGTAAAAAAATGTGCTAAATTGCTAAGAAATGAAGCATTGAAAACTGAAGATGCAAATTTAGAAGTGTCTGTAAATAAATTCTTGGACATCTTTGAGGAAGATTGGTGTGAACTGATTTCAAGACAAGCGCTGGAATCACAAGCTCTGATGAAGTTTGCCACCATCACATACCTCACACTGGCAGAAGATGTAAGTAAGCTGTCTAAGTACCTTAGTGATGAAATTAATAAGATTTCTTATGAAAATGACAGTACAGACGTCGGAGAGAAGTACGGACAATTAGCAAGTCTTTGTTTGGCTCAGGTTGTAATGTTCAATGGAAAACGTGCAGGTGCAGCACAGCTTCTTCAGCTAGATGCATACAAACATGCATCAAATCAGCAGACTGAAATGGATGAAGAAGTTAAGAAAAATTTGACGATATTTGAACAGGAACTTTGTGAAAATCATTTCCGTCGAAACCATTGATAGCAAAGGCAGAAAAGTTATTCTTCTTCTTACAAACAAGATGCAAGAAAATTTGGACACTCTGACCAAACTGCATGATGAACTTGGACTTGTGACAAAGTACATCTTTCAAAAACCCAATACAGCTTCTCCTTTTAATGGTAGAAATGTTCTAAAAGAATATGCCGATGAAGCTGGTCTTAAGCATGCTAGTTGTATAGCATCGTCTTCATGAAGGAAGCAATTAGCCACAACAAGCCAGGTATTAGGTTTGACTGACAAGAGCAACCAAATTCTTTCAGACTGTATAGGTCATGACCTCTTCATGAACAGCGAATTTAACCAAATGCCAAAAACTGGTTTGGAGATTGCTAAAATCACCAAAGTTGTTCATGCCTTGAACTCAGGTACATTAACAGATGTTGCTGGAAAGAATCTGGATGACATTGATGCCATGGAACCTGTAGGTAAGACTTCGATCTTGGCGATATAGCTGTAGCTTCTCACTGTATTTACCTTTTCCTCCAAATACTTCTTTTAGGAATGGGTGAACAGTGTAGATCTAGATCAGCCGCACATCTTTGCCATTTAATCAGGATCTGTTCTGTTCACCTTTAAGTTTATTGGATAATTTCTTACCAAAATCCAAACAGAGTAAAGGTCCTGGCCTGACTGGTCGCCATTTCATCCAATCAGATGCTTGGGATTTGAGACTGAATTCCATGCTCAGTTTTATAACCTTGGGCACTGATCAGATGGCACAGATGTGCTTGCTGACCTGGATCTACACTGGTTGCACATGCTATAAAGATTATATATTATGGAGAAAAGGGTTATAACCCTGTCTAAGCATCACTGGTTTTGGTGGCAAGTACCTTATTTTCAATTGGCTTTTAACTGCGTTAACGTCAGTCCTTAAATGTAGCGATTATAAATGTGATTATAATGTGATTGTCAACAGGAAATCTGCAAAGATATTGAACTGCATTATTGTGTCTCTGAAGTCTATGGCCATCTGGATGTTGTACAAATATTCATGTCTGCAAAATTCTATCATGTCACAAGATATAATTTGGGAATATATTTACTGTATTTCAATAATAATTACATAGCCTCGCTGTATATTAAAAAGCAACACTGTGATAAAATGTAGTACTTCTCTTTCATTTTTTAAGAACTTACTGTATTGTTCTTTGTTACTGAGTTGTTTCCACAACCTTAAAGAATATACTTGGTTAAAGTCAGTTTGAGGCTTAACACGTTTACTCCATATATACGGTGTTTATTGGGCTGATCTGGATCTACACTTCACCCATGAATAATACCCATATCCCATTAGGAAGAGGGTTGATAATCAAGCAACCTATAGAATATAATTGGTTAAATTAAAGCTTGTGGTCAAGTAGAGTCGGTTTTGTTTCAGCTGCAAATCTTAACATCCCATTGAAGAATTATACAGATTATTATGGCATTAATAGGTTGAACACTTAGGGCAACTGTTTGTTAACTTGAGTTAAATAACCTAAACTTTGTTGTGAATTTTACTTGACTTGACCCGATACTCTGTATCTACGGGTTTTATCACATGTGCGATCAGGGCTGAAGGTTATAAAGCTGAGCATGGAAACCAGTCTCAAATCTCAAGCATCTGATTGGCTGAAATGGTGACTGGTCGCCATTTCAGCCAATCAGATGCTTGAGATTTGAGACTGGTTTCCATGCTCAGCTTTATAACCTTAGGCATAGTGGAGACAAAATATATCAGCTGGCACATCCTTGCCGTAAGATGTGGATCTACTTTGATCACTTCTTCTAGGTCAGAACTATTGTACCTTATAGCAAACAGTGTAGATCCTGATCAGATAGCACAGATGTGCCAGCAGATCTGGATTTAAACTGTTTGCCCATGAATAACAGCTATATCCAAAAGAGTAGTCTTAACATTTGTTGCTCTTGCTTACTGTCTTGTGCACACCATTATTTTAGGTTGCATAAATATGTATTGTTTTCGTGTGTAGATATTAAGTTGCATTAAATCTGGGGCTAAGCATTGTTGGTAGTTAAAGGCATTTCCATTACTGCATGAAAAGCTCAATAAAACTTAGCTTGCCCTGCAATATTTGTCACGTTGATACCTTTTGAGTTCCTTTTAACCCTTTCCTCCATATATACACCTTTTTACCCATGTGCGAACAGTGTAGATCCAGATCAGCCGGCACATCAGTGCCGTCTGAACAGGACATGCACTGGTCGCATTTTGGTCAGAGATAACCTAATAAATCAAAAAGCATCTGATCAGGATCTAAACTGTTCGCCCTCGCAATTAAGGTGTATCTATGGAGGAAAGGGTTAAAAGACCAGTGCAGTAGTGTCCGATTTTACAGTGTTATGATTTTTGCATCTGTACTAATTGCTTACTAGTTTACCTATTATTTAGAAATCTTATTTTTTCTCGAAATGTAAACCACATAATGGGTTGACAGGTGAGAGACTTTTGTTATTAAATAATTACTGTGAATCAATTTATATCTTATAGAGTTAACCAATTGCGACAGTGTTATATGCTAACAGTGTGCGCATTAAAGTCATAATAACATCAATTGAGAAAATGGAAAACAGAAAACTACGACAGTAGTCTAACCAGTTTCTTAACTCTTACTTCATATATACGGGATATTTTGCAGCGCCCGAGGTTATAAAACTGAGCATGGAAACCAGTCTCAAATCTCAAGCATCTGATTGGCTGAAATGGCGACCAGTCGCCATTTCAGCCAATCAGATGCTTAAGATTTGAGACTGGTTTCCAATTCCAGCTTTATAACCTTCAGCCCAGGTACAACTAGTAGATCCAAATCAGCTGGCATGGATGATCTGGATGTGCACTGGTCACTTAATTGGTCAGAAAAAGCCCAATGAATCTGAAAGCTTACAGTGTAGATTGTGTCATCAGATCAGACGTATCTTGATGAGCTGGCTGATTTGGATCTACACTGGTCGCCTTTGGGATAGCAGCCATGTCATAGGGAATAAAGGCTTAAATTAAATACAACATGCATCAAGATATTTTGTTTCCAGAAATAGAAATAGTTAATGAGGATGATGATGATGATGATGATCAGTTTGAGCTGGCGATCTCTGTGGAGAGTGATGGTGATGATTTACAGCTGTCAAGAAACACTGCAGTTCCCTCAGTCCCTTCCTCTCCAGGATCATCATTCTTGGATTCGGATAGCGACTCGGACAATTCACAATTACCAGAGGAACCTAAGCCTGGTAAGCATGAAATTCCTGCTCCAGTTATTCAGTGATTCACTGAAATCCTTTGATGGTACATGTATATATCATACCATTTTAAACAATGATACACATGGGAACAGCTTTGGTTGGAGTGGGTGTGGCTGGTGTTGTTAACAAAAGCTGTCTGCCATCTGATAACCTGCTAGATTGCACAAGTAACTCAGGAGTTATAGCCCTTTAATTATTAATTTTTGTTCATATTAGCACTTTCTTGTTAAAACTTTCTATTTATTAACTAGAGATTGCTGGGACTTATTGTCTTCAAACCTTATAGGGTGGTTACCAGGTAAACATGACCGGGATATGACCCCTTTCAATTTTGAGGTTAATAAGTTAAGGTCAAGATTATGGTGACCTACAGCTATCTATGTAAAACTTTAACTAAGGGGACATGCTTTACAGACTTCTCTGGTTTATTATCTGTCTTGATTTGAACCCTCTAAAGTTTATTTGGTTGAATAGTTTTTATTGTTTAAATCATCTGAAGTTTATTCTGTTTGTATTGAAACAAACCTACACTCTCATTTTAAAAGAAGGACTAGGGTATTTTAACCTTTTCCTCCATATATATGCATTTGTATGCTTGTGCAACAACTGTAGATCCAGATCAGCCGGCAAATCCGTGCCGTCTGGTCAGGATCTGCACTGGTTGCATTTTGGTCAGAAATAACCTAACAAATAAAAAAGGGAACAGTTTAGATCCTGATTTGACAGCATGGATGTGCCAGCTGATCTGGATCTACATTGTTCACCCATGCAATATAGGTGTATCTATGGAGGAAGGGGTTAAACAATTTTTTTCTTTTTTTGAATTCACAGGAATAAAGAAGAGAAGATTTAAAAGAAAGCCATGGACTAATGCAGAGAAAAGGGTTGTCGAGACTGGTTTAAAATGGTATTTTGAGAAGAATAAACTGCCAGGAAAGCTCCAATGTGAAAAACTAATCAATAAACATGATGTGTTGAAGAGAAGGTCTTGGACCATGATTAAAGGATATGTCAGAAATACTTTGAAAACAAGATCTATTCAGAAAAATAGATCAAATCGACTGTCCAAGTTACCTGTGCTGAACAACAAAGCAGTGGATTTCAACTGTAAAATGGATTGAACATTTTATCTTGGTGTTGTCATTTACCTCGAGCCAATATATCTGAGACAAGAGTCCAAGACCATAAAACTAAGATTGGAGACCAGTCTCAAATCTCAACATCTGATTGGCTGAAATGGTGACCAGTTGCAGTTTCAGCCATTCAGATGCCTGGTCTCCAGATTTAGTTTTAGGATCTTTAACATTTGTTGTCTTTATTCCTAAGTGACCTTTAAAGAATTGTAAATCAGTTTATTCCTTTAATAGAAAAGCATGTTGATTCAACATTTCGTCTTGTTTGTTCAATGTTAAGGTCATTTGAAACACTCAAATTTCCATGTACTGTTGGCCTGCTGATTTAACCCTGTAGCTCCATATATAAAAGTTTTATCGCATATGAGAACAGTGCTGTTTGCTTCATGGTCAGAAATAACAAATCAACATGCAAACAGTGTAGATCTTGATCAGATGGCACATATGAGCCAGCTGATCTGGATCTACACTGTTTGCCCATGCCATTAAAGTCATGGCTGAAGGTTATAAAACTGAAATTGGAAACAAATCTCAAATCTCAAGCATCTGATTGGCTGAAATGGTGACTGGTTGCCATTTCAGCCAATCACATGCTTGAGATTTGAGACTGGTTTCCATGCTCAGCTTTATAACCTTGGGCACATGTGTATGAAGTAAAGAGTTGAAAATAACTAGCCTCATATAATTGTTTACTTTTGACATTCATTATCATGTTTTCAGTGAAAATAAAATTGTGTTCCTGATCGATAACATTTGTTATACAGTTTATACTTCACAGATACCTCTGCGTACTCTGATTAATATATAAAGACTTTAACAAGTTTAGCCAAAATATAAATATAATTACAGACCGTAAGTATTCAGTGAGTAACCTAAGCTAGAAAAGCCTTTTACCGACTAAGCCAACTTTATCTATTGGTAGCTTTATGCAGGCTTTCCAGCGTTCCTAGTTTTTCCTAGTTTTCCTAGTTTTTCCTAGTTTTTAGCTCGACTATTCGAAGAATAGAGGAGCTATCCTACTCGCCCCGGTGTCGGCGTCGGCGTCCGTTAAACAAAAAATGCACTTTGGTCCATTACTTGAAAACTACTTATGATATCAACTTGAAACTTGGAATATATATTCACCATCAAATTCTACATCATAACCAACAACACCCATAACTCTGCTACAAATATTTTTCAAGTTATGCCCCTTTTTCACTTAAATTTTGCGTTAAGGAAAATATGCACTTTGGTCCATATCTTATAAACTACTTGAGATATCAACTTGAAACTTGGAATATATATTCACCATCAAATTCTACATCATTACTTACAAGACCCATAACTCTGCTGTCAATATATTTCAAGTTATGCCCCTTTTTTTCTTATATTTTGTGTTAAGCAAAATATGCATTTTGCCCCTAACTTTAAAACTACTTGAGATATTGCCTTGAAACTTGAAATATATTTCCACCATCAAAATCTACATCATAACCAACAAGACCCATAACCCTGCTTCCAATATTTTTCAAATTATGCCCCTTTTTCACTTACATTTTGTGTTAAGCGAAATATACAGTTGGCCCTTAACTTCGTTATGAATGGAGGGATTTCAAAATAACTTGGCACAAATGTTCACCATGACAAGGCGATGTGTCGCATAAAATACTCATGCCTGTAGGTCCAAGGTCAAGGTCACTGTTACTAAAAATAGAATTTTCTTGCAAAATCGTGTCCGCTCTGTAACATTGTTATTTCTTATTGGATTTTTAAATAACTTGGTATAATTGTTTACGATATCAAGACGGTGTGTCACGTACATGCCCAAGCCTGTAGGTCAATGGTCAAGGTCACTGTTACTAAAAATAGAATTTTCTTGTCTAGGCTGTTACTTTGTTATGAATGGAGGGATTTCAAAATAACTTGGCACAAATGTTCACCATGACAAGGCGGTGTGTCCGCACAATTCCCATGCCTGTAGATCTAAGGTCAAGGTCACTGTTACTAAAAATAGAATTTTCTTGTCCAGGCTGTAACTTTGTTATGAATGGAGGGATTTCAAAATAACTTGACACAAATGTTCACCATGGCAGGGCGGTCTGTCACGTACCTTGCCCATGCCTGTAGGTCAAGGTCAAGGTCACTGTTACTAAAAATAGAATTCTCTTGTCCGGGCTGTTACTTTGTTATAAATGGAGGGATTTCAAAATAACTTTGCACAAATGTTCACTGTGACAAGGCAGTGTGTCCGCACAATACCCGAGCCTGAAGGTCCAAGGTCAAGTTCACTGTTACTAAAAATAGAATTTTCTTGTCCGGGCTGTAACTTCATTATAAATGGAGGGATTTTAAAAAAACTTGACACAAAGGTTCATCATGACAGGGCGATGTATCGCGTATTATTCCCATCATTGCACTTGAGTGTCTGAAAATGATGCATAGAGGGGCATCCGTGTCCTAAGGACTCATTTCTAGTTTCACTTATATTTTCACTTAAGTGCACTTCATCAATAACTTTGCAAATACTTAAGGTATCAACTTCAAACTTCCATTATATTTTCATTTCAGTTCTTTTTCTGTACCATTACTGAAGTGATTGATATTTGACTAAAAGTAAATGTCTCTAATAAAAAATTACTAACAAGTTTTCTAACAAATTCAGAAATATTTCATAGTTATTCCCCTACTCAGTTTAATATTTATGGTACATTTAGGAATTATTTCTGTTATTTGAAATGAATTTCTCCCTTACCATTCACTTATTAATATTTTTCCTGATTGCACATGAATGTATGGCCATAGTTGTTATTGTTTTAATCTTCAAATTGCATTTGTTTCAAATGATTCGAATAGTCGAGCATGCTGTCTCCTCTGACAGCTCTTGTTTGAATTGGCTCCTAGTTTTTCCTAGTTTTTTTCAAAAAGCTCCTAGTATTCCTAGTTTTTACTAAAATGAAGAAGTAATTTTTTTCATAATAACAAGTTGCAATGCTTGAGTTAAATGTTTGGTTATGTCTCTTATAACTCTATCCTAATAATTTTCCTGACAAAAATAAGTTGTTGCCAAATGTCAAAGAATTTGTAATTTGGGTTATTTATTTAGTTATAATGTCTTTGTTTTCAAAAACATCAAACAACAAAAAGATTTAAATTTTACATATTTCTTTAGTACTGTTGATCAATGTTAAGTTTTACAACACAGCTGTTCAGTACCTCTCCACTTTGGTAACAACCATAAGATGCTTTGCTGTATAGAGCAGAAAGACAAAAAAAAGAAAGCTTGGTAATAGAAAAAAGAAGGTTAAGAAAAATAAATTGGAGATAAAAGCTGAAATGGATAAGGCTAATAAGATATTGGAAGAGGAAAATCTGAGGCTATAAAAAAATAAGCCGGATTTCAAAGAAATGGACATTGCTCACGGTCTCAGTGATGTGGCAAAATAAACATGAATAAAGTAACAGTTGCAATGAACAAAATTTAATGTGTAGAAGATAGAAATGACATTAGAAAGTGATTCAAATGAAAATGATTAGAATCATTAATGAAAAAGCTTTTTTTTCACTGTCATTTTTACTCAGAAGGGGAATGAAAGTCACTTTTTGGGGAAAACTGCATGATTTTAAAGAAATTTTCTGAGGGAAAGGCATTCATAAATGGCCCCTACTAAAGAAGGAAAAAAAGCCCTGAGCTGAGAGAAATTTCCACAGTTTCCTGGAGAGGTTGTTTTCCAAATCAGGTAAATCAGTTGTTGTGGGTATAGTCAGTCCTACGATAAAGATATAAACCTGACTTCAAATAAAGTTGTGCTTATCTTACAGTCTTGTGTTTCTAAATACAAATTTGATTGGGTGATACAATTTAGATTTCTTTTAACAAATTTGAATGAAACAAAGTATCTGTGATCATGTGGCCTTCTTTGATTAAAAACCTGTAGTCTACAATTGGTGACGAAAAAGAAAAACTATGTTTCAAACATTAAGTTTTGTTTCCAAATTGCTACAAAGTACAAGTATATTAAAATAAATGTAATAGGGACTGGCTAGAGGAGTCAACAAACTGGATGACAAATAGAAAATTTGGCTAAGAAAACCTGATATTCAGGTTTTAGCTTATTATAAGTGCTGTGCCAAAGTACCTGTCCAGCAGAATTTTTTTTGACCTCACAAGTTGTTTTACCTGGAAAACACACTTTCAGTTCTTGCTGACTGCTTAATTGACGGGTTTCTGGGGGCCTCTGGCCCCCAGGCCAGGGCTTTACCTTGGACCCAACAGCGGTCCAAATGATGGACCCAGATCCCAGCATCATTTTCAGTTGTTTTTTTTTAAATAATTTCTCCCTTGCACCCATGTAGCTGCACAACCTTTGTATTTATGTATTACTTAAAAAACTGATTTTGTACTTACATTTAATTACATATTCAATTAGTTAAATTTTTTATTAAGGATGTTCGCCCGGTTTGCTAAAGTAATTTAACTTTTCTAGATATTTTGTCAGGAGTTAGTCTATTCATTAACTAGCAAAAATCAAGTAAAAAATGTAGGGGTCACCGTGCTTCTTTTTTCAAAAAGTTCGATTTTATCGACATACCCTCAGAAATTTTGCAAAGTTTTAACTCGCAAAAATAAAAGGGTGGTGTTTGATGAATCATTTTCAGAGGCTGTTCTGCTAGCAGTTGTTGCAAGTTTTTACCGAATCGGTTTACAGACACATTAAACAACACTTTGATGATAGCCATGTTTATATATCAATCTTCACAATTAAACCAAAAAAATATGGGGTCACCGACCATTTAAGAAAAATATTGACAGTTATTTCCAAAATCGTCATTTTTTAAGAAAATTGTGCTATTAATGAGGTTTTGTTCTTCTAAATGGTGGTTTTCACCACCAAAGGCATTATTTCTGAAGGTTTGCATAATACTGTATTAGAATATTCATGGTTTGAAATAAAAAAAGGTCGGGTACTTGGCAAATAGAGGAAAATGCCTATAAAATTACCCCATCCACCAGTTTAAAATGTACAATAAAATTATTTTGTTATCTGGAGCATTCTTAGTATTATCTGTTTTGTATTAAATATAACTATAAATGAAAAACAAGCTTATATAAATGATTATTACAAAAAATAATGTTTTTAATCAAAGGTATTTAGTTTATAAAATTGATATGAAAAAGTATGTTGAAACTAGAGGCTGATAATTTCCAAATAAAACTTCAGCACTCCACACAAATTAGATATTTCAAAGTTTTCTGTGATTTTGATTTTTTTAAGATTGTAAACATTTTCATATAGTTGACATTAGAAATTAATAATGATATACATGTTAATGATGTTATACATGTTGTCCCTGAAGAACACCATTTACAAGTTCACAACACCTTCAGGCTTTAAAACTGTGTTTAAGAAGAAACATATTATTAATAACAAATTTTCTTGGAATATATCACTACAGCCCTCAGTAAGTAATAGCAATATATGCAAAAAAAACATCAGTTAAGTTAAATACTTTTTTTAGAGATTCAACCATAATTTTATTAAAATCTCTTGCTTATTTGAAAGAAAACATGTGTTATATTACCCCACCCACTAATGCACAGGAAACATAATAAAATGTGACTTTGTATAGTTTTTTTCCTTTTGCTCACTGTTGTAGGAATAAAACATCAGAACAATCTAACACTGATAAATCAAACTTTTTTGAAAGCATACTTTTATTTAAGATAAAGACTACTTTAGTGTAATTAAAAGTTATGAACCCATGTTTCAGATACATGTATATGGTTCATTCATTCTGGAAACATTTGAAGTTGCAAGTAATGCAGTGCTGTTACTTTTCAACTAAACTTCTCTGCCTTCTCCCAGTCATACTAGTTGGAACTACATAAACTTGCTTACATTCTGTATTATGATGTTTTTGTGACTATAAATACCTATATAGCTGGTATATTTAGATAAAGCAATACTATTAAAAGTAAACTTTAGTTCCTCACCAATAGCAAAATATAAAATATCGTGCAAATACCAAAACATGTGAAAAATAATCACATTATAAAAAAGACAAAATCTTATTTGTAAACAAGAAATGCAATTTAATTGTATAATTTTTTGCATTTTCAGTATATGACAAAAAGTAAAATTACTAGACCGACATGTCAGTCTGTGTTTGTATTATGTTGTTTAAGCAAACTTGTGGAATTTCTGTATTCACAGATTGAATTAAACTTCTATTTGAAAAATCAGTGAGTCTCTTTAAAAAAAATGCATGGAAAACTTAGATTCATTAAAAGTTAATATTTGCTTAAAAATATAAATAAAGTTTTACCCATTTTCAGTACAACAGATAAATATTCACTTTTATTACTCTCACAAGGCTTTTTCAACTAGTCTCACGGGGCCGATAATGGGACCCATTCACATTGCCAAATAAGGACTATTTTTCCCAACTTTAAGAAAAAAATTCCCAGTTTTAAGAAAAAAATTACCATTTCAACAGAAATAACTTTTTTGCCAATAAACTAAATACAAAAAAAAAGAATAAATATAATCAAGGGGCTTTTCAAATGACAAAATTAGATTGTTTACATTTGATCAGTGATCTGTGAAATTTACATTCCTTAAATTTATGTATGCAACCTGTGTAAAACCAGTGTATACTGTGTAAAAATTTCCCAATTTGAGGAGGGGCCCTTTTCCCAAAATCCCCTGAAAAAGCCCTGTCTCAAGACAGCATCTCAGGTGGCATCTAACAGTATGAAAAATATGATATAACTAATAATGAAGAATATCCTTGTTCGGCGGCAACTTTCAAGGAATGTATGGGGTTGTGGTGACTGTCACTTCACTTTTTGGACCTACAGTGCAGTGTTGGGCAACGGGTAATGTGGTAACCAAAAGTAAAATAGTAGGATGAAAATATAAAGGCCTCAACTTCATTTATGAGATTTTACTGTAGGATCTCCACAGCAGGAAACCGCCAGGAATAGAACTTCAGATCTTTGGCATACTGCAAGGAAATAGTCAGCTCACCAGCCTCTGCATCTGCATGAATGTTAAGTTTATATATGCGAAGATGACAGGGTAAAGAGATAACTTTAAATAGTTCCTAGTTTTTTATGATTTCTTCCCAGTTTTTCCTAGTTTTCTCCTAGTTTTTTGTGCTGTTGCTTCCTAGTTTTCTCCTAGTTTTTCATAACGTACTGCTGGAGAGCCTGCTTTATGTTGACTCCCTGTATATAGTTGACAACTGTATTAACCTACAACCGAGGCTGGTTTGTTCATACCCAACACTAATTGTTTGTATGTTCTTTAAGTTAAGACACAACTATGTCATACGAGTACATGTAATGCACATAGCTCAGAAATATCCATAATTTGTTTATGGCTCAACTTCGCTTCTGCCAATGCGCCAATGAACTCCTGTCAACGTGTGCATATCCTGCCAAATAACCATATTAAGATATTAAGTATAATAGTAAGAAATAAAGAATGTAATCACTAGTCATTTTTTCAGTCTTAACATATAAAAAATTGAAGAGAATTTCATAGAAAATGAAAAAAAAAAGTACCATACACCACAAATTGTTACTGGTTTAATGACAGACTCAATGGTCAAATTAATGCTAGGGTTTTCAAGATATTCAAGAAAAACTTACTTCCTGGTTCAAACCGAAAGTAGATTTGAACCAGGAAGTAGGTTTTTCTTGAAAACCCTAACATTATTTTGATGAATTGGCACTAAACATTGTACACCAGCTTATTTCATGCATGAGCTGCTTTGGTATATTGTCCATGAATTTCAGAGTTCTTATGCAAACGGTTTTTCTTTTGTTTTAGTATGCGCTTGGTAATTAGAACATGAATTAGACTAAATTGACCTTGCAAACATTAACTACATCCTTAGCTAAATACATTTCTTTAGTAAAATCTAGGTGGCAATAAGTATTTCCCCCAAAATTCATTTTTGAAATTTTAGCCTGTTTTCGCCATTTGCAATGTTTGCGACCCCTTAAGTTACCTTCAGCACGGAAATCATTTACACTCTTTTCTGATACAGTCAGCTAAAGCCCAAAGCAACAAAAATCAAATCATCAGTATAATATATATTTATATAAATGTATAATTGTATAAGTATTTTGAGTTAATCATACTCTTATAGCTTTGATTTATGCAAAATTTGATGGAACTGAATTGTGGCGTTTGAGAGATTTTGATACTTTTCTTTTCTGTCTTTGACAATGCAATGACAAACGGTGCAATGCATAAAACTTAGAAATGGCTGTTTAGGGAGCGTTCACCCTCTAAAACTTAACACTTTGTTAAAACTGTTAGTGTTCGTGCAAAATTTACTGGCAGTGGCCATTCCTGATATGCATATTTCACTTTTCTACGATAAACCATGCAGACACACAGCACCGTAGAAATTAAAATTAAAAAAGTTACACCTGTTGGCATGAGTCATATTCTATTGCTATTATTGTTCCTACTTTTTACATTCTTCAAGCAAAATATTGTCCGAATAATTCCCAAAAACTTCTAGATGGAATCTATCTATCTATATATACTGCTGTATGCCTCTTTCGAGTATTACTAGCAGGATCTGTCTATATATATTGATTGAAACCGGGAACATATTTACAGGGCAATATGTTAGATTGTTAAAAATAGTTATGCACCTTCCAATAATTATTACTGCTGACCATTTCTTGCTGAATTATCCCTCTTGTTCGTTTTTTTATGATGCACACATTCTACGGGAATAACTGTCAATGAATTAGACTTTGTGAAATCCGAATAACGTTGACTCGTCTCCTAGTTGGAACATGTGCAGTGAAAAAGTCAACCGAATACCATTGGATTATAATCGCTATCACTAGATACCGAAAATAGCCTCTTTTCGCGAAAATAACCGAATTTGATCGAAAAGAGCCTCTAAAATCACTTTTTTATGCAAATTACATGAAATTTGCAATTATAATCGATTTAGAATGGAAAATAATTTAGATTAGTAGAAAAAACTTTAATATTATTGAAAAAATAAGGCCATTTTATTGCAACATTAGCATTTTATACAACGAAAAAAGGCTCATGCGTTATGTAGTTTCATTGAGAATAATGTTTTGCATGTAAATAAACCATAAAATAAGTATACCGTTGATTAATTAATCCTGAATAACCATTATTAAAAAGTAAAAATAAAAAAAAAGAAGACATTTTTACATTTGTAAGGTTAATAAGGCTCTTTTCGAACAGCGCCTGTTGTTTTACATGTAGTTGGTAACGAAAAGAGCTCCAAAATATAATCAAAATGTTCTCTACGTTTTCTTTTTTCAGTTTAAGTTCTATATGTTTTCTTTGTTCATTTTAGTGGTCATTAAAGTAACAGTTTAATAAATAGATACGATTAATAATGTGAAAATATTTAAAAAGGAAGAATCTTTATTTTTGTAAGGTTATTAAGGCTCTTTTCGTACAGCGGCGAATTGCTATTTTCGTGTACGAAAATAAATACTTAGTACAATCAAAACTTACCAGGTTAAATTACAATTCATATTTTCTCTCGTGTTTTGGTGGTTAATTAAAATAATAAATTAATAATGTGTAGGCATGCTAAAAATTCGGAACCTTTGTGTTTGCATATTTTATAAAGCTTTTTTAGTTCAGCGCAAGTGCTTTTTTGTTCACGAGAAGAGCTCTAAATATAATCAAAATATTCTCTGTGTGTTCTCGTATTTTATCATATTTTGTAGAAATTCATTCAAAAGGTGTACTAAAACATGTAAGTTACAGTGTGATAAATATTAAGTGTTTTAATGTCATACATAGATATTTAATGCTAAAATAGGAGTTTATCTTATTTTTCTATATATTGCCTAGGAAATAAGAACCACAATCAATTCATCAAACCTGGTAATGTTCGGACATTTTTTCAATTTAACAGATTGATCAATCTAATGAATGAATTCAAATTACAAATTATATTAATTAACAGTTAACATCCAATTTAAGAATATTGCAAATTGATGATTGAAAAAGACATCCATTACGCATTATTGTTAATCTCACCATCTTTAATCTGTCGCCGCACATCCCTGATTAACACTGATTGGATTATCACACCATGTTAAGCTAATGTCTCAAACTGATACTAATTGCCTAAGATCTTTCTTTCACAAATGTATTTGTTTGTTGAAAAGTAACACTTGTTCTATAAGTAAAGGAATCCCCGACTTTAATAATATAATTAAAGATTAACAACTTTTAATCAAACAGCTTATTTTATTTCAATAAATATATTGACTTTAATATTTTCTGCCTATTCGTTCATAATCAACTAAGGCGAAAACATATCTCGCTCGCAGGCCTTCAAAAACTCCAAATTCGAAAAGGCGACTATAGTCGGTAAGGGGGGTCTCCCAGCCTCACCGGGTGTTGTACACGCCGACTGATTTTATTCGCGAAATAAGAGCGTTTTACAGTATTATGCTTAAGGAACTGGACATATCAATAATCGCACAATAAAGTGTTAATTACGATGACGTTGGTCTTAAAATATTATATAGTAAAGTGCTTTTTCATTAACACTAAATACTTAGGAAAGATATTATTGATTAAAAACTTTGGTCATATCAAAAACGCAAATTATGGGCCATGGCGAGAGTTCCTCCACGTGGTATGGCCTGGATATAGTTGAACTTACATATCTTAAAGTATGCTTTTTCAACTATAACTGAACACTCTCGATGTTTATAAAACAAACACAACCGTTTTTCTCTTTTCGATTCACATGCCGTTTTTCAATTGGGTTATTCTCGCAAAAATAGCAATTATTAAGTACATAAAGAGCTTTTTATGTCATTATTACTAAATTTTATCTGTTACTTTATGAGTAATTACTCTTCACATACATTTAACAAAAAAATAAGAAACACCCTCCCCTCTTGATTAATTATACATATTCAATGCCTTTTTCGATCCCGAGCCTCTTTTCGATCGGGTTATTCTCGCGAAAATAGCATTTACCCAGTACAAAAAAAAATGATTTTTGTTCCTTTATCATTAAAATTTTCTCTTTTATTTTGTGATTAATTATTGAAGCATATATTTTGCAAATAATTCAGAAGAAAACACAATCTTTTATTGACTAAATACACATATTCAATGCTTTTTTCGATCCGGAGGCTCTTTTCGGATGGGTTATTCGCGCAAAAATAGCATATATCCGTTACATAAAAAAATTGTTTTTTTTTGCACCATTATTATTAAAATTATCTTTTATTTTATTATTAATTAATTGAAGCACAAATTTTGCTATTAATTAAGAAGAAAACACCATCTTTTATATATTATTAAAACATACTACACGCTCTTTTCGATCCTGAGGCTTTTTTCGATCAGGTTATTCTCACGAAAAAAGCAATTATCCAGTACATAAAGAGGTTTTTTGCGGTTGTGGGTAAAACCCTGACCAGACCCAGACCCAGACCAGACCCCGGAAACTAACGATATGGTACGGAAATCTTCGCTCGTTTCCGACATTACATTACGATGACAATAACGACATGAAATTGTGTGTTATTTAGCGATTCGTTTTTTTTTGGTGTGTTTTTTGAAGCTTTAAATTATTTCCTAATCTTAATTCTTTTCACTGCTAGAAATATGAAATAATAAATTTCAGAATTAACTGAGAATAGACTGCTTTACAATCTCCATAATCATAATTTGACGGACAAAACTCATTGTATAATATATGAGAAAGCTCTGGTCAATATTCTGTTTATTGCAATTTTCGCCAAATACTTTCATCACTAGTTATGAAAAAAATGATTTTAAAACAATTATCACACAAGATAATAATTTTTAAACCATTTAAAGACAAGTCAGCGTAATAATCATATTACGATTCTTAAGTTCTAATCGGTGACTTTTTACAGCTTAAATCAGTAAATAAACAAAACCAACCTCAATGATCTTTTTTTCTGTAATTGTCTATATTAATTTACATTTGTGACTTAAAATTAAAGCATTTCATCAATTAAATTAAATTGCGCACCTAATTGATTATAAAATTAATACAATCCCATAACTGATTGACAATAGTTCGTACATTTTAATATAATTTTACTTTAATACCCTTTAGGGCAAATCTCAATTTGATAACAAATTCATAAGCGCCCACATCTTATAGAATGCTTAATCCTGCACAAATTTCTATAGTTTTCCACACAAAAAAGAAACAAATATATCTCTTTATATATAGTCACCGTGATTGTTTTAGACAATTGTCGGAAACGAACGAAGATTTCCGTACCATATCGTTAGTTTCCGGGGTCTGGTCTGGGTCTGGGTCTGGTCAGGGTTTTACCCACAACCTTTTTTGCTCCATTATTATTAAAATTTTCTCTTTAATTTGATGATTAATTATTTTTAGCATACATTTTGCAAATAATTGATAAGAAAACACTATGTTAAATTGATTATTTATACATATTACAAGCTCTTTCCGATCCCGAACCTCTTTTCGACAGCATAAGTTATTCTTGAATTTAGCCATTAATCAAAACCAAAGTCAATTAGAATAAAAAAAAATATTTAAAAATAATCGAGAAATTATATGTTTAAGCAAATAAACTTGGCATCTTTTAAAAATATTTAACAAAAAAAAAATAAGAGGCTCTTTTCGATCACTTTGGGTTATTTTCGCGAAAAGAGGCTATTTTCGGTATCTAGCGGTACCCGATTATAATAGCTTCCGATGATACCGCCTTTTAGTTTTATAATGCAAACTAAAACTTCCGGTATCTACGGTTTTTGGTAAAAAATTTGCAAATATATAGCCGAGCAGCTCTTTTTGCCGTCTTTCATAGGGTTTTTTTGTCAAAAAACAATATATCAGACTAAGCAGATGTTTGAGCAGTTTATGGTAATTCAAATTTTCAAAGTGCAATATAGTAAAAATGTCATGAGATGGTGGGGTTTCGCTGGAACCTGAAAGGCTGACAAAAATTATCCTGAAATTCTGATTGTCCATAAACAAACATCCATATACTATATGTATATATGACATAATTTTCAAGAAATCTTACCCCACACACTGACCAATTATCATAGCAGGCATCTTCTTTAATCTCAAATCTGTTCGTTTAATACTCGACTGGGATCCTTGGTACAGTTTCGGCATCAATCAGTTCCGGAACGTGCTCACTATCTTGAATTAAAAACAGAAAATTGATAAAGAAATCATTGTTTGTTCTAGCAACATCTTTCTCAATAAGAAAATGCTGCAAAAACACAATGATTTCTTAACACATTTTCGATTTAGAACTCAAATGTGCCAGAACTGATTGAATGCCGGAACTGAATAATGGACAGTACAGTATTTACCGGACAGATTTTAAATCCATCAAATTAACAGTTTTTTTTATCTGATTCCGGAACAATCACGTCTGAATCATGCAGACGCTTTTTGTTTCCATGTAAATATTAACAATGTCTAAGGTGGTTAATTTTATATGTACAATAACATTATTTTTACTACATATCATTTTGTTTAATACAATGTGATTGATCGTAGTTTGTACTGTCATGCGGGGGATTCATCATACCTGCAGTTGGGCTAATCTAGAGGCTCCCAAATGGAACTTGAAGAAGGCTCATTAAATTGCAAATCCATATAATAAAGCATGTTTTTTTGCAAGTATATAGGAAAAAATAAGTAAGCAACATACGCTATCATGAATTGATGACGTAATCGTATTCACTTATTATTTTATTATATTACACATGTACCAAAAAATTTCATCCATTTATGACCTGACTATATATTTCAGATAAGATTTTTTTTTCGCCAAAAGCTACCAACCAGTGTTCAACTTCTATAAGGATAAATTGTAATACAAATAAATCTAATTTGTGTAGTGTTTGTTTTTATTTGACAGATGAGTGTTCATTTTGGTGTGAAAAATATTACTTTTCCAGCTCTAAAACATGTTTGTATGATGACATGTAATGTTTTGCTTGTATACTTCCTTACTGCCTTACTGTGCGCTCGGGTTTAAACAGGATTCAGTACATGATTTTCCGTATGAGACAGAATTAATTATGTAACCATGTGATTGATGTCAGGATCGACGTCAGATCAATTGTTTTTCTCAAATATTTAAATGTTAAATTTATCATTTCATTCTTCTGCAGACTTTTGACCAGACATGGATATCATTAAAGAAATTCCTGGTTACAAAGTCATACTGAAAGCCGTGCTTAAGAACCAGATTCAACAACTTGTAAGTACAACCAGTACTAATTAAAATTTTTTAATTACTATTTATGTGTTCCACCAGATTCTAGTTGCATAAAAGAAATTCTATTGTAAACATTAACAATAAACTGCAAACTTTGCTGAAGAGCTTAACTTGATAATCCATGAGAGTTTGAAAGGCTAAAAAACTTAATTCTTGCACACCAGATCAGGTCATCCGGTGTTTTCACCCGTGTAGGAAATTTTGATTCTACACCCCCCATGTAGAATGAGTCACGCGCCTTATATGACGTCACGACGTCTTAGGCAGTTATGAATGAACGATGGAATGTCTTGTATATCACTCCGCTACTATAAAAAAGTAGTGCGAAGAAAAATGTACAGGAAAATACCCCAAAATGCGCAAAATAAATACGGTATGCAAGAAAAAGTATCATTCACTTACGTTGGGTTAAGTTTGCGTGATCCAGCCCTCGTGAAATATGCCCTTAGGCGGTAAGTCGGCAGAGCCTTGTTACCGCCCTTGTGCATATTTCACTCGGGCTGGATCACGCAATCTTTACCCAACACACGTGAATAATACTTATATTGAAACAGGTGTAAGTTTATTGATAAATTATATCCACTGTTATAAATGTTATACTGAAAGTGAAACTTTAATTTTGCAAGAATAATTATGTTTAACCAGATTCAGCATGAATCACAATGTGTAAAACTTGCCGAGTATTTGAAATAGAGCTCTTTAAGACGATTGTGATAGTTTTGTTTTTCACAACATTATGAAATAAATGTGCAGACCAAAAAAAAAAGCATGTCAACTATGCTAATTAATGGTGCACACTGAAATTTCACAATATTTATGAAATGGGAAATTAACACAATTGTTTTGTGCTTTCACATGTACATAATAATATGTGCAGTTTTGATCAGATGCATTTGTTTTCAAATTTTATTTCTTCCTCGGCCGAAGATAATAACACTGAGATTGGATACCTTCTCAAGCATCTGATTGGCTACAATGGAGACAGTTCTCTATTTCAGCTAATCAGATGCTTGAGATTTGAGATTGATCTCCTTTCCCAGTATTATAATCTTGGAACCAGAGAATAAGGAATTTTCTGTGCAGGTTGAACAGTTATCAAGCCAAGCGGATGAAGAGTCTGTGATATTAACAGCCAGTGTGTCTGATGGTTCATTAAGTCATCTCGGGTCACAGTCAGGGAAATCTTTCCTTCAAGATCATGAAGACATCAAGTCCCAGTTTCTGGGGTTTTGTCTTAAAAGTAAGCTGATCTCATATAGTATGTTGTCTAAATAATTTGAGTCCAAACTCACTGATTGGTTCCTTGTATGAGTTCTACATGAGTTTAGTTTTTATGCACCCATTAAGGGTGTAGCTAAAGTAAAGTGTTGTTACTAAATATAAAATATTGGAAATTAAATGAATAGTTACAGTATGTTTAATTACATGCGCTGGAATATATGAGTTACAATATTGTTGAATCTGATTGATTGTATTTACTTGAAGGACACCATAGAATGGAACAGGAGAAAAAAGCAGAAAGTTTTGACAAACCACAGCCTCGGTTCACATCTTCCCTTGGGATAACAGACACTTCATTGGCCAGAAATAGTTGCTCTGGAGCAGGAAGCTTTGGTACTGCCTGGACAAGCCCAGGGAAATCTCCTGTAAGAGGCATCGAAAGCCGAACACAAGGTTAGAACATTTTATGATGCATAATTTTTCAGCTAACATATAATTGTACATAATCATGTCAAAGAGTACATGAGCTTTTGAGATTGTTTTAACTTAAAGATACTTAATTATTTCAACAGACAATTTAATATAATATACAATAGTCTGATCAAGGCACAAGATCATAAAACTCAGATTAAAGACCAGTCTCAAATCTCAAGCATATAATTGGCTGAAATGGTCTTTTGCCCAGGGCTGATGGTTATAAAACTGAGATTGGAAACCAGGTCTCAAATCTCAAGCATCTGATTGGCTGAAATGGCGACTGGTCGCCATTTCAGCCAATCAGATGCTTGAGATTTGAGACTGGTTTCCATGCTCAGTCTTATTAGTTGGCATGGTCTGCTGTCAGATCTGAATCTGTCCTGTTGGCCCATTGATTACAGCCATATTCCATGGAGTAAAGGCTTGTAAACTAAATTTGAATCTACAGGTTTAAGACACGAGCCTTACCGAAAAGGAAGAGGTGGTAACCGGAACAACATTCCATCTAGTCACAAGCCTTTTACATCAAACACAAACATTAGTGGGACAGACACTCCAGGTGAAGACATACACATATCAAACATTCCAAGAACATTTGCCAATAATGTGCCTAATCGAACAACACAGAGTTTGAGTAGTTCTGAGCAAAGTGCAACTAACTCTCAAGTAAAAGTGCATTGTAATGATTCTCCGGTAACAGTAAACATTAAAACTGAACCAGTATTAAATGAACCAGAAAGTGTTCCTGTAAATGCAACAAACAGTCGTGATATCTCTGTAAATGCTGTGGATGGCAGCATAAATCAAGGTGATGATGATGTGCATTCAAAAGATAACAGACTAAAATCAGGATTAAATAGTGAAAACCAGCCATTGAATGCAGATCAGTTTGATCAATCTGAATCAATAGAAGGTGCTAATATGGTAGATACACAATCTGAAACAAATATGGATGATTTCCAGGGTGATATAAACTCTAGTTTAAGTGGAAATGAGGACATAAGTGTTAAAACTGAATTAAACTATGGTTCAGAAGCACTAGAAATATCAGGCAACAACACAGTATCAGAAGACAGTTGGGGAGAAGAAATGTCAAACACTTCAATGGATATGCCATTCAATGCTTCTACTTCACGTAACACTCCAGAGAGCCAAGTCAGTTACAGTAAGTATATCATGTTGTGTACTTTTCTTAAATTCACAGGGCTTTTTCAGCCAATCTCATGGGGCCTATTTCGGGCCCCTTTCCCAATGCCAAAGAAAAGAATTTCCCAATTTCAAGAAAAAAACTCCCATTTCAACAGAAATAACTTTCGCCTATAAAATAGAAAAAAAACCAGTGAGAATCCATATATGATCAACTTAAATTACAAAAGTTGTTTACTTTAAATCTTTTGATCAGTGATTTTGAAACCTACATTTCTTGAATTTAAGTATATAACCTGTGTAGAACCAGTGTATACTCAGGGGTTCCACTGGCTGCTAAATCTCAAGGGTCATTTTGATCATTTTTACAGAGATTCAGCCAAATAATGGCTAAAATACCCCTGACATGTATTTTAGCAAAAAAATGACACTCAGCTAAAATCATAGGGTCAGAATGAGGCTTTTTGTAAATTTCAAGAGTCAAAGGGTCATCTCCCAGGTCAAATGGAACCTCTGTATACTGTGTAAAAAATTCCCAATTTGAGCACGGGCCTTTTCCCCCAAAACCCTTGAAAAAGCCCTGATTCAATCAAACCAGTGAATAAAGACATGGTTTTCAACAGTTAAAATTTTCCTTACTAGACTTTGCTACTTTTGTTCTGATTGTAAATTTTGTTATTAAGAACAAATTGTCATTAAATTATGTAAAAGTGTACATGCAGTACAGCTTATTTCAGTATTGAGATAAAACAATACTGCAGTGACTGAGTTTTTAGCATAAATGGATGATCTTGTTTTCGTAAAGAAAGTGGTCTTTAAACACTGGTTTTATTGTTCTTACAAAGCATTTTAAACATGTTGGTATATTTAAACCCCATTGTATCTCACAGAGCAAAAACAATGTCAATATAGTAAAAAATGTAGACATACTACATGTTACTTTATATATTAAACCATTCTTGCCCACATACTCATTTATGGTTTTGAAAAAGTGTTAATGAAAATTTTGATAATACTTAAGCTTGATTAAGATGCTTTGTAAGTACTTAGTGTAGAAAATTTCTTTAAAATCATGCAGTTTTCTCTTAAAATTAACTTTATATGTACATCGGGTATTTTCATTCCCTTTTGGGAAGAAGTATCACTATTTTGCTCAACATTTTAGGGCATTCATGGGTCTGTTTGCCTGGTAGTGAGAAAAAGTCCTGGCTGTATACCCTAAATAGTTACAAGTGTTACATTCTGTAGACACTTACTCTAGACACACACACTTCAGTTAAGGATTACAGATGTATTTTAATATTTATTGCATTCAACAGGGTATGATAAATAGTTAGTGTACATGTTAAAATTCAAGCACAACAAAATGTGTGTTTTAGCAAATAAGCAGGGAGTAGTGAAGTAAAATAAAATGTTCTGTTACTCGTTTCTTGAAAAGCTGAATGTGTGCTTGTAGCGAACTTGCATGGTATATTCAGCATACAGTAAGCACCAAGATAACCACACATCTTCCTGAAAGCAATCTATGCCCAAGATCACAAAACTAAATCTGGAGATCAGTCTCAAATCTCAAGCATTTGATTGGCTGAAATGGCGACCAGTCGCCATTTCAGCCAATCAAATGCTTGAGATTTGAGACTGATCTCAAAACTTAGTCTTGTGATCTTGGGCCCTAATTTTTAAATATTTTTAATATATTTATGATATTTACATTGGAAATCATTTATTGTATCGTGAAAGTCCCAATTGTACACATAAATTACAACCTGATACATAAAAAGAACGAAAACCAATAACAAGCATACAGCAAATGGTATGTACAAAAATACTCATGGTGCTTAGCATACTTTGAGTAGTATATTTCAAGGATTGCACACCTTTCAGTAATTCCTTTGGAATGGAGAGTGACGTAACTGAATCAGCTGTGGTTACAGTCCAAACAAATTAACCTGATTGTGACCTTCAGGCATGAATATTATGTCATTCAGTTATATAATAGTAGAATATAATTTGGATCTCATATTTCTAAACTGCTTTTCAAGGTCAATTACTTATTTTGTGTTGGTTTTAAGTTTGTGGATGGATCTGCCCATGATATTCACGAAAATCAGTACCCCACTAACATTAATTACTCAGTTTTGTATTGTAAATGTAATATTATGTCCCTACGTGTTCATCCGCCATACACACGTGGTCAAAGCACAAAACACCGGTCAAAGCAGTCATGGGTTCATATCACCAGTCATGGGTTCATATCACCAGTAAGTATTCTTATAATATTTTTCATTATTTATGTCATTTTTGCTATACACCAAACCATGAAATGCATGTGTTCCTGTAAAATGCAATCAACAATTTTTATTGTGTAATATTATTTCTTCCAACTGTATTGCAAACTATTTTAATTGCTCAATAAATATTGTGTAATTAAAATAATAAAATAAAAGGAAGGTTTGAATATACAAAGGAAGTTATAAAAAAGGAAAAACATGAAATTCACATACAAATAATTTTAATTAAAACCATTAAAACTATTACAAAATCTTTACATGAACATAGATGAAGTTTCTTCATGAAGCATCCTACATTGAACTCAAACGCTTGCTCAATAGATTGTTAAACAAAAAAAAAACAGTGCTTATCAACATAGCTGCAATAGCAGTGATCGTCAGATAAGATTAGTTTCTAAAAATAGCGCCAACTGATAAGCCGTTGAGAAAGGTAGTACAAACAATCGATGCTGTACTACTATCAACAGTGCATACACAATGACAAAAAAACAAAGAAAGTCTTCAAGAAAAAATCTGACTCAGAAAAAAACAACAACTCGGCATTGTTATTATGGACAGTATAATAGTGACAGTAGATATGCTGATTGACCGCATATGCAAGAAGTAAATTGGATTTATGAAAATGACAATATCTAATCATTTATAAGACAGGGCTATACATTTTAGGTATACATCGTAATCAGATGTTTATTATTTTAAGGCTCTTAAAGTAACCGGGGCTAAGTAGCGTGGACAGTAATATGTATCCCCATCACTGCCCATGAACAGGCTTAATCAACCCGAGACTGCAATATTTTGATATATGTCGTGTTTGCGGCTTTCAAAGTTTTCTTTTTATCAATTTATATATCCCACCGCTTGCTGTTTATTCACAGTTCACTAGCTACTAGTCTGATAATAAGTTTGCTTGTCTTTTTTATGTTTTTTCATGCATCGACCAAAAGTTTATTAAAGCCGGTCTATTTTCTATCTCACTGCATTGAGAGAGATGCTGTATAATCAGTTCATAGAGGGATGTAGACTTTCTAAAGATTAAGAGTTGGAAATTTAAGAAAATAAAATACCTCTACGCCGAAATTCCAGGCTTATTGTACACAAGATGGGCATTTTAACCCATGATAATGTTCTTGACATAATCACCATTGTAGACACATATAATTGTTATAAACCTCTTTAGACACCATGCTTAAAATCCATATGAACTGTGGTTCATAATGCCTATCTCGGAGCTATATTAACTGCAATTATGTCGCAGTTGAACACTGCACTCGGTGTATACGGCTTTCATCCCTTGTGCAAATAGTTTAGATCCGCATCAACCAGAACATCAGATCAGGGTCTACAATAGTGCCTTTGATAGGTTATCATGGATATCAGGTTATTTGACAAGTAGAAAACAGTCTAGATCCTGATCAGACTGCACTGATATGCAGAATGATATTGATCTACACTGGTTGCACGTAGTATATTAGTTGTATCCCACGGAGTTAACGGTTAGAAAGCTTTGATTATGAAAGGGACCAAAAGTATAATTACTTCATTGGTATATCAGAATCCGATCTATTTCAACATTTTATTTAATTAACCAAGAAGATCTATGACAGCATTTAGTGTATATACATTTATTTCATAAATACAGTGAATGTTCTTCTATTGTAAATTTAGCTTTCTGACCATTTACAGCATATACTTGTTTACTATCTGTCTTTATTGTTTAAAGTTGCTTGTACTACCTTTGGCTTTTTGTGTACCACGTTGTGTGCAAACCACGTGTTGATGACGTTATCGCCGATCACTGCTATATCATTTGATATTTAAGTTTTACCGATAACTACTTGTATTTCCTTCAGAACTAATGCAATAGTTATCAATTAGCAATTATCAGGACAGGTTTTATAACCTCTGAATGTATTTTGCTAAAGTTTTGCCCCCTTTCCACCTAGCATTTAGATTAGCTTATAAGATAACTATCATATGAAAAAAAAATTTACAGTTGTGTCTTATGTCCATTCACAAGTAGATTTCCACTACGCATGTTTATCATGTGGTAGGTTTGGTGTATATTTAGTATCAACACCTGAGAAATTCTTTGGAAACATCTGATAATTTTAATGTGAAAGGGTGAAAAAACACGATAGTTTCTGGATGTTTCAATGTCAATGACAACTGGTTGACATTATCTTGACTTGAAACGATTATAAAATGATTATATAATGATACTGGCATCCATCATTGGAAGAAAAGCATTTAGGTACATCTGGGTAATTATTTCTAGACAGCAACATCAAAAGAAGGCTGAGTTGTGATGACAAAGAGTCGACGAATTCACTGTACCGCAGTTGCCAAATGTTTGCAGTATTACAGGACACATGGTCACAGGAAATTAATTGCTGCATTTGAACACCCATCATCAACATGGAAAACTACAGTGGGTATGTAATTAGGCAAGCAACCCGAGTTTCAGCAGACAAATCCAGATATGATGTGTTCAATGCAGATTTCAAGGATAAAGATACAAGGATACAAGGGATGCAACAAACATTATGCCAACAAATTGCGTACAGGAATGACTACACAGCAGTGGTGGTTGCCTGATGATGTGGGAGGGGCTTTCAGCTGTGAATAGTAAACTGCCATGTGAATTTAAACTCTGCAAGTATATCACAAGATACATAAACTTAATGTATTTCCTATGTTTCCAGGTTTAATATTTCAACAGGAAACCTTGCACATGTCATGGACAAGAGTATTACTGTGAACTTTCTTAAAACGCATGTTATTCTTGTCTTGAAATTATACTGTCTCAGTCCAACATGTATATATTACATTTGTGATGTGTTGGGAAAAAGGATGATGTCCTAACATTCCTGCCAATGTACAAGCTAACAGCAGCATTCCTCGAATAGTGGACTTACGTTCCATGTTGGTTGTACATAACAGTGTTGATCAATGCCATGTCGAATAGGAAGTCAGCATTAAACGTGGGTGACATATCTTGTAAAGTGAAAAATTTGGATGTGTCATTCATCTAAAAAGGACAATAAAATAACAGTGTAATATGAATTTCCTCTGGATTTGTTATTGGCAGTTTTATTTGCTATAGCCGAGATTCTGAAATCAGTTCTCAAAAAAGTTTTACATTTAACATTTTAAAATTGAAAGAATATTGTAATGGACTTGCAGAGAAATTGTCAGCTGCTTTATGTTAAATTAGTGTTTATCCTTGAATTAACATTAACTCTTTGTTTCGAAAGGTCAGTTCAAAAGCAGCAGATCTGGGCTAGTGATTTTATTTTTATGGACAAGTGAGAATGTGTTACTCGTCCTTGGACTAATACATTAAAAATATTTCAGAACCGCTGTCAGGATATAGACTGTACAGTTTGGTACCTCTTATATTACTGTCACTAAACGGTATTACCCCTAGATATGCATAATAATTATACTTGGCTGAAGTTTAGTGTTGCTCTTTTATATACATGTGTATGTCTAGTTTCCATGCCTGCTGAGCTGTCAACTTGATCTCCAAAAGAGGTTAGTTAAACTCTAGTTGATTCTGTTTCAGCTATAAAGTTGACTATTAGAAATAACTTAGGTGTTTGTTCTGTTTATTACATGTAAAGCTGCTTGAAAATTTTAATTAAAAAAATCTTAGTGTTATTTGACCCTTAAACATTTAAAATGAATCACAGTCCACAAATTACTGGTTACTGAAAATCTTTTCAATGGCCAATGTGTATCAACTTGAGTTTAATTGACTTTTAAGAGGTCATATTTAGTATTTAGCAGATTTGTTTTAACCCTTTCCTCCATAGAGACACCATTATTGCGAGGGCGAACAGTTTAGATCCAGATCAGCTGACACATCCATGCCATCAGATCAGGATCTAAACTGTTCACTTTTTGATTTGCTAGGCTATTTCTGCCCAAAATGTGACCGGTTCAGATCCTGATCAGATGGCATGGATGTGCCGGCTGATCTGGATCAACACAGGTCACACATGCGTTAACATGTGTATATATGGAGGAAAGGGTTAACCTGTTTGTTTGTTTCAGGAATTGTCAAGTCCAGATCTCATATCCAGTGGGAGACTCCGAGTACAGACAAGATTGAAGGCCAAGGACAACGCAAGCTACCTAGCCAAAGAACGAGAACAGAGGAGGAGATCCTATGTACCAAGTTCACAGCTTCCCGGTGAAGTACTTAACGTGAGGAATGAGAAAAACAGGGAATCAGTCAGGCGTCACAGAATGAGGAAAAAATTAAAGAAAGAGAATGTAGCAAGCAACTGAAAACATGTATGTTGAAGAAAAGACAATGCAAGAAACATGATGGAACATGACATAGAATGGAGGCAAGTCTACCGACGCTGTAACAGATACAGTTTAGTATATGATGAATTGATAATGCCTCGTGAATAAAGACCATGACTGACACAGGCGGATCCAAAATTTCATGTTTGAGAGGGCCAACTTTGGAGGAGCAATGAAGAAAGTATGTCTGTTTGAATGAAACAAACCAAAGAAATACATCTTTTAAACCAGTTTGTGAATGTTTGACACTGTTCCCAAAGGAACAGCTAGTAATATTTCTTATCTGATACTGACGTTTAAAATGAACAAAGACGATATAAGTGGGCCCGTACCAAATGTGCCATCGTCAAAATCTGCTTATGACTGAGTAAATTAAATTTTAGCTTGTATCCGAAGTTAGTGATCTAAACAATGTGGGCAGCCTAACCTTAAATGTCTGGCTGCATAATCAGACGTACTACTTTTGAGATGACGAGAACTATGCTGCCGTGTGAACATTGTTAGTGCTTGGTACACTAACATTAATTTAAATCAAGCACTGTGCTTAATGTCAGCATTAATATTATTAAGAGATACACAAGGTGTTCGTTTGCCAATAATACTATAGTTTGCATTGTTTTTAGGGGGTCATGGAAGTGAATGCTATCCATGCATCACCAGTTGTCAACTAAGGATTAAATATTGCTGATTATTTTAAAGTGTTAAACCTTACCATCGTTTGGAATGGATCGAAATGTTACTGCTTAATGCTGTCAATATTGTGTTGCGCTCAACCCAAGCTAGGCGGCGTGGGCAGTAATATGCATTTCCATTACTGCCCAGGAACAGGCTCAATCAAACCGAGCCTGCAATATTTGCATATTTTTTGTGTTTACTGGCTTTATTTCATTAAATGCAACAAGAACAGAATAAACACAAATATGACCATTCGGTGTCAACCTTTGAAAGTAAAAGCACAGTTCCAAGGCGGTTACTCCAAGTGATCTCTTTTTGGTTAATGTTCGTGGCTTCTATTTTGAAACTGATTATTATATAACCATGCTCTCTTCTCCTCTGTACTTTTTGGTTGTGTGGGGAGGCTGTGTCTGTTAGATGTGGCTATTCCTGATATGCATATTTCACTTTTTTCAATAAATTTCAATTTTCAATTTATCAAGTATATTGTTAGACAGAAATCTGAATCAGTAATACCTGTGCTGGCTTGATCTTTGACCACTCAAAACTGTTTTAACACATCAATATGTAGTCTGGTCAGCATCTGCAAATAGTCAGCCCTAGAATCATTTATTCAAGCAAACAGTTAAATGTCTTTTATGAATGAGTGAGTTGTTGTTGGAAATTATTAAAGAGTTTATTGCACTAACTTTTGAGGGTTTTTTTCCGATATCTAATGAGAACAACAACTGTGGCTTTGTTCTTATATTTAGTACAAACTTCTTTGTAGCTAGTAAAAAGTGTTAAAAATATAGAATTTGCTTTATTTGTGGTGTTGATCTTCCTTACAATGTTAAAAGAAAGGAGACTAGGTACCCAATGCTGTTAAATAAATTGACTTCGTGGACACAAACTCATCAATTTTTCGGAACATGAATAATGTACGAGTAGTACATGTACTTAGTGTTTGTGTCTATAAACAACTAGTAATATTTGACTTAGAACACATTATTGATATTTTATTTGGAAGGTTATTGGTAGTTATTCCTATTTAACTCTATAATCCAACAACCAAATGTGTTGATTCAGATCTGGCAGCTTGAATGTGCTAGCTTATCTGTAACTACACTGTTTACCCTTGTGAGAAAAAGGGTGTCAATGCTGTATAAAGTTAAAGGGAGATGTGCAGGGTCGAGCAAATGTACTCGGTAAAATTGTAAATGGATCGATCTATGTAACAGTTACGTGTACTTTTCACTAGACTCTACATTTCGAACCCTCCAGGAGGAAGTTTTCGGTTAATTTTACCATTTTACCGGACCTGAAAACAATCCACTGAAGAAATCCCTATACCAAAATACATTCTATATTTAGCGATCATGGGAATGTCACGCTTACTATTCGTGGTGGCGCAGGCATTTTGAAACAAATGGCGACATCAATAGTCGGCAATTTACACCGAATGCGTATTTTGGTTGAAGTGATCACGTTACAAACCCCAAAACCATCCCGCCGCTTTACCCGGGAAATACAAATAGCTAACCTATGCGCGTCGCATAGGATAGGAAACACCATTTATATATCTTTTTTTAAATAAAATATTGGTCTGAAATATTTCTGGTGTAAATCAATATTTGAGCTTCAAATAATGATACATGTATTCAACTGATTACTAACCCTTTTCGCTAATCTGTTCCATTCATCAATCCTGCACATCACCCTTTAAATGCACTGTACTACATAAAAATCTTAATGTTGCTTGGAGTAGCAATAAAAGTCTTGAAGAGGATGTACTGTGTTAATAAATCATATCAAAGTTTAGATCTAAAGTACCTACACATTTATCGTCCGTTCAAACTTTTTAAAAGTAACTGTTGCTTTACTACATCTACATGTGTTTTATTGCGTCATTGTGCAAATAGTGATCAGCTGCCACAAGCATGCTCAGGATCTACACAGTTCGCTTCATTGTCAGATATATTTAGCTTATGAATCAACATCTAACAGAGTAGATCCTAATCAGACAGAACCCATGTGGTCACAGCCATATTCAATGGAATATAAGGTTATATATACAAATCTATATAAATATTAAACAGTTTCGCACTGAATACAATGTTGTAGTATGTGATATAACATAATAATTGTGGAACTTACACTATTGGCTTCTAATGCTTGGTGGTTGGCCGATGCATTTTATATTGTATTTGTACAGTTCGTCTTATGCTATCTTTAGTTGTTGTATAAAAATATTACATAATCTATATTGACAGATTTGATAATTATTAAATAATCTTTATTTTTGTTTCAGGTTTAATGAAGCTGGCGGGAGAATCAAATGCATATTTGACTGAGGAACAATTTTCACGAATGCTTGCCATGGAGAGGTCTTTACAGTGCAAGAAGTATACACCCTCGGCATGCTTAACCGAGTCACAACTACAGCGGCGTCGAGAAATGGATAGAATTCGTCAGAGACGTCGCCGAGAGAGAATAAAAGCAGCATCAGCAGAATATCATCAAATGTTCCCACTTTAGTTTAAAATTATTTTATTTTACATCAGTTATGAAACAAGTATTCCAACTTGTAAATCACGCTTGATGGCTGCTTCCTCGGTTGCAAACGAGTACTCGCGCTGAATGTGGATTAGGGAAACTGCAGACGAATTACATCCCTGATGGGATTTGAACCCACAGTCTCTGGATCCGGAGTCATACGCTCCAACACTAGACCACTGTTCTTCCACTTTTTTCTAATGTTCACCCGTTAAACTTGGAAATGGGAGAGGAAGTGTGTTGATTGTGTGCTTATCATTGATTTAATTTCTATATCAGTTTACAAAGCCAAAACTGTGGACATAACAATAATACCGGTATCTTAGAGATGAAATAACCAAAATCAGTATGGAAAATCATTAAAAATTAACATTTTCTCTGTTCCACTTCGATCCTTTCCATGTCTAATCTCACTCTGATTCAGTTCCATTGCAAGTCTACTCCATTTCATTTCTGATGATGACACTTCATTCTATCAACTGTGCTCCACTTCCCTCTCGTCAAATTTGTCTGTTCTCTGTTTTGTCATTATAAAGTGCAAAATCATTTTATTGAGATAAGTAATAACAGCTTAGTTTAGTTTATTAATAATAATAATAATAATTTGCATGTCAAAGTCAGAATAAATTAATTACCTTTGTTAGAACTTGTTTCATAAAAAGCAGAATAGAATGATCAAACAAATTGTATTGAGTGACAGAAGCACCAAAAGCAGCAGATAAAAAATCTCTTACTGCAACAGTAACTTGGAATATAGAGATGGCTATTCATGGCGATGCCACCCTAAAACTCTCAATCTAAACTCTTGGCTCTCTATGCTCAAAGTGATCCAAGTTCTTAGCATTCTGATCCATTTTTGGGAACAGTTTCGTTCTGGTCTGATCCATTTCTAATTAGAATAAAGATCCACCTTCAATCTGCACATGGTCCACATGTTAATTTTAAGATAATCACCACCCTATTGGTGACAATGTTTCTTTAAGTTTGTAGTAGCAAACATAATATACATACTGAGCACTACGATGTTGGGAAATACAGTTCTTAAGCGTGAGTTTCTTTTGAAAAAAAAAATATGATTCAATTTCGACTTTTAAATTATTGTTGTTGTTTTTTTTTTATTTATATTTTGACTTTGAACAAGAAGGGTATATGATAAAACAAAACTGATGACATTATGCAGCTTTTCTTTTAGTTTTGTGTCCTTTTGTTGCTCAGTAAATCACAGATTGCTCGACATTCGGTCTTGCGTAATGTTGTTTACACAAGCAGCTCAATTTATACGAACTTGCATGATGCATAATGTTACAGAACATTTGTATGGGTATATTGAAAAATAAATTGACATACTATATACACATGTAACACATCTGCAACAGTTTAGATCCAGATCAACTAGCATATCTGTGTCATCTGATCTAGATCAGCTCTGGTCGCATGTTGGCTGTAAATAACCTAATGAATCCCAAAGGAAACAGTGTAGATCCTGATCAGATGACATGGATGTGCTCGCTGAACTATATCAACTCTGTTTACCAACACAACAATGGTATATCTAAAGAGTGAAGAGTTAACAAGATATTAGATGACTAGCACTACATTTAATTCAAGTGCCTTATATTTATTTCAAATATTTACATTTTTATGTGTTCATATGTGTTTTAAAAATGCAATATTTTAATGTGTATGTTCACATTGCATTTAAAGTGTAGCAATAGTTAGGCACTACATTCAGTTTCTGGGCCAATCATTGTTAGGCTACACACAAAACTAGTCATTCACCATAATTGTTTAACCCTTTATTCCATATTTATAAGATTTTTATCGCATGTGCGACCAGTGTAGATCCAGATCAGCCAGCACATCAGTGCCATCTGATCAGGATCTACATTGTTTGGTTTTTGGTCAGAAATATTCTCAGGGCACAAGATCATAAAACTAAGATTGGAGATCAGTCTGAAATCTCAAGCATCTGATTGGCTGAAATGAAATTGGCTGATTGGAGACTTGTCTTCTGGGCTGAAGGTTATAAAACTGAGCATGGAAACCAGTCTCAAATCTCAAGTATCTGATTGGCTGAAATGGCGACTAGTCGCCATTTCAGCCAATCAGATGCTTGAGATTTGAGACTAGTCGCCATTTTAGCCAATCAGATGCTTGAGATTTGAGACTAGTCGCCATTTTAGCCAATCAGATGCTTGAGATTTGAGACTAGTCGCCATTTCAGCCAATCAGATGCTTGAGATTTGAGACTAGTCGCCATTTTAGCCAATCAGATGCTTGAGATTTGAGACTGGTTTCATATCTCAGTTTTATAACCTTGGGCACTGATTTTAGTGTTGTGATCTTAGGTTTAGGAATCTAACAGCAGACAGTGTATATCGTGTTCTTGTAGGCCATGCAAGGACCGGTCATGTTTGTAGTAAAGGGTTAATACAATTCTTTATCATTTTAATCTCAAATTATTTTACATTTAAAATTATTTTTATTGTGTCTCCAGGACCAGAGACAAACATCGTTTTTTTTAATGTTAGTATCGATATGAAAATTTCTATATTTACAAATGCTAAGCCACAGTATTAGACAATACTGCTTTTATTGGCTTATTTTCTAAATGCATTAATTGTTTGTAAATTGTTATTTTGAATGACATTTATTGATATAAATCTACAATCTATCTTTATATTTAAAATTTCAGTTTCATTTTCATGATACAATTGAAATATATAAAGATGTCAAGGTTGAACCTTTTGCTCCACATATACAGGCTTATCTCATGTGCAGGGCTCTCACTAGACTTGCAAATCAGGGAGAAGTTTTGTCATAATTTTACTGAAGTATGGTGAAGTTTGCAGTCAACAGTATTCTTTCTTTATATAGTCTTTACAAAATGACCTCCCACAGCTCAAAGAAGGAAAAGTCTGGTCACTTTTGGGAGACCACTTCTCCCAAGTCTCCCTCTAGTGAGAGCCCTGATGTGTATCCAGTGTAAATCTAGATCAGATGGCAGGGAGCAGCTGGCACATCCCTGCCATCTTATTTGAATCTGAACTGTTTGCTTCTTGGTCAGAAATAACATAATGAATCTAAAAGTGAACATTGTAGATCCTGATCAGATGGCACAAATGTGCTTGCTAATCTGATCAACACTGTTTCCCCTTTGGATAAGGCCATAACCAATGGAGTAAAAGGTAAATTTCACATATACACTTCTTAACAGAGTTATTTTTGTGGTGGGGAGCTAAATGTTAGCTGGTTGTAAGGTTTCGAAAAGTGTGTGAAAAATATAATTTTTATGATGAAAACAGACGAGTTAAAGCCATATTTTAAAAAAATTATTTTCAACAGGTTGTTAATGTAAAACACAAAAAATGCATTTAAATATATAAAATAATAGATCTATTTTGACTTTAAAAAAGGCATTCTACTTTTATTTTGAAAAAAATGAAAGAATTAATGTGATCTCTTTAGGTTAACAAAATAGTTGCCGAACTGACTCAAAACTCGCATTAAATTGGCAGGAATTTGTCATAATCATGTGTCTGCAGGATAAGGACATTTGTGCCCAAGGTTATATAACTGAGCATGGAAACCAGTCTCAAATCTCAAGCATCCGATTGGCTGAAATGGCGACTGGTCGCCATTTCAGCCAATCAGATGCTTGAGATTTGAGACTGGTTTCCATGCTCAGTTTTATAAAATTCAGCTCAGTTTTCATGAAAGATATTGGCAAACAAGATTTGCTTTTCTCTGTTTACATGTCCTTGCTATTTACTGGTATTATCTTTTCATAATAAACTGTCACAGATGCATTTTACCTGGCCATTAACAATGTTCGATTGACTGTTAATATACATATCCACTGACCGTGTGTGACCATTATTCACTTGCAACAGTTGAATATATTGGGGACAATAGCAACCTGTAATATTGTTGTACTATGCTTGTTATGTTATTGTATTAATTTTGTTTTGAAGTATCAGTGATAAACATGTTATGGGAACTTGCGTTTGTTGTTTCTTGGAGTCATACTTCATGGTTTTCTGTAAAACAGTACCCACAGTGTTGGGCTGTGAGGACATTTAACCCTTCCAAGTGCTAAAGCACTACATTTGAACCGTTTCAGACCAGTTAGTTCAAATCGTTGCATTCAGTTATTTATAATAAATGCAGCTAATAACTTTCTGTATAGTACCCATATGAAACATAAATTAACTGATCCATTAAGATGGAAAGTTGAGTTCATTTTATTAATTTAGAGGGCTTACGGTCAAAACAAGGCTGCTGGATACATCAGAAAAGGCCGAAAAAAGTTAATCAACGTGAGAGACTGTTAAAAAACGACAAATTTTATAAAACAGTGTTGACTAAAACTTGCTTGTTTTCAAAACAACAACAAAAACATCTCAAATGTAGCCTATTACATGTCGATTGAAGTATGCATACAAAAGTGAAATATGAGTATCAATGATCTGCGAGTAACTGTTTATGCTGCCCACACACAGCTGAAAAGACTTCTAATTTTGAAAGAAAATTATATAAATTTAATGTTAATTTTTTAAATTAAAAAGGGTGTTATAAACAAAAGTTTCCACGTCTAATATGTTTAATACATTTTGATTCGCCCGTCAATGGTATTATGGTAACACCCATGCCGGGCGGGCGGCGTCTACAGCGATGCCCGCTCTCAAACGCAAACAGTTGTTGTCCGATCTTTATAAAACTTTGGAGAAATGTGTATTGGCATAATATTTGGGCCAGAGTCGATAACCAGCCAGATCGCTTCATCTCCTTCAGAGTTATGTTTGTCCTTTTTTTACAAAAATAGCTAATTCACATTGTCCACTCTCTAACCCCAAAAAAGCTGTTGCCCGATCTTCATGAAGCTTGGGAAAATGTTTATAGGCTTAATATCTCGACCATGTTTGATAACCAGCACTTCTGAGTTATTGCCCTTTATTTACACATTACACAAGTCATTATTTTGACATTTTATTCGCTACTATATTTGCAAAGATCTTGCAGTTGTCTTGTTTTTTTCTCATTGCTCATAGAGGTCTTTGTAACACATTTTGAATATATATGTTATTTTTACCATTAAATACATGATAAATATCATCTGATCAGCTTTATGACTTCAGTTAAAAATTGGTGTCAGCTGTCCGAAGACACCTTTTCTCACGACATGCCTTATATAACAGTGCAATCAATATTTATTGCTTTCATCAAGATATGAAGCTGTTGTGCATTTAAAGTTTTAGACCCTTTAAACAACCCAATTGCTTGACATAACCTGATGAACAAAGTCAGTATCAATTTTATCTAATAGTAAAAATAAAGTATTTAATTTTGACTGATGCAAAATAGTGTTGATGAATGATTAACTATTTAAAACGAATAGTGAAGCTCAATAAACATAGTAGAACCCCAAGATCATTAAACTTAGATTGTAGACCAGTCTCAAATCTTAAAAATCTGAATGGCTAAAATTGCAACCAGTCGCCATTTCAGCCAATCAGATGCTTGAGATTAGTGACTGGTCTCCTGATTTAGTTTTATGATCTTGGGCACAGAGTATTTTTATGGGCAGCAAATGAAACAAAATAACACAGCTAAACCTTTTCTTCTCAACATAAAATTATTGTTGTTTCAGATGCCAGATATAGAAGTACAGCAGCATTCAGGCGCCGTGGAAACGTGAACTGTGAAATTTGTGGGAAGATACTGAGCAACCCGGCAAACTTGAAGCGGCATATAAGGATACATCAGGGCCTGTATCCATACCAGTGTAGTGTGTGTGAAAAGAGATTCTCTGATGCAAGCAATTGCAGAAAACATGAATATACATGCATGAATGTAACAATTAGTCAAAACGTGTGATTATTTGATTTTCTTGGTGTTAAATTGCAACCAAATTGTACTCCACATTTATGGGGTTATATAGTTGTGCGACAAGTTTAGATTCAGATCTGCAGTGACATCATGCCATCAGATTTGGATATAAACTAGTCGCTTCTTTGTCAGAAATAACCCAATCCATGAAATACCAACAATGCAGAACCTGATCAGACAGTATGGATGTGCCAGCTGATTTTGATCTGCACTGTTTGTCCGTATGATAAATGCCATTTCTCAGGGAGTAAAGGTTTGACTGAGCTTGGTAATTTGAATTCAAAGTTTTTAACTATGAAACGTAAGTAATCATTGAAAGGTGCTTAGTGCTGAGATCGGCAGTTACAAGAAATATATAGTTTACATGATGAGTTTGGCTAGAGACAATATTTCAGAATGCTGGCAACTGTAGAATTCAAATTTGCAACGCAATTTTGTGACATTCTAAATGCACTGACATGACAATGTACGGTACATTGTTTGTTTCATCTCCAGACTTGTGCTTATTTTATCTTCTAAATTTTGTATATATAATAGTTTTTAATGTGTTTGAAAGCTGTCTTATGTGCTAACATTTGTTGGTCTTTAACATTGACTCCATATATCTTACACATATTTTATCGCAAATAAAATGAGAATCAGCGGAATGTATTTGTGTTTTTTTACCACAGATATACAAGATCATAATCTGGCCAAAGAACACAGTTTTCCCTCTATGTTTCATATAAGAACATGTGAACCGAACATTTTCATTAACATTCTAAGTAGAAAATGCTTTCCTGAACTTAAAAAAAAATATCCAATGCGACATACTCTAGCCGCAAGAAATGATACCTTAACCGGCTTCCTTGCACAAAAAATTTCGGGAGAATATCGGGAGTTTTGACAAGTAAAACAAACTCGGCAATAAACAGGCAAAACCACTCATGTTCAATGGCGAATTTCCATCAAAATTGGCATTAACTTACTGCTGCGGACCCTGTACAAAGTGCCGTTTAATCAGTCTTCTTTATTCAATTTCCAATCAGTATTATTTATCCCCTCAAAGAGGAACTCTTTACCGTCTAAGAACTTATTTATTGTGGGTAACCAAAGGGCTAAAATCTGTGCTCTAAAACTCAGGCTACTACTGACCCTGTGAATTTTAGCTCAACTCTTAGGAGAATAATGAGAACTAAACTTCTTTCTTTGAATAAATATTAACCATCATAATCTCCATCATAATTCTCACACACAATTCCAGAACTTTTTTCAATAATTTTAAAGTTTCCCCCCTTTTACTTGGATTTTAATGTTAAAGTTTGTGTGGAGTTCACAGTTACTCAGTTATAGATACCAAACTTAAAATAAACCCCCATGATATGATGTTTCTATGTCTTGTAATCATCTGCTGCCTGAAAATAAAACTTCTTTTGTCTGAAATGGAAGTGGGGGAGATAGGAGTAATGTTTTGGGGGAAACTTCCAACCCTTGGCATGTATTCATTGTTTCATTAATTTTTATTTTGGGGAGCCTGTGCTTAGTTAACTATCATATTTATTCCTTTGTAAATAAAGACAATTTAGAGGCAATAAAAAGCGTTTCAAGACAAACTGTAGTTCTTGCACTACTCACAATTTGATAAGGGCCACTTTTCTCATTTGTAAGCTTACTCGCTTACACTCATGTTTTAGTTCAATTATTCATCTTAGATCTTGATTACATATACAGATGTTATGAACAATAAAATGTATTCAAGACAAAGTAACTTGCATTACACATTCGTTTAAGACGGAAAAATCTGTCACTGTGAAATCGAGTGAACAGTTTTGGCGGAAACTCCGCTAAGCCTCATTCTTGCAAATCTGTTCTAACCGAGTGACATATTTTTAATCTTCACCTCAGACTCATAGAAGACACTTATACTCTGTGTACATATAATAGTATAATATAATATATAGTATATAATATGAAAAGTAAAAAGAATTTTAAAAATTGGCATGCTAAATCACAATGTATGAATGTAGTTGTCAATGAGATGTTAGCTGTAAGTTTCTTATGAAATATAATGTTTGTTCGCCTTTTGTGTCCATCCGTGTAAAATATTTTGTCGGAGAACATCTATTAGACCATTGAAGGGAAATATTAATGATGGATAAATGTGAAGTGCAAAAATAATCAAGACTCTACCGTTAGTATTATATACTACTCAAAATTGGATAAGGGCCACCTTTTAGAGTTTTTGGCCGTGTCATTGTTTATGTTAATAGTTAATGATATACAAAGTTCTATTTATATTTAATTATGTGAATGAGTCATCGGAAGCTTATTATTGAACTGCAACAGGAGCGTAAAATTTTCTGAGGCGGTGGTGCGGAGGCGGGGAACTTACAGACTACAGTGGCCCTTATCAAATTTTGAGTAGTATAAATTAATATTATTTATAATAGTTAGTATTTAAGGAAATATTTCAAATTGAGTTTTTTTTTAAATAAAAGTCTGTCCGTATATATCTCTACAATAGTCATTATTAACCTAGGCGATACAATTACGTCAATTGATTATAGATTTTAATAATACCGTAGTTTATTTTATTTTCTTCAGACCCAGGTCGTCGATCCTCGCATCTCGTCCGGAAACAGACCTCCTTATCCAAAGCTTCACCCGGAAGTAGACACAGCAAACCAGTATCGTGCGAAGTTTGTGGTAAAGTGTTGAGTTCCTTCGCAAACATGCAAAGACATCTGAGGATTCATCAAGGCTTATATCCATACCAGTGCAGTTTCTGCGACAAAAGGTTCTCAGATGCAAGCAACTGCAGGAAACACGAGATCATACACATGAACATATGAAAAATATTAATGTTTATATAACACAATTTTATTTAAAAAACTTGAGACTGGAGACTGAAGACTCGAAAAAACAATTTTCCAAACAACAGAATTCGAAAGTCTGTGAAGTTTGCTGGGATCAACATTCGAAATTCGACATTCAATGTCCCGCGGTGCATTGGACATTTAGCAAGACATTCGTTATCATGCATCCTTTTGAATGTCCCGCAGTGTATTCGACATTCAGCACGACATTCGATTTCATGCATGTTTGTGAATGTCCCGCAGTGCATTCGACATTGGGAACGACATTCGATTTCATGCATGTGTTTGAATGTCCCGCAGTGCATTCGACATTCAGTAAGACATTCGATTTCATGCTTGTTTTGAATGTCCCGCAGTGTATTCGACATTCAATGTCCCGCGGTGCATTGGACATTCAGAAATACGTTCGATTTCATGCATGTTTTAATGTCTCGCAGAGTATTCGACATTCGACACGACATTCGATTCATGCGTTTTTTGAATGTCCCGCAGCGAGACTTTCTATTTAATGCTTGTTTTGAATGTCCCGCATTGCATTCGACATTCAGCACAACATTCGATTTCATGCATGTTTTTGAATGTCCCGCAGTGCATTCGATATTCAGCAAGACATTCGATTTCGTGCATGTGTTTGAATGTCCCGCAGTGCTTTCGACATTCAGCAAGACATTCTATTTCATGCTTGTTTTGAATGTCCCGCAGAGCATTCGACATTCAGCACGACGAATGCACTGCGGGACATTCAAAACATGCATGAAATCGAATTTAAATTTTGTCCATTTAACTTTAATCATTTGCATGGTAATTTGTCAATGTTAACTGTCGTAACAAACTGGGGGAACAAATATGTTGTTTTCTTTAAACAAAATCCTAGTATTAAAGTAGTTAACCTTTACTACATACAATGGAGTTCATTGTGTGTGCGACCAGTGTAGATCTACATCAGCTGGCTTATTAATGCTGTCTGATCTGAATCTAAACCGGTTGTTTCTTTTTAGAAAAAAAAACACAATAAACCTGACAGCCATCGATCTAGAAACTGATAAGACGGCGCGGATGAGCTGGCTGATATGGATTTACACTGTTTCCCATCAGATATCAGCCATTATCAAAGCTCTGTTTTTACCATGCCACTTAATGAAATGTAATGTAGCAGACCAAATAAAATTAAAATGGTATTATAAAAGTGCAATTGTTAATTACGCACTTGTTCATGGTGTATTTAATTATTTTTAATTACATGTGATAACAATAAATCAAATTACACATTAAATTGAATTTCTTTGACCTTTGGTAATTACATTAATTTGCAATTACAATGTATATACAATTGCAAAATGAATATATTGTTCCCCAAGTCTGCAGTCATATTTCACAGGAGGGTTAATGGTTGAGTCACCTGCAGAGCAAAAGCAAAAAAATAATATTAATTTTCTCTCAGTCTGAAAATCTGAACGACAGTAGAACTTAAGACATGTATTTTCAATGGCACTAATACTTTTGTTTTCAATGGTCATGCATGTCTGAAAATTAGGAAGCTTAAAGCTTGCTCCTACTCTTTATGTTATAAAATAAAAACAAATCCTCTTATCACAAACATGAGCGCCGCATTTCAAATTCGTTCATTTCATGCTTGAATGTAACTTGCATTTCATTTTCAAAGTTGTTGGCAATAACTATAGAATGGAAATGAAATTGTCCAAACAATGTACGACCCTGAATCAGTAACCATATACATGTTCTGTTCGCCCTCTTTAAGGTTTCTGTTTTCTGCAGACTTACTCTTTACCCCGTCCGGATTTCAAACGGCTTACTTGGTTATCTTCGCTGATTTCATCGTAAATTCCTACCATATATCCGGCACGAGGCCTAGCCTAAGTAAATGTAACAACATTTCGTTAATCAACGCAATGCACCTAGCTGCAAGGAACAATGTATATACTGGTATTTTACATTGTAACAAGATATATGGTTGCTACAAGAAGTTATAAGAAGTGTGGTATGCAGTAGTGATGTGCCGATGATCTAAATACATCGATTAATCATCAGTAAGAACATCCCAATGCCGATAATTGATGTCATTCTCTCATAATCGATTTGAACCGATGTATACCCTTGGCTGTAAAATACTGCACATTTTAACATATCTTGGTCAATATTTGTACTAGCCATGATTGAAATTAATTAGTAGGGCCTTTTAGGCATTAAGTGCTATCGACAACAAATTTTGGGGTGTGTATTCTTTGTTCCGCATCGTTCATTCATTTTTGTTAGTGCATATAATTAAAAAACAAGTTTTATTTTTTGTTCTTAGAACACCAACCTTTATGTAGAAAGTATCAGAAACACACAATAATAATGGATATTATGTAAGCTACTTATTAGAAACCATTTGTTAATGTAACACAGATATGATTTATAATAATCGGTGAAATCACATCGGAAGTGGCAACCGATTCCAACTGATGATCAATTGTGATTTGCAACCGATATCCCAACACTAGTATGCAGCGAAATGCATATATTCGTCTCAAATATTTACTTTTGACAGCCATGATGCTTCCGAATGACTTCGGTCAGTTTACGGAATACGACGATGTCATTTCATGCAATTGTTTTTCCGATTGGCTGGCGTTTTAGACTACCAGCCAATCGAAGAAATCTTTGCAAAATTTGAGATCGGCGATTTCCGTAAACTGACCGAAGCCATAAGGAAGCATCATGACGGTCAAAGTAAATATTTGAGACGACGCAAACAAAAACAACGAAGCTTTTAGCGTTAGATCGAGAAACGGTACAAGTTACTGGTAGATAATGATTGAAAACTATTCACTGTCAGTGTATGGGACCCGCTTGATGGGGACCTTCATTTATATATATCAAAAAACAAAAACATTTTTTCTTTATTGGAATTTTATTTTTTAACAATGATACGGGCACCTGTGATGCGAGGTGTGCTCAAGAACTAAACAATATAGCAAATCCTGCAAAAAGTAAAAATAATGATTCGACCTTAAATATATTACACTTCGCAGAAGTGTTTAAGGCAGTTTTCCAGGAATCTCATTCTCATTTGATTTGTTTTGTTGATTTTCTCCACGTCTATTTAAGGATCAAAATGAGATGTACAACCCAGTAAATAATATTTCACGGAGTGAGGGCATATTCTGTCAAAGTTAGATCGGGTCTGGATGTGCAAACTCCGGACACGTACGGAATATCTAACGAATAACGAACGAAGAAAATGCAAATGAACTAGCATAGTAAAGAAGTTAGGACATTACATTAATTCTTGTATCGGGGACCAAGTATGATTATTATGTCCAGGCCTCGCTCCGCCGTGTATTATCCTTCATATTAGATATCGTAAGTGTGATGTAGACGTCGGCAAACTACACATCTATGAAAATACAAAAAAAAAAAACAACATTTTTATGCCCCGGCATCTAGTTTTTGAACAGTCCGTCCGTCCTTTTGTCCGTACGTACGTCCGGTTAACCTTTTTCGGCAAGTTGTATATTTCTCAATTTTTACAAAGAACATTGGCATGAAAGTTTCCACACTTACTTAACAGTTCAAAGGTCTTGACCCAAACAAGTTACATATCTCTGGGTACCTTATTTCTGGGGTTATCTCCCCATTTTGTACTTAGAGTAATGATGAACCTTTTTCGGAAAGTTGGATATTTCTTAATTTTTACAAAGGGAATTGGCATGCAAGTTTACACAATTACTTAACAGTGCAAAGGTCATGACCCAAACAAGTTTCATTACTCTAGCTACCTTATTACTGGGGTTATCTCCCCATTTTGTACTTAAAAATAAATGGTTTACCTCTTTCGGCAAGTTGGATATTTTCTCAATTTCTTCAAAGAACAATGCATTGGCATGAAAGTTTACTTACTTACTTAACAGTGCACAGGTCATAACCAAGTTAAATAACTCTAGGTACTTTATTTATGGGGTTATCTCCCCATTTTGTACTTAGAGAAATGGTTAACCTGTTTCGGCAAGTTGGATGTTTTAAAGAGCACAGTTCATGACCCTGACAATTTACAACACTCTAGGCACCTTATTTCTTGGGTTATCTCCCCATTTTATTCTTGGAGAAATGGTTAACCTGTTTCTGCAAGTTGGATATTTCTCAATCTCTACATAGAGAATTGGTATGAAAGTTACTAAACAGTGCACAGGTCATGACCCTGCTAAGTTACATAGGTCTGGTCAACTTATTTTTAGGGCTTTCTCCCCATTTTGTACTTAGAGAAATGGTTAACCTCTTTCGGCAGGTTGGATATTTATCAGTTTCAATCATGTGCCTCTAGTAAATGCCCACCCCAATACATGCATCACCAGTGTGTATACTACATGCCTTGGCATTTATTACATTAAATACTGTAAATGTTGCAATTTTGTTTTGAATAATCTGTTCTTTATGATCTGAAATTATACGTTATTTTACCTTTTTATGTTAAATTCTTTTCATGTACAGGTTCTGGACCCAGAAAGTTATTTCCATTTTTAAGAACTAACTTGAGATTTTAGTTGCAGTTTTATCACAGTGATATCATTTAAAATTTGTATCATGACAAAATCGCTACCGGGGGCATATGTGTTTTCCGAACACAGCTTCTTCTTGTCACTAGCCTTGACACAGTCATCTTTTAGTTTGATTAAATGTGGTCGCTCCCCGTTAGAAAATATTCTATAAACTTGACTGAATAAAAGCCGTTCCAAAGAAACAATCATTGCAAATTACAATATGAGTGCAATTATGAAAAAATTCAGCAATATATAATGGTTGCCAAAATCTAACAATTTCAATATTAAATATTTAACAATTTAAATATTATTATCTAAATATAATTAAAGATTATTTCGGTTCTGTCAAGCAAAGTTTTTTATCTTCATAATATTCATAACAATGATTCCAGGTCTATCTAAATATTTCTTCAATTGTAAGTTCTTTCTCATCTTCAACTCCTCGTAAATATCGACATTTTCTTAGGTAACTCCAGCTGTCCGCTTCATAATGAGTTACTTCACTGCCATCAAGTTTTGGAAGAGTTTGTTCGTCGTCAAGCGTGGCCATAGTATTTTCGGAGCGTTCTCTCAAATTCTTTGCATGTCTTTGAGCGAGGCGTTTCAGGTGTATAACTGTGACTGCAGACATCATGCAAAGTCTTGCACCATGCCGATTACCCTGATTTTCTGCTGATTCCGAAGCTTTGCCAGTTGAGTTAGCATCCAGGTCAACAAACGGAAACGACGTCACTTCCGGTTCAGAATTCTGCACTTTCATTGCGTCAGCAGCTGCAAACATGCTAGGTTTCTGTTTGACTTTGTCCAAATCATCGGAAAAAACAATACATGTTGCCGTAGACGCCAACCTCTGATTCAACGCACGTTCTTCTTGTAGCCTGAAAATAATTTTTTTTCTAAATAAAGCCTTTAAGTTGCGATGAATTATTGTGTTTAATATCGATGTTCTCACAAATATAGCTTAATTATTTCAGCATCAATTATTTCTATACATAATCAATAAAACTGATCTGTTTTAGACTATAAGTATCTTGAATTAGCGGAATAATTTATTTCTCATTATTAATTGTGAAGGTATGCCATATCGTTGGCATAGGCGGATCCAGGATTTGTTAGGGGGGGGGGGCGGAAAATAAACAATCCGACTGGGGGTCCAGGGGGCCGTAAGGGCCCCCGGTGGGTCCAGGGCAAAGCCCTTGCCAGGGCGCCGGAGGCCCCCGGAAGCTCCTGTGTTTTAGTCATTTCTAAGGGATTCATGCACATTTCCAGAACCTCAAATATACTTTCCCAGGGAATACAATACAATATATGAGAGCTCTAATCTACTGTGTGCTTAAGGTATGAATCAAACGGAGACAAAAATAAGATCTTTTGCACAATATATATTTTGAATGTTTGCGTGTTTCCCACTTGGTGCATCCATGTTTGTTGACTCACTTTACTCAAAGGAAAAATATAAATGGAAGTAAGTGAAATTGGGAATATTTAAAATACAGAAACGTATTTTGCTATGAACATGTAAACTGAATTCAAGCGAGAGGAAAAATATAGCAAACACGTAAACTTAGGTATCACAAATTAATCTTACAAAAAATGAGAAGGAATTGTTTGTGAATTGTTCGTTATGTCATTGTATTAGTGTACTCCTAGTCTCGAAACTTATTGCACGCGTAGCGTGCGAAAATTTTTTGACATTTATATATATTTTCCTATATATCATATTTCATTACAGAGAAAAAAAAACTTTGCTTGGGCAATTTTAGGGGGGGGGGGGCGTACGCCGGGTCCGCCCCCTCCCCCTGGATCCGCCTTTGGTTGGGGTATTTGTCTTACACTGGGGAGAGGGGAGTATGTGTCTTTCATGTATGTGAACAGTGATTATTCACTGTTTCAGAACTGTGGATTATTATTTAAATTTCATTGAGAAAACTATAAAAAGAAAGCATACAATAAAACAAGTGAGTATGAGTGATGAGAGAGTGGATGGGTATAAGACTGAGAGGATTTATTAATGCAGAAATGAGTGAAAGTTAACGAGAGTGAAAGAGTGAATGAAAAAAAATCAGTTCGAAAAGAACATATAGATTATAATATTATCTTTGTAAACCATATACTATTTAAGAAATAATCAATAGCTTCCGATGAATTATCGCAGGATAATTCACGGGGCGGAGTTCAGATGCGTAAGGATATATCACGAGGGGCGTAGCCCCGAGTGATATATATCTACGCAGCTGAACGACGCCCCGTGAATTATCCTGCGATAATTCACCGGAAGCTATTGATTATTTCAATTCTAACACGACACATCTGACTGAATAAGCGAAAGAATCGTAACTCAATTTTAGCGCGTCGTAATAAACGCAAATGGGTTATAAGATCGGCAGTTAGTGTTTACTCCCTAACGTCTCCATAATTCAAAAACTGATAATAATTAAAAAATTGAATAACAAACTTGAATACATGTCCATCCAACCGCGCATTCAGCTCTCTACAGTCGTCGTTCGAACCGTATTTGTCATTCCAACGGTTTGATACTGCACCAGGAAATAACATGTAAACAACGGAAATGACGTGACGTCGTTAAAATGGCGCGTTAACGTCACCTTAACGTTGCCGCAAAATAGCGGAAAATAATTATAGTATTTTATCTAAATACATTAAATAAACATTATTCTATTACTGTGGTATCATCATATTACGCGCTGGTAAAAATTTCGCGTATTTTGTGCTTTCTTAAATGCGCGAAATTAAATCCCAGCGAAAAATACAATTGTCACGTGATAAGTTTATACCGACAGGTAATTAGTAATAGCCGTGCCCAGGCGCGGTGAATTATCGTGTAATAATTCACAGCAAATTCAATGGGGAAAACGTCAAGTCGTGTTAGAATACGATGTACCATGTTAGCCAATGTTTCATGTTGTAATTTGATATGTTCTTTGGACTTGAAAAAAAAAATTAATTAAAAAAAATAATAAAAAAAACTAGCGCTTGTTTGTAGTACATGTTTGACCCTTCTCAAATATAAGCTGTCTACTAGATGAGAAAATCTAAAACAACAACAACGACAGCAACAATTTCATAAATGCCATGGATAAAAATATTATGAAGAAATTGTGCGCAGCGTAATTTTCAAAATTTAGATTCTTCAAAAGAAAATGATCGCGTCCTTTATTACTGTAGTATCTTCTACATTATTATAACAAATCCATAATCACAAGAAAAACACTTTCCTATAAGACACAACAAGGAAAAATTACTGAAGTAAAAGTTACCCCAGCTACGAATTCTTGATTTTATAATGTATATAATTATAAATGCATTTTTATTTAATTTTTAATTGTTGCTTTTGTTTATGATTTTTATTTTGTTGATTTGATCAGTGTTAAATACTGCTGGAGAGGCTAGTAAACTTACCTTTTATATTCCAGCCTCGTGCTGTCCCTAATAGAAGATGTTCGACATGTTAGTTTTCCCAAACTCTCCGTTTTCTTATCAATATTCCGACTCTCCATTCCATAAATAAATAAATGTAAGTACTTAAATGATTCAAATATCACACATATCAAAGTAATCAAAAAGCACTTAAATTATTAAAATGTCACATATATCAAATTTATCAAAAATATTTACGCATATGAAAGTTACAATATCAAAACGGATTTTTAAAAAATTGGCATAGGGGCATATCCCACTTGTTTTCACGTATAAATTCACCGATATAAAATCAAACTGTTAAACTCTCAGGATATAATGCTTTCGTTAATCTTGTTTAACTCGACTATTAAGTGTCATTTTAAGTTTGGAACGGTATTAGATATCATCTCAACTTATTGAAATTATGCATAAACGACTACGAGAGAGCGTAAAATCAACAGATAATAGAAATGGTATATTGTAAAGAATATCGTTTTTAAGATAAATGATTGTGCCAGGGTCGATCCGCAAAGCCCATTTAATCTCCTAAAATAATAACAGGTGTCGGCTGTACTGCTTCTTATCGATAAATTGACCGGTCGCATACCAGAACAGACAAGAAAATTTTAATATGGTTTATCGGCAACACGTTTTACAAATTTGGTATTTTCATTTTCCATTTGCTGGACGAGATCATCATTGTTTTATAAACAAGATATCACCCGACGTTCTACTAACTTTGTATCCTTAAGCATTTAATATTCGGATTAATCGTATTGCGGTCTTGATATAAGTAATACGAGAGTGACGTCACATTACGTTCTAATCTCTTCAGTTATCCCTATCCCTAATAAATAGGGTGTTAAATTTAACACTCTTGAAATACGGTTCGGCATTAAGAAAAGTAATTATAAGATCAAAGATTTATTCATACTCTCAATACATGAATACATGTAAATATGAGGAACATAATATATATATTGTAAATAATAAACGAGGACTCGAAAAAATAAATATATCAAATCCAACAAAATATTCACGGGAGAATACATATTGCGTCATAAACTAATAAACAATAGGATTTTCATGTTATTAAAAACGTTACTGAAATTTCATAACAATATCTTTTACAAATACGCAAAACTTCCTGTATTCAGAAAAATTATTTAAATTCATGTTCATTAATTATACCAATAAGTATACAATCAATATTATCAAGACGGTATCAAGTAGCGTGAATATATTAATGTTACTTAGTTTGGATATATATTAACAGTCTTTTTGTTTTGTGTCCATGATAGATGCGCATGCTTAATATAGCGCATGCGCAATGAGAAGTAACGCCAATGTGGGTCGCCATAAGAACTAAATAATTTGATTACAGGAATCTAAAACTCTTCATCGTTAACTTCATGATTTAAAAGAAGTTGCATACAGATTTGTGTTTAACAATTTTATCATTACGAAGTATGAAACATAAATGAATTAGCATGTCCCGTACTGCGGAAAAAGTAGGTCATCAGACATTGCAGCGTGTTGTAGAAAACGAGTGAACACTGTTAGCGACTGCTGACCTTCTTGTGATAATCAAAAGTTAGTTATTCGATCGGCATTTATTCCTACTGAGAAGAAGCACAGTTGCCCATGTATCTTTCCGTTCCATTGATTCGTTGTTTTAAATTGTTATCTTAGGATACTGAGAAATCGATACCGGATGTTTACACAATTTGAAAGGGGGTAACACTAAATACCGAAATACACTTTTTACCGAAAAATACCGAAATACACTTTTGAATACCGAAATACATGTAATAATTGGTAATTAAAACAACGAATTTAAATAAATCTTGGGCATTTATTTCATATATACTAATATTATAACATATTATCTTATTTAAACAACAAATAATGCTTTAATTACCATTTATTAAGTGTATTTCGGTAATCAAAGTCTATTTCGGTATCTTTCGGTAAAATAGTGTATTTCGGTATTCAGTACTACCGATTTGAAATAACTAATATTAAACTCTGTGACTAAATGGTGGATTTAAGATTCATTTCGGTATTGAATGACTGGTATTCAGTTTGGAAGAATTGATTAAGTGAACATCTTTTTGTAGACCAAGATTATATTGAAATATGGAAATTAATCAAGACTCACTGCTGAAAATAAAGTGTTGACAAATAGCTGTTTTTCACGTTTTTATATGGACAGTGTTGGCTGTTGCTGTGCATATAGGAACATATAAGATAGCAAGTGCATTTTGTTGTCTGGCCTACCAATAAAATGAAGAAGCAACGCAACCTCTTCTGAGAGAGGAGTCACTGCTAGTTGAAGCTTACTTTTAGACCAAGTCCATATTGGTTACACATGTGATGTGAGAATGGCTCATAATCCAAAGGTAGGAAGATTTTCGTTGTTGGCTAATTTGGTAAAGAAATGGTCACTTACATTTATTTCACAGAGAAAATTATATAATTCACTGGAAAACATAAAATAAATAGTGGTCGATATCTCATATAATTTGATAGTATTAGTTTGTAATGTGTTCAAGGATTCTGCATGTAAAATAAGTCTTGATTTATTCACGAATGTTTTATCATGAATTTAGCCTGAGAAGTATTTATCGTATTAAATTTAATATATTTTGCAATAGATAGTGCTTTCTAACAAGATGCCTTTAAATGTTTTCCGAACAAGTCGCTTTCAAAATATGCGGTAACTTTATAGTTTCTTTTGAATTATATAGGTCCCAAAACATCTTTCATAATACATGTATGTGTAGTTTTATAAAAAGTTTCAAGCTGTTTTTGTATGAGTTTTTATGTGGCCTGATCTCTGAGTCTCTTAAAATGATGCAACGTTAAAGAATGCAGGATGTACTCATCTTGTAGTGTTTTTATAATGCATTTTTCTCCTCACCAGTGTTTAAATTTCTGTCACGTTATTATGTAAATATTACAAACTCAATCAGATTAAAGCTGCATTTCAGTTGTTCTTTTTAACAGCATTGAAATAAGTAAAGTTATGGAAACAAAGGAATTGATAAGCAGCAGATAACTCCCAGGCTTTCAATTTTTCACATTACCGCCTTTTAATATGCAAAATTGATACAAAGGTTAATTGTGTTGCTTTTATTCGCTACAAGTACCAACTATATTGTGGATTGTGATCGGAATGAGATGCTCGGAGTGTGTTCAATAAATAAAAAATGCCTTAGTTGGATGCATTTCATTATTATTATTATTATTATTATTATTATTATTATTATTATTATTATTCTTTTTTTCTTAAAATTTTTCAAAATATAGTGTATTGCATATTTTACATAAAAATATGAAATCTCTCTGTGAATAAAGAATTATTTTTTAAATTATTTTAACAGAAATTAACACAGTTTCATGTTTTTGTCATGAGCTATTCAGTAAGAAATTTCAGAAAATATGTCTTAAAAAGATTACCCCATCATGCAAAAAAAGGTTCCAAAGTGAAGTTCACGGTCTCCTGTACTAGAGGAAGCCTGAATGTCTTCAAGATATAATATTGCTTTCATCAATTATATGGTAAAATTAATATATACAGTTGTTTTTAAATTATATATTTTGTAAACAAATTTATTACATAAGAATTGGGGAAAAGGTTGTATTCTAAATGGTCATTGAAAAATAATGAATAAATGGTTCAGTTTTCTCTGACCAATAGACCGTCTGTAAAACAGCAAGTTACTTTTTTACTTTTTCTTGTTTTATTATTGTATCATTTTAATTCTTTTTCTATACATTAGTAGCAGAGCACCGAACATTATCCTGAATCTGGTTCAATTTTAGCGAATATTGAAATGAAATGACAAAAAGGACAATGTTAAGAACAAAACAACCTAAACGTGCGTATTAATGTACATAATATGTTTAAATAATCCATTTTAATGGGACTCGGTGGGAAATATCGTTGTAGTCGAAAATAAAAAAAACAACATCAACAAATAAAACACGCATTTAATCGGTAACTCATTTGTCTTCAAATCTTGCTTTCCCTGTGAAGTAAACGCCGACAAAATTATATATAACAAACGCATTTGGTAAACCTTTGCCTCATATTCATTGCTTTGTTAAAGAAACAATGTCTCAAATAAGAAAACTACTCAAAAATGTATTTTATTTATAATTAAACAACACTCTCAGTCACTAAAAAGACATTATTTAATGTTTGTGAAGAAATATTCAGTTTTGTTATTTCTATATAATAATGTAATTGAAAAGATCGCTAAATGATAATGCAAATATTGAAGTTATCAAGTACTAAAATTGAGTTTAAACTTTAATAATAAGTGACACATAAGAAGAGCTGTTTGATGTGTGTGACTTGAGTACTGCCTGGTATGATGCCCGTCCGCATGGAGGAAGGAAGGAAGTGATGTACTGTCTCGAGTGATTCCTGCCGGAGTGTTTAGTTCGTGGGCTGAATATATAGGGGAATGCAAGCTGTTTTGGTTTTAATACAAATTTAACAACATTGAAAGTCCGTGTTTTTAGATTTTCTGAATGAAGTTCTGAAAAGTTTTGTTTTTTTATACATACTTGAGTATTGTCGTTCTGAGTGTCATATTACCGAGCAGAAGGCGATGAAAATATGATGATCTGCCCGGCAATATATCCTCATATACCCTTTAAGAAACTAAATAACTCTTTTTTATAATGAAAAACCTTTTACTGGCGAACGGAATTAGAAAGCATTGGTTTCCCATTTATGTCGCTCATTTGATTCCGAACCACGTTTTCCCCGAACTTCAATATTGATTTTAAGACTTACATAATGACTTGCAGGACGTCTTTTCTGTCAGTCTTCAGTTATCGAAAATGAGAACCTGACGGGTTACCGCCTTGGAACGGCTAGTGACAATATCTTTGCCACTGAGCCACTGAGCTTTAACCAGGTTCTTATGTACACCTACCTAAGACTAGCCCAGGTACGTTCTCATATGAACAAAAAGTACAAGTTGGCTACGTTAAATAACTACATGTTCTGCCATTCAACAAGGAGACCATGTCTCAGGTCATTGACAAAGTTGATTTGAAGATTATTGCGTACCGACGCTCAAGCTCGCCCCACATGTGTGTGTGTGTTTTTGTGTTTGTTTTTGGACGAGGGGGTGAGGGGGCAAGGGGGGGTGGGTTGGCCGGTCGAAATCGCCGGCCACGGCAAGACGTTGACGCCGTGCGGAGCCAAAGACTGTGTCATAACAGGAGCTGTGTGAGGCCTCGCGTTGTCCTGCTGCAGAATCACTCCCGGACCTCGATTTTGCAGGAATGGGAAGAGACTGTTTCTAAGGGTGTTTACATACTCTACTGCATTATGGTTGCAAAACTGTCTCTTTCCTGTGGCAACATTTGGCAAATCTCTCGTTTTGTCGCGGGACTCCGGTAAAAAGCACGTTTCGCTATTGGGCTCGGTTCCAGTCCCAGTGACGTCGAGCCCAAGATAAGCTGGCGACTCTGTGAGGCGCAGTTAGAACTTTTCCTCTTAAGGTTGAATTAGTGCCCTGTCTTGTCTATGAAGATTACGTATCGTCTGAGCCGAGATCCCCTGCCGTCGTGCAGTTACCGTTGCCGGGCTAAAGCGATAATGTAACTGTCTTCATGTAATAAAGCGGTCATCTCTGCATGACGTCGCTCAGGGCCTACCAGATCTCGGCCTATTTCTAACTGACCTAGTGGTTGCACAGAGTTGTCTAAATGTCAGATTGTGAATTGTTAGAACACGCAAAATGAAGGGCAACGTCGGCTGAAAGCATACCGATAGCCTAATTTGTGTAATTTTTAAATTGCCGTGGCATACTTGTTTTCGTGAAATATCTGAACATTTTTGTGTTTTTGTGTGTTTTTGTGTCAGTGATAAAGAGTACGTGTGACTAAAAGACAAAAAGCAATTGAAATGAACCCGGGATACGACAACACGAGGTCGTGATCAAATGCGGAAGTGAAAAGCATGCTAGCCCATGCACGAGGCAATTGCACAAAATCTTGTGTCGGTGTACTCTCTAAACTGAGGTTAATAAATACATATCGAAAGCATTCACATAAGGTCACCATTTACCCTCTTAACAGGTCAGAAAGTATGTAAAGTTTCTTTTTTATTATTTGTTAAGTATATATTATGATGGGTGTTGTAATGCGAAAAAGTTAAAGTACTCAATGACCTTTCTGAGACCAGAGCACCTTGAGTTGAATCAGCAATAAGACAATGGCTGGAATAAAGCAAACTGATTGAGATCCTTCATTTTTTTAAAACGTTCCCTAGAAACATTCACGAACTATAAAACCCCTGCCACAGCCGTGCCAACGAAGAGGTAAGGTAAAGCTGTTAATCACCAACCAGACTATCATGATGGTAGCATATATTCGTATAATAAAATAAAATGTCATTTTATAAGTACAAAATAAGAAATAACGATACAATGTTATAGCATTAATATGAGTGGACAATTTTTCAGAGACGGTTTCTTTGATGTAAAACAAAACAAAATCAATCAAAATGAAATTAACTACTAAAGCCTAAGTTGTGAGAATTAACGAGGCCATCGACGTCAATAAAAATTCAACATTTAATTAAATAAAAGATGCATGAAAATGCAACATAAATGTAACACAATTAACAAAATTTAATGAAAGACGGAGTACACATAAATATAAAACATACCTTAAACTTAATTTAAAAACCAAACATTAGGAATCAAAATGATCAAGTTGACAACCAAATATTTCTTTGATATCAGTTGTACAATTAAATACTTTAATTTGTTTTTAATTGACAACTAGATATTCCTATTCATACTAAACAAAGGTTATCTCTGATTTTCTTGATTTACGACATATTCCGTTATGTTGAATCTTAACTGAAGAAATTTGTGATTTTATTTGACAACCCAAATATCCTTTGAATTTAATCGATCAACCCTTTTATTTATCAACTTATTTGATTAAGATTGTCAGACAAATAATTAAATTAATTTTAATTTATCAACCAAATATATCCTCTATAGACAATTCTCTATCCTCTTTAACTCCCCTCAGATATCTACAGCCATTCAGGTATCCCAACGGTCCATCGTTGTCATCATCACTATCAGCAGCTTGTAGTTCTAATCTCTTTTTCATGTTCTTGTCTTCCAGTGAGGTTGTCGGATTTCTCCGAAGCTGTTTGATACTCTTGGCCTTCTTTTGTAGCTTATATTTCATATGAACAACTGCCGATATCATGCTCAAGTTTACTCCATGTGTTTTTATTGGGGATTTATTTTCTTTAATTGCCTTTGTGTATTTTGTTCGATTGCCATCGACTGTGTCGCCTGAATTAGCAAAAGGAAATGACGTCACTTCCGGTTCTGATTCCAGGACTTTGATGACCTCTTCCGGTTCAGTGAGACATTCTGTATGAGACATGCGAGGCTCAGTATCAGTAGAACCCATTGTCTCTGCCTTGTGCTGTAATGCTTCTTCTTCTCTCATTCTATTAACATGTAAAAGATATTCACATATTATTATTATTTAGTTCAATTCAGTACAATAAACAAACTAAAAGTTGCATTGTCCATGGTTCATTTTAATAAACAATAATTATATCTAACTTTTTTGTAAAATGTACGTTTGTTTGTGGGTTTTATCACATAGGGAACTTTTATGTGAACACAAGGCAAACTGTTTACATATTATTTTGCATTAAGGCTGCAGTTTACAGTAGGTACATTTCAGATAATTATTGGATAACAAATGTTTTTAAATTGTTCATTTTTGATCATATACTTGTCAAGCATTTCCAATTCTTTGCTAATTTGTGTATGCGGTCTGTCTTAGACACAACGATCATATAACGGATTAAAGCTCAAAAAATAAAACTTAAACTCATTGTCTCTATTCATATTTGCATTCAGCATATTTTTGTCTACAAAACTATAAAAGGGAAATAAAGCGTATAACCTTTCTTTAAATACATAAGTTATTTGTTGCCCATTCTTCAACCGAATATTAAACCTGATTTTATTTTTTTTTAATTAAAAAACAAAACAAAACAAAGTAAAACCGTTAAATATGAATAACAGTAATGGTCACATTCAAAAGACACAATCAGCTTAAAAGTAGAGTGAAAAAATAAAATGATTAATTTCCAAAAGGAAACCACAAACAATTAACGAAAATGAGAAACTGAGAGGTAAATTCATTAGAACTGTCAGTTGTAAACAATTTGCCGCAGGAGGTTTTAACCATGTTTCTAGCGTGCACAAACCTCAAACTTGCCCCTACGGGTTCTCATACAAAGTTATTTCTAGCAACACATTAATAATATTAAATTAATAAATACATATTACACACGTTCGTTCATTGTCATAAATATATTGTCTATACGCTTTTAACTATAAAATAAAATTCTAAGTTGTCAAGTTAGCCTCATTTTAAATTATATCAAATTAAAGCAGGAAAACAAATCTTTGAAACTTCGGGTGCAGTTATGTCAAAATAAAATATTTTAAGCCCAAGAAAAGTATCTCACAAGGGCGAGTGTGGTTTTCTTCCATAATATTTCTATTTTACCTCAGATATTCCATTCGTGTGCTCGAACTCGATTTTTTAGTTTTAAACAGTTCTTTAGTAAGATCCGGTTTAGTATCAAAAATATCATATCCACTTCCCGCCATTATGTGTATTACTAAAGTTGTAGAAATTAAGTGGTCTCTTTAATCGCAAATCTGTAGACTCATCCAGAGCTTTCGATACTATATGAAACTAACTGTCATCATATATTTATCCTAAATACTGTTTCATTCATTCAGGACTGACTGGGTAACTCCTTCCTAGATATTTGAAATTAAGTATGATAAATTCAGCACAGGGAGGGAATTTTAATCCGTAAAATTATTTTTAAGCCGATTAAACCTCTTTAAAATTGCTTTGGTTTGATTTTGTGTAATTAAGTTTAATGTTTTAAGTTGTTTGTACGATAAAACTGGCGGAAATTAAAAGTAGTCAATTTTTTAATAAACCTCCAGTATACATAATATGGCAGATAGCCGAGTTTAAATGTATGCGTAAATCAAACGTATGTCACCAACTTAAAACAAGAATGCACACTTTAAATGTAGGAAAGTATTTTATTTTGCTGAAAAGGTCAGTAGACAAATAAACAAAACAAAAAACAAGCAAAAACTGAAACAAAAAAGTTCACAAGACCATTTTCGTTGCAGATATGTTATGGTGTAATTTCAGTGCTGTTATTTATTTCGTCATTTAAAAGCCTCTGAGCGAGATACATGACTGTTAGAACTAGAATGTGTCCTCAGACACTGATGCCACCACTGCTGCAACAGAATTTGTTATAACAAAGAGCCTGGTAACTCTGGTAAAAATGGTCGCAGGAAAAATACTTTCTTTATGATCATGTACACATCCTGCTTGATCTTCTGTGCAAGTTTAAAAGAAATCCACATGGTAGTTTAGGAGGAGTTAATGCCACACGATTTGGAGACCTACGAACGGACGTTCTTACGTACGTACGTAAGAATGTACGTACGGACAGACGAGTGCAACTCTATATGCCTCCCACTTTGTGGGGGGCATACAAATTGTCACATTCTTTCGGTCTGTTTTCACAAATTGTTGGCCAATAAAGTTTTGGATAGTTTTCAGTCACTAAGAATACGAGTCCATTTTGTTTATTTTTTTGGTTACATTTGGCTTGCTGCGTCTGCTTCAACGCCCATTTTGTTTCTTTATACAGTGACATGGAAATCTTAAACAACACCAAGTTACACCATTAATCTTTTTTGAGGATATTTGTTTGAATGAAAACTCAAATTTTATTCTCTTATGTTCATTTGATAGAAAATTGTAAACCTTTATCAAAATATCCTTTTATAATGTGACCGTGCCACCTTAAGTATTGCTTAACTATAATTAAGATTCTTATCATGTAGGTCGGTCATCAAACTGAGATATAATCACGTATTCCTTCCACATTTGTACAAAACGTGGACGTTTATTTGGGGAGCACTTTAGTAATTTGTCATTATTTTCTTTTGCTAAGGATCATAAAACTACATTGACCACAATGAATTGTTTGTTCGTGTTCACCATTTTCACAGTGATCGGTAAGTTTTAGTATATTCTTTACTTTCACATAGTAGCCAACATATAATCTAAAGAATAAGTGTATAAGTATGAGGCCTATATCTCAGAAACGTATATACCTATAATGGTTAATTCAACAAAGCGACGTCATGGGTTAATTTCATCCACCTAATATGCAAGTGGTATTAGGTATCCCCACATGTGTGAGATTTATGTTATCGGACACCTGTAAAACTGTTATTCTGTTTTTATTAAAACAGTCTTATCGTTTATCTTTCTTTCTACTTTTCGTCCAAATCTGTCGATATTTGCCGGCGATAGCAACTACATACCTAGAATTACGAACCAAACGACGAACAAAAACGCAATGCGTGAGGCAAGACGGGGTAAATTGACGAACAGGTTTACACATTTTCAGTGTTTTTGTAATGCTACCAATTTGGGCGTGTATAAGAGTTTTCTCTGGACTACTGGCATTTAAGTATTCATAAAATATCCAGTACGATTGTTTTTCTTTCTTTTATCATATATAATTCAAAGGTATCACATTGCGGAATGTGATCATAAACCATGCGTGTTAAATAAATTACACTCACATAAATGTACATTTTGGATGCGTCTTCAGTAAAATTTATGAACATTGGTAAATTAATGCAATATGTATTGAGGGTAGACTATGTTACTCTTATTTTTTCTATGTAACTCTTATTGTTTAATCATGCCATTTAATAAATAGATGAGAAGCTTTACGGCTGAAATGTTTCTGTGGATCAAACCGCAGTATATTCTGATACGGCCTTAAATGATGGAATATTGCTGACCTTTCAAAAGGAAGTTCATAAAATGAAAGGGTCATTTTAAAATTATAAATAGGTACTTATCACAGCTTTATTTAAACTGCTTCCAGACTGTCTAGCCCGAGAGTTAAATTTAAATCGCATATAATCTAAAAATAATACTTATATTTGAATTAATATTTTTCACTGTTTCCAAGTTAATGAGGCATTAAACGTTATAATGGAATATACTCTAGCCTGGATATGCGTTATATATACTTAAAGAAATAAGAAACGCAACTTCTTTAACGACGAAATAAATTGTAGTTCGTCGGGTTCACCAATTTTAAAAAAAATCTGTGATTCAAAGGAACCTTAATAACGTCATTACGATTGGTTGGGTTGTTTTTATCAGGCCTGGCAACTTTGTAACAAGTAGCAAGGGTCAAATGAATTCAGTGCGCGTTTTATGTTGCATTTTCAGACAGGACATGTTGTTAACAGTGTCACATGTCAAATGACGCCATTACGGGTCATGCTATTTTTGTACTTTGTAACAAGTGTCACCTGTCGATTGACGTCAGTACCGATTGTGTTGTTATTTTCAGGCCTGACATTTTCTAACCAGTGCCACATGTCAAATGACGTCTTTACAGGTCATGCTATTATTTTCGGGCCTTATATTTAAAAATAAAAGTCACGTGTCAGATGACGACATACCTTGTTTTTTTTTCAGGCTTGGCACTCTGTAACCAGTGTCACGTTTCAAATGACGATCAGCAACTTCACTGCGGAGATGCAACTCATATGACGTGTAATGGAGTAGAATTTATCCCCTACTGTCATCAGATTTCTACAGATCCTAAAGTACAAATGAACGGCATATGCTCGTGTGAAAGATGTGAGAACATTTTCCCCCATTTTTTCATAATGATAATTTGTTTTTTGTTGATAAAATAGAATATAATTGCAGGCAACGCTCTGTTCAAATCCGTACTTTGACGTTGAAGTACTGACGGTTGGAGCTTCTAAAGTGACGTAACAATAATAATAATAATAAAAATAATAATAATGATAATAATAATAATAAAATCTTTATTTAAAGAAGAATTCCAATTAAGTGTACATAAAACAAAATTAAATGTAAACTTATTTTCAATTGGGTCTTCTATAACAAGAAACAATGAAAGAAATAATACATACGCATACAAACACATACCCACGCACACACGCTCGCAGACACGCACGCAGACATACTCCAAACAAGATTACACAAAATATTTAAAAATTGCAGCAGACAGACAATAGAATGTGTTGCAAATAGCAAAATTTATCATATAAACTGTAAAGACATGTGAAACAAAGTATTGTGTTGTTGTAATATTACACAGGCAATGTATTCAAGTGGATCAAGTGAACATATTTAAAACAAAAGTATTTAAAGCGTTACTAGTGTATAACAAATCGACCACAACAGAACATTAGTACCCCAGTTCATTTATATATATTAAATACCTGTAGTAATTATAAGAATGCTCTGATTGCTGCTGACCAAATAACAAGATATTATATTGTAATTGGAGAAATGTGTAATTCCGTGTTAATATTTTAAAATGACTTTAAATTAATGCAAGTTTCTGTTAAGTGTTATGCCAACAAAAACGCCAACAACACCAACAACAAACACATAAAACATACTTTTTGAATATGATATTTGGTTAATCGTTTTAAGTTTGATACGAACAATTTTACAAATGGATTGTATGTCCGTGCACAAAACGCCTATCGTGCCCATTACGTTTACAAGCACGTACCAGAACTTAACAGTAAAAACAACATCATATTTTCACAACGCACACATTCCCTACCAAACAAACAGTCGTTGCTTAGTTCTTGGTTTTCTTAACTTAAAACAGAAGTATTTTAAATCCTCACTGCTAAAAATCAGACTAAAGTATTTCGATAAAAATCAACGTACAACTGTCATACTTATAATAGATTACAGAACAACAAATAGCAATAAGCTACATTTTGTATACAGGGAAAAACATGATTGTAATAAAGTCACACAATTGGGGATATTAGCAGACATGATAACAAACAGTTTTAAAAGCATGTGTTAAGCCGGGCAAAATGTTTACTTAAAGATAATGCACATATACAGGGGTTCCACAAGCTGCTGAATCTCAGGGTCATTTTATCCATTTTTAAGGGATTATCTTAATTTTAAGCCAAAATACCCCTAATTTAAGGAAAACATGACCCCTCAGCTCAAGGGTCAAAGGATCACCTCCCGGGTCAAATGGAACCCCTGCATATATCTGGCAAAGTATGGTGAAAATTAGAAGCTTAGTGAAGTCGTAATGTTTTGTTGCAGTTTGCTTCTCGGATAGCGACTGTGCTTCTGGATGTGGAAGCTCAGGGAGATTCCGTGGTGTTTGCCAGGACGCTTACCTAAACTCCGTAGAGAAAATATGTGTCTGCAAAAGGTAATTTACGCTAATCTGGGCTGAATGTTATAAAGCTGAGATTGGAAACCAGTCTCAAATCTCAAGCATCTGATGGGCTGAAATGGCGACCAGTCGCCATTTCAGCCAATCAGATACTTGAGATTTGAGACTGGTTTCCATGCTCAGTTTTATAACCCTGGGCAATGAGGTTTGCCCTAAATATCACATGCTATGATGAATTACTGTTTTTGATCCAGTTAATCAGAGAATATATGATAATTTAACGTGTAGACTTTGAGAAGAGTGAAATGCAAAACATCAAAGGAAAGCGATTTAACGGTGATTATGTTGGCGAAGTTATGAAAGCAAGTTGCCTGTTTTACTTTGAACTGAGGGGGTTGAAATGATCATTTTCAAGTGACGTCCTTAGCAAAGTCATTTATGGTCCAATTTTCAAAAGGTCTTTGATGAAGTGAAATGATTCAAAATTAAATAGACGTATTACAAGAAGGGAAACAAATCTGATAACGAGGGTACACTGATTATGGCGGGAACTCGGAAGAGGCTCGTTTCCGGAAAAAAACCAGTTCAAACTCAGTAACAGGTTCTTCTTTCTTCGCAAAATACTCATGAAAGATACATACATGCGTATATTCCTCATTTCTTCTAGTTTGGTTTTCGGTAAACTTATTTCTGAATCAGCTTTTTATAAAAACATTGTCAGACTTCAGTAACTAATATTATTCATGATAAAGTCATGATGTACGTTTCTACACCATGTAACAGATTATTTGATTTGTAAAAGATTTAGTTTATAAGAAAATATTTGAGCGAATGGAACTCGTATTCCATGATATTAATACTTTTTAACCATATTATTTATTTTTCATTTCAGAGCTTAAAACGGGGCACAGACGAAATTTTCTCGTTGGAACGTAACACATTGAAACAAGATGATATGAAATCTTATAACAGTTAGAAAGATAAATATTAAACTAATTGAGAAATATGGCAATAAAGTTAGTTCTCATGTTGTGTTGCTAATATTACCGTCATTACAATTTTAACTGAGTGTAATTGACATAATTAATTCTTAGGAGCACGCATCTAAATGAATGTTTAGATTTATCGAATTTGTTTTTGATTTGTTTAAGTCTGAAGAATTTATGTCCTGAACATTTGAATGTTTACAAGTAGGTTTATGTAACATCAACCTAAATGACTCGGTTCAGCCGTGACTTTTCTGATTCGATCTGCTAATCATAGAAAGGTGATAACCTTCGCCACGTATTGAAACTATATCCCTTTACACCGCCGCAGTCATTCTTTCTTTCTCCTTTTTATGGCTGTGTGGGACGGCTGTGCTTTCTGAGAGTGGTTATTCCTGCTATGTATGTTTTACTTTTTTTCAAAACTTGGCAAGTTACCGACAAGGTCAACGTAATATTGCAAAATTGAAATTGACCCTTTTCTTATTACTGAATATCTTTTCGTATGGTTAGAAACTCCAAAAGGCACCACAGCGATATCAAAATTTTTAATTTATTCACGGGTATTTTACGGAATTCCTCTACCTCAAGTTTGAAAGATTTCTAGAAACGATGACTAATAGTTGATTTTATCCCGTTGAATACAACTTATTTCTTACACGTTATTTTAGCGACTCTAAAATAGCCACAACGTTTCGTGCAATAAGAATTCTCCTTTACATACCACTTAACTCATCAAAGTAAAAATGAAATATCCATATCGGAAATGGCCACATCCAAACGACACAGCCTCCACACCGCAAAAAAGAAGAGAGGGAAAGAGAGCATTGATAACAAAATGATCAATTTAAAAGAAGACACCGCTAACTACTTACGAAAATGAGAACCAGAGGGGTTACATGTATCGCATTGGAACGGTCAGTGGAATATAATTACGGCAAACACGCACCTTAAGCCATTAATGATGTTGAAAACAAAACGCTTTGTCTATTTCTACATCAATTTTAGAAAACAAAAACTCTCCCATGCAAATTTATAAGATTATTGTGTAAATATTCATAATTATTAAAACATTTGCATCGTTCATCGGGGTTTGAACGAAACTTGCTATTCTATAGTAATTAAGTGCATACAACTCAACATGTTTTATATATATATATATATATATATATCTCCACCATCGTAAATCATTGAGAGCCGACTGATAATCTACGACAGGCATCATACAGCCAAAGATAATTTTATTTCTTTAAAAATGTAATGGAAAAAGGTTTAACAAATGACAGCCATTTTTATGTTCTTTGCAGATGAATATTAAAACATCGGATATAAAACACTACCAACAGCCTGCATCGCTTGTTAAATAAATGGCCACAATTGTTCATTAATTGACATAAATTCGGTCATAAAATTTATAGACATTTGAAATCAGATTGCAACAGTCTCTAGACGGGAAGATCATTTCAACGAAATCTCGTCGTTTCCGTCTTCATTAACTTTAAATGCTTTTTAAGATAGGCTGATACTCTAGTCGACTGAAATGCAAACTAGATGGTTGATAAATTTTCAAATTTATAACATATGGAAGAAATATTTTTTTCAAATCGTTCATTAAAACATTTATAGCAAAAGTAGGGCAATTTACGCTTCAAACCAATTCTGATTTGTAAATATATCTATTTGATTTAGGCAAGAGCCCCAGTTATAGTCAAAGTCATAGTACATCTAGGACAGTGACATGATTAAAGAAATAGTTGAAGAGATAGAAACATTGTAAAGAAAACGTGCACTTTCTTTTATTTATCCTATTTCTGTCAACAATGTTTGAGAGTATAGTTAGCTTACTTGAACTGAACGTTTTGATCGCGTTGAGTGCTATTTAGTCAATTGTATGTGTGGGTTGGAAATTACCAAGGACAGCTTCATATTTGCTGATCTCAATGGACATTGAAGGTGACAGTTTTTGGGATGCAACAACCTATAACAATTAACTGAAACCCCTCATTTACCGACTAATTTACTTAAATAAACACTTCTGCTGCAACACTGCCGAAGATTCTGTAGGCATACAACTTAGATTAACGATTTGCTTATAAAATGTATAAATATTCATGTTCAGGGTCTTGAGCATAAACAACAACTAGAACTCAAAATCATGCCAGCATTGGGAGCATATGGCTACAATGCAAATTATTCTTGCATTAGCGCCAATTCGGATGTTTCTAACTTCGGATATCTCGGTCCCGACGACGTCGACACAACAAGTGGGGACTATAAATAAATATTATAAATATAAATATAAATATAATTATACCATACTTGAACGTAATGTACATATCCAGATAACCGATTAATAATAAGTTTCGTTTTATTTCATGTGATGTTTCTTTAACACTTTCAAAAAGGTGACTCATAACCTTGGTGTAATTTGTATTGATAGTTCTATCTAGATCGTCTGGATGTAATTTGTATTGATTATTCTATCTAGATTGTCTGGGTGTAATTTGTATTGATAGTTATATCTAGATTCCATGTATGATACATATTTACTGACTACATGTATAGTCTATCCAAAAAATTGTTCTATATTGTATATTATTAATTAACTAAAACAATATTGACATAATATGTACAATTCAGCCCACCTTATATGGGTTGCACTCAAATCATATGAAATCTCAACTGGGCCAATACGAGATAACCTGGGCCAATACGGGTTTTACTGAGCCAATATGAGATCGCATGATTCTGATTGGATAATGAACTGGTCCAATATGGATTGAATCACTTCCTTTTAAAAACAAAAATGCCGCCATTTTGGAATTTCTAAGTCGAATATTTATGGATAAAATGATAATAGATGGTGTGACTTTGGACACGAGGTGCATTTAAGCAAAGTGGCAGAGGATAAGTCTATGTTGCCACTTTGGGTGATTTCTTTCTGTATAATGAAAATCTTTGAGCTTATCTAACTCGTTAGTACAACAACAACGCGGATGTCTGCAGCAAGAATTCTTGAAACTAAAAGAGACAGTGAATTTTAGTGGATTATTCAACATTTGAGCAAGTTTATTGAGAGTAGCATTGCAAAAAGGATCAAAACTTAGTTTGGATAGCTTACAGACATGTTAAATTCAGTTTTACATGTGGAAATCGTGGATGGAATGAGTCAGAAAGTAAACTTATTTTGGATATATCAGGAAAAAAACTAAATTCAGACTGGATAAACAAGAGACTTGGCTGCCACAGTGTGTAATGTTCAGGCTGTTTTTGTATTCAAAACAAAACAACCTTCATATCTGCATCTCCTTGGTAGCTTATACCAGCCAGGTCACTAGCGTAGATTGAAGATTGAACATTTAAATCAGAGCTGACACTTCATCTCTTCAGACCGGTAAATTAGTAATTTTAAAATCTAGAAGTATGGATATTTTGTTAATTAATAAAATTGTCATTAATCAAGTGAATTCATATTGGCATTGTTATTGGGCCTCGGGCAGTCATATTAGCCCTCGGCCTACGGCCTCGGGCCAATATGACTACCCTTGGCCCAATAACAAAGCCAATATGAATTCATTTGATTAATAACATTATATTATACTCATACCAGTCATTAAACGTTCTTACATTTATGTTCAGAAACATATGCCGTAATTATGACTAAAGACGTTATTTCCAGAATACATTATAATTTTCAATTACAAGAAGCCAGTGATAAATTTCTCTTTGTCTCAGAAGTCTCAAGGCAACCATTTCAGAAAGTTGAAAACGAAGACGACACGTAATACTCTGTAAAGCCGTTATATTTCACAAAACACAAATGTACTGATGGAAAATAATAATTAGGGCTTTTAAGTTTTAAGTGTTGTCAATGTTTGCTGCTTGCCTTTGAATTGCAGTTTAAGTTTGTGAGAAGTAAGAAAACATTCATAATAAAACATCACCTCTGACGCATGAAATTTGGCACACACATTTTACACGTGGCTGAAAAAATCCTCCAAGTTTGAGAGATACCTGAGCTTTGAGCATAGAGTTCTCCCTTACCGACGATTTGAAGCTTGTTTTCGCCTATAGCCTTTACAACGTACATATATGGACGATGGGGCTCTCATGGTTGCCGACACCTTTGACGCATGAAATTTTGCCCACACGTTTGACTCGTGGCTGAGCATTAATCCTCCAAGTTTTAGAGATACCTTAGCTTTGAGCATAGAGCTTTCCCTTACGGAAGATTTGAAGCTTGTTTTCGCCTACAGCCTCTACAAGACACTATTCATCGAATTTTTTACATATGGACCAGCGTGCCAGGCTCTGGCTTAAACAACGTGCTTGTGTAGTTTGTTTTACAGTGATTACTGCAGTTACTCGAATGTTCGAATAGTTCACATCCACATCACAAAGCTACATCAATGTTACTTCCAGTTGCCTTAGTAAAGACTACAGTTTAAGAATTATATACTGTCATAAAATATACTCGCGGACAGAAGTCTTGTCCGGTACGGTTTTCCATAATATCTTTTAAACGCGAGAAGTTTTTATCGCACAATCATAAATTTCCTATCGACGGAAAGAGGACTTTCTTATGCATTTAATGAAAAAAGAGTTCTGGAATTTAAATCAGTACTGCCGGTAGAGTAATGTGTTGCAAATTGTGAACCGGACAAAACGTTTGTCCATTAGCATAGATAGGGGCATCACCCTAAATGGTTCAAAGTAGTTTTAAAAGTTTGACAATTTAAATGCTTTTATTTCAGGTAAGTATTTAGGTATTTTTTTTAAAGCAAAACAATCAAGTTCACTTTATTTAACATCGGGAATCATGGAATCGGAGAAGATGTAATACATGTAAAATTAATATATACGTCTTAATTTTTAAATAGCTGATCTACTTCCACCTGCAAAACATTGGGTAATATTGACATCAGGTATGATGTATGATGACAATCATGTTAAGAATGATTAGTGATTAATCGAGAAAAATATTCACTAGGGCTTGAATCACTTGCTTTGATGATTTAATATATACGTTACACAGATCTGAAAATTGTTCATTAACTAACTTTCAGGGAAATCCCTATTTAAAAGACTTCTTTTAAATTAGCCCTAATTAGCTGTGGAAACTTACTTCGGAACTTCTTGTGATACTTTATATTGTTCAATGGTAACTGTTGGAGTTTATGGACTTCCTTTGCATCAAAGAAAATTATTGCCGTAATATATTTCTAATTCGCATATTTGTGCTGATAAACTTTTATAAGGATTAAACAAACCTTTGTTTTAAGACAAGGCTTTTGAAAAAAGTCCATAACTAAAATATTCGCTGAATAGTGCATTGTAAGGCCGCATAGGAGCATCTCCGCATAAACAAATTTTTGTTCGTTTATGCGGCGATTTTCAAGGCATAAAAATACATTTTTAAGCGTCAAAGAGGCACACTTTTGACGCATAGAACAATTAAAACAGATACTTGTACAAAAGTGGTAGATGTATATAATATCATCACTATTGGAATTTTAGAAAGGTACATACTGACTTCCCAGAAATGACCCGACTCTTTATGTTTCTTTATGTGTCACGTGATAAATTTTACCGCCAAATCTTACATCAAAGATTAGCCGCTTTCCTTTTTGGTACACTTACATCACAACAACAAACAACAACAAACTTTTATTATCAAATCGACATAACACGTGTCTTTGGCTAATGCACAGTGAAACAATTTTTACAAAAATAATTCATGCGCAACACACACATATAAACAAATAGATAGATATGGTATCGTTTTCCAAGTAATTATATTCAATAACGGGAAAACAGTTTACAAAATATTAATTAATTAGTGTTCCTCATATCATATGCTTTTTTGAAAAAAATTCAAATTCCTAAAATGGTTTTCTTCTTTTTTGATGACATTAGATTTGCGAATTTTCTAAGGTCGGACCATGCAAATTTTGAAGGGTAAGTCTCTAGAATAGGTTTATATTTGTCACAGATCATTAAAAATGGTACTCTGACTCTACGTTATTTTTACTACAATTTTGACAGATCCTACTTTCTCTTGGTGTACCAATATATCGTCCAGTTTCAATATCAAGCGAATGTGATGCAAGACGAAAGCATGTTAATATTTTACTGTATTGATCATTTTCCACAAAATCCAGATACTCTTCGTATTTAAATTCCTTTTAAAATCTAACATTATAATCTAATTTAGTGGTACTTGTGATTGATGAATGCCAGTCTTGTTGAAATTGGTCCCTGATTATTTTTTGAAGCATTGGAAAATAATTTATAATTGGATTCGCGGTAAACCATAAATAGCTATAACCAATATCATCTAAAATCGTTTTTACTTTTTTAACCCAAGGGTTACATAGGGGTAAATTAACACTTTCATACTGGGTTTGAAACATTTTAAACATAATTGAATCTGGATTTGAAATAATTTGAAATAATTTAAGCCAATATTTTAAAACCCTTTCTTTAAATAAAATCGTTAATGGGTATCAAAGATTTGCCGCTTTCCAATTCGGAACACTTACACCAAAGATTTGTCGCTTTCCTTTTCGGAACAGATCAAGCGCATTCAACATTGGGGTTTGAACCAAGAAGGTCATGATGACCCTGTTTCATTTAAAATAAATATGAAGGTATACATGTAACAGCTATGATTACCTACAAGTCCAGTGATAAAAATGTTGTTTTTGTTAATTTAACTTGGTCATTGTCATTTGCAATAAGTCGCACATGTGGTATGTAACCATTGTCCCAATCCCAGGGCCTTTTAAAAAATCTCTAGGAAAAACCCCGCCACGCCGATGTTGAGACAGTGGTTACCATTACGTAGAATGAGCAAGTTGTAAAAGTCGCCAACGGGCAATGGGTGTCAAAAATAACAATAAAACAAAATTAACTGACTAGGCCAACGAGCATGCCATTAATATACATGTTTATTAATGAAAAGAATATCTCAAGTTTATTAATGAAAGAATGTCTCAATATTAACTTAATCAAAGGCCATAATTCTGATGTAACTGAAACAGTAAAAAATAGCGGGTAACGGCTTCCTAACCAAATGAAAAGAATGTAACTCTGGAGACTGCCATTTTTATAAAACTTTAGAAACAGACGGATATCATCGTCGTCAACGTCATCATCATCGTTTTCTTCATATATTAGAACTCTGTTTTAAGCTTTATAATAAATGGTTAAATTAATCCTCTTTATGCAACAAAAAGGAACAGTTGCGCCGCAAATAAGAAATTTCTGTTTTATGCGATGAGCGTCGCCGCACAAACGCGTTCGATCTGTTTATGCGTTAAAAACACTGCATAATTGAACAAAAATTTGTTTGTGCGGCGATGCTCCTATGCGGCGTTACAGTGCATTGCTGTTTGTTTAGTATACCGCGAACAAATTCAATTCTGATTTTTTTGTATAACAACTTTTATATGAATGTTTCTTAAAATTCAGCACACATTCTTTTTAATTTTAGGCATATATGACATGTAGACAATCTTTAACTTACCTTACTTTAAGTTTTCAATATGATATATTAATCAATAATGTGCAAATTATTAAAAGGATCTATAAATTGTCACATATATCAGCTTTTCATCAGCCAAACATAAAACTTATGTCAGTAATACCCAGAAACAAATTAAATTTTCTGTTTAAAGAAAGGTGAAATATGCATATCAGGGATCACCACATTCAGAAAAAACAGCCTCCTCACACAGTCAAGAAGAAGAGAGAGGGAGAGAGCATGGTTAATAAAATGATCAGTTTTTAAACAATGACACCACTAACAATAAACAAAAATGAGAACCCGAGGGGTTACCGCCTTGGAACGGTCAGTGGCAAATCAAATTGCCACTGGGGGTTTAAACCAGGTTCTAGGGTGCACCAACCTCACACTTGCCCAAACAGGTTCTCATAACACAGAACAAGTACAAGTTGTCTTGGTGAAAAAACTCCAACCCACTTATCGGCTCAACAATGTTGCATGCAAAAGCAAACAAACATATAAAACATAAAAAGCTAATAGCATTGCTAAGCCAAAGGGCGGGTACTCAATGATCTTACCGAAACCAGAGCTCCTGGAGTAAAATCAGCAAGAACACGATGACAGGGATAAAAGATACAAATCGAACTTCTAGGTTCTTTTAAGAAAAGATGTTCCCATAAACCTTCATAAACTCTTAAACCCCTGCCACCGTCGTGCAACCAAAGAGATAAGCATAATGATCAACTGTAGAAGGGTTAATCACCAGGCCTGCAGAGCGCTGTAAAATATCATGTTGGTAACTTTTTTTTATAAATTTACAGATGGTTTTTACCAATAACCGGGAGAAATTAACGTTCCCTTTTATCTTCTTGAGTTTATAAATTAAATCTCCATACAAAACTGGCTGTGAAATACCTTGTTGCAAAAGTGACTTTAAACTGCACCTGTATTTATGAATTAGATGCGGGTATCGGCGATAAAACTTGCAAAATGTTTTCCTTAATTTGTGATACCGATAACCTTGTTTTATAAGTTTTTATGTAATGCAAAGATTACGGTCAGTGAAATCATTAACATCGTTGCAAGCTCTTGAAAAGCGAACAAGCTGTGAGATATAAACCACATAAGATGTTGCACGGGGAAAATCTCCGTCTAAAAACGGAAAATTTACTATACAATAATTAAAATCATCTCTTTTTTTCATAAATTTTAGTAGTGACGTAACCATTTTCAATGGACAGATTTAGATCGAGAAAGTTTGCTTGCTTTTCTGAAGTGTTCGCTTTATTAAGTTGTAGTTCTTTAGGATAAATCTTATTAACCAGTAATGGAAAATGGTTATTATCTATATTTAATAAATCATTAAGGTACCTCGAGGTGTTGTTAAAAGCTGTAATTATATCATCTTGATGTTCAGTAGAAAGAGATAACATAAAGTCTCTTTCATAACAGTATAAAAACAGATCAGCAACAAGGGGTGCACAATTAGTACCCATTGGGATGCCTATTACTTGCTTATAAATAGAGGTACCGCATCTAACATAAATATTATCCAGTAAGAAAGTTAGCGACTCTATTAGGTCTTGACAAGTCCATAAAGTATAATTATCATAAGAACCCTCTGTAAAAAATGCCCTATGTTCATTACAAGCGATGAAAGTTTTATTTTCTCTAGCAAACGTTTTTTCAATGAGACTGTTTAGCTTGTCTCTTATTAAATTATGAGGGAGCGAAGTGTATAAAGTTGAGAAATCATAAGTAGACAAACAGAACGCCCGAAAATTATTTGATTTAAGCTTTTTCAAAACGTCATTTGAATTATTAATCGACCGAAATAAATTTTTGCCAGAAGTTTCAAAAACCTTATCACAATACCTAATTACATGTTCTTTTATAGCTGTAAGACAAGATCTTAAGAGCACGGATAATTAAGTAGTAGTGCACGAACTAGAGTTAGCAATAAATCTTGCTTTGTGCGGTGTTTTATGCATTTAAGGCAACCAATACATAGTAGGTACTTTGTCTTGTTTCGGCTCAATACTGATTCTAAATTTTGTAATTTGTAGAGTGTGTGCAGTAACAATATCACTCTCAGATGAAGAAGTCAGTATATAAGCATTAGTGCTGTTCAGTTCTTCAGTTTGAATATTAATATAGTTTATCCGTCAGACTATAATTACATTATTAGAAGCCTTATCAGCAGGTGTTAAAACAAATCTGTTATGAAAGTCTTCAATTCCCTTTTTCAAATGACGAAAGTTAGAACGAGGCCGAGGTGGTAATAAAGCAATGTTTCTTTCATAAAATGATATACGAGTGTCAATTATTTTGAATATGTGTTTTTTCCAGTTAGAAAAAGCGCATTAGGCTCAGCATGTTCTCTTTTGCACCATTTATTGCAAAATAAGTTTAAAGACTCGGCAATTTCTGCACGGCATGCATTGAAATCAATTTTGGATGATATTCTATATTTGAGAACTTTAGAAATTAAATTACGAATTCTAGAGTCTTTGATTATATTAATATCACCGGTAACAATATGACCGGCAGGCTTATAGCAATATTTAGAAGATAAACACTCTCAAGATTTTGGTGTATTTTCAATGTTCTGCAAATCCGAGGTAATTTTATTGTAATAAAAAATTGTATTTCTAGTTGGTTTGTTGTATTTATAACAAACCATATAGGCGATTTAGTATAAGGAAACATTTAGACATGTGGCCCATTTCCACAATCACGGTAAATTGTGTCACGAAAATAGATGAAAAGGGAACTTTGAAAGCCACCGAAAACGACAAATATTAAAATATTGCAGTCTCGGTTTGATTGAGTCTGTTCATGGGCATTAATGGAAATGCATATTACTGTCCGGCGGGTGCAGACCTTATGAGTTAATATATAACGAATATTTTTATCCAAAAAATACATTCGTTTCACTTATCGGTAAACTGACATTTATCAGCTACTGGGGTATCTTTTAATTTCGCAGGGACAAATATTTACACAAAAATAGAAGATCACATTGACATTGCTTTATTATTATTATTATTATTATTATTATTATTATTATTATTATTATTATTATTTCAGGGCTTTCCGAGGTATACTTAATAATCTGTCTGTTTCTGTGTTGTGTTAACACGTAGGTCAACCTCTAAACAAAACAAACAATACAACATTAATAATCAACTGAATTTCACAAAATTTCAATGCACAAGCAAATGCAAAATTAATTACCAGCAAATAAATCATAAGATTTGCCAGCAAAAGCGTCTACAGCAATTGCGTGTTTAAATTTAATTATGTCTTCCAAAAACAATGGCTCTTCTTTCAATTTGTAATGTTTATTTTAAGATTTAGTTTGAAGCCTAATTGCGCTCTTTTGCGCTTGTCTTTGTTTTGTTTACATTCGTAAGCATAAAACGGAAGGATTCCTGCAAATATCAAATTATAAATAAACCTACACGTTCGTTTATTGAAGAGTAGTAAACGTAAATTTTGAAAATTGACAACGCCCCAATGGTATATTTAAAAGACGTGTAAAGACGTTGCAAGCATGAAATTAAAAACTTTGTACAAAATCATTTGTTATTATTAGTGACTATTTGCATAATGCACCCGTCTTGAGCATGATACCTTCGGTCAATAACATATCCTTGACCAGCGACATAAGGTCTGCTGAAGACCACAACGAGAAAGCGACGACAAGAACTTGCATGAAACAGAGAATAATTTTGATAGAAACAAAAAAGGAAAAACGTGAAATATGCATATCAGGAAATGCCACACCGACAAAACACAGCTTCCCACGCAGCAAAAAAGTTGAGATGAAAAGAAAGCATGTATTTATATAATTATGTCGAATTCAAATAAAACGATACAAATAAGTAACGATAAAGAGAACTTTTGAGGTTACGCCTTGGAACGGTCAGTGGCAAAACAATTTGCCACTGGGGGTTTAAACCAGGTTCGGTTCTGGGGGGTTAAACCAGGTTCGGTTCTAGGATGCACCAACCTCACACTAGCCCCAACAGGTTCTCATATCACAAAACAAGTATGAGTTGTCTTCGTGAAATAGCTCCAACCCACCCGCCAGCTAACAATGTGCCATGCAAAAGCACATACACATATAAACCATAAGAAGCAAATAGCATTGACAAGCCAAAGGGATGGGTACTCAATGATACCTGGAGTCAAATCAGCAAGAACACGAGCTGCGAGGTTCTTTTAAAAAAGATTTCCCCATAAACCTCTTTAAACTCTTAAACCTCTGCCATCGTCGTGCAGCCAAACAGGTAAGTCTAATGATTGTGCAACTGGAGATGGGTTAATCACCAGGCCTGCAGAGCGCTGTAGAATATCTTGTTTGTAACCTTAATTTTTAAATTTAAAGATGGTTTTTACGAATAACCTGGAAAAATTATCATTGCCTTCATAATTTTATAAATAAAATCCCCATAAAAACTGGCGGTGAAATATCTTGTTGCATCCGTGATTTTAAACTGCACCTGTATTTTTGAATAAGATCTGGGTATCAGCGATAAAACTTGCAAAAGGTTTTCCATAATTTGTGATACAGATTACCTTGTTTTAAAAGATATTTTGTTATGCAAAGGTTACGTTCATTGAAACCATTAACATGATTGCAAGCTCTAGAAAAGTTAACAAACTGAGAGATATGAACCCCGTTAGTATTGAACGAGGAACATCGCCGTCTAAAAACGGAAAATTTACTATAAAAAGTTAAAATCATCTCTTCCATCAAATATTTTAGTAGTGACGTATCCATTTTCAATAGAAAGATTAAGATCGAGAAAGTTCAATTGCATTTCTTAAGTGTTTGCTTCATAATATGTTGTAGAATCCATGATCAATCACGAAATTGTCATTTAAATTATGCAAATTTGGTCATGGACTGAATTCTAGACGAGTCTGATTAACTATTAATTCGTCAGATTAATTAACCTTGGCACATGTTTTTAAAATTCGAAGTAGAAGTCAAATTAGCATGCTTCTAGACAAACGCGAGTATGAAAATATTATGTTTTAAGTTCTGGCAATTACAGTTTGTCTGGCATTACCAATTTAAATGCAGGCAAACATTTGTTCATGTCTGGTATCTAGCTTTGGGCAAAGGTGGAAAGTGTTCATTGGCCGTTAAGATGTCATCCCTCTTGTCTATAAAGGATAGATTCTTTTATAAGGTACCTGTCGTGTCCCATTAACATTTTCTTCTTCTATGAACGAAACAATATGCAAACATTACATATCAAGAGCACATTTTATTTATGAATATTATTAAAGTACTAGTAATCTTACTCCAAAGGTTGTAAAATTCTTAACGTCATTGATAATAAAACCGAATCACTTAGAAGTCAGTCACCATTTAGAAAATTACAATTCAGAAACTGTATCAAATATTTTGCTTGATTTTCAGGTCAAGATTTACATTGACAAGTATCAAGTTATGTCAAGTTATGTCGTACGTGATACAATTCGTATTTTAATATGTGAAAGCTCAATACTATACAATACTTATAAAATTTTGTAAGACATAGTTGAAACTGACCAGTCGGTCTTTAAACGAACTGTTTGTTTAATTACAACTGTCAGTATCATTACATCACTCCTCATTGTTGGGTTCAAATGATTCTCTTATGATGTACTGTGCCCAAGGTTATAAGACTGAGCATAGAAACCAGTCTCAAATCTCAAGCAGTCGCCGTTTCAGCCTATCAGATGCTTGAGATTTGAGACTGGTTTCCAGTCTCAGTTTTATAATCTTAAGCACTGATTGTTACCAAGAATCGGATTCCAGTAACATGTTTTCACTCATCATGTCAGATTTAAATTTTTAATGACTTTTTGAAACAAGAAATTATTCAGTGAAAATTGGCGTGCATACATGTTCATGTAAATGGTGATGATTGAGATATTTCTCTTGATATATTCGTTGCGATCGATTGAAAAAATGTGTTTTGCATTAGAACACATAGTTTGCTTACATGATGTTCTCGTTGTTTTCATCTGTAACAATACTGACAAGCTCTGAATGGAAATTTTGACTTAATGGGCAAAAATACGAACTTCACCAACCTGTTGTTGACTCTATCAGACTTGGCATTGCGCAGAATGGTCAAAGTTGAAATTATTGCCCAAGGTTATAAAACTGAGCAAAGAAACAGTCTCAAATTTCAGTTTTATAACCTTCAGCCTAGGTTTCTCATATAGTCAGTACTGTTATCAGTAAAATAATCCGTTACCGATGTCGTGCAGTGATGATTTCGTATATCAGGGCTATCCGATCAACGTTTTTTTGGGGTTGTCCCAGTTACCTCAATTGGTTGCGTCGTTGTAATTGAAGGGCTAGGCGCTGTCGCCGTGACGATGCGGGTGCGCTCCATGGTAGAGGTAATATCATATACTCAGAAAAGAAACTCTTATAATAACACTATTGTTGTTATTTATTACACTGTAAATGTAAAAATTATAAAAATATCTAAATCACCAAAAACGACAAGGGGGCGAACATTTTTATCCTTCTTAAAACCATTTTTTCAAAGAAACTGTTTTCTGTAGTATCAATTTTCTTTAAAACCGTTTTTTTATTTTTGTTTTTACGAATTCTATTGTCTTTAAATCATGTTGATGTACTGATAATGTCTACTGCCAACCGGCTGGTTTTTCCTGTGTGTGGGTGGTGAGTGGGTGTCAGTGTGGTAGTTTGGGAGGATGAGTGAATGCAGGAATGAGTGTTAAGTAGGTGAGTGAATGAGTGAATAAAATTTAATCAATTCTAAAAGAATATGCACAGAATATATTTGTTAGTGATGTAAGATGTATCTCAATATTTTACTGTACATTTGAATGTTCTTGTAGAAATGATTGAAATAAAATTTGAATAAAAAATAATTTCGTATGTTCACATGCACTTCTCGTTATAGTGTGATAACAAGAGACCTAAATGATTATTTATATAGCTAACATAATATAGATATAACATTTCTTTGTGCAACATCTATTCCAAGATTACAGGAACTTGCAAATTTGTCGATGTTACCTCTGTGTCTTATAATGCTACATTTCTATTATGTGATGGGTTTTTAATTCTTTTTGCATGTATTCAGGATCACCCGTCCTATTAACCATAAGATAAGACGGCACCTATTTACTATAAGATAGCATTGCAATTTGACTTTGTACACAGTGCTACCATATATCAATGTTTTGCTGTAACTAAATACGGCCTTACGTTGTCTCGTGAAATTGATTACCCGTAATTAGACCTTTATCTAACGCCAAAAGAAGACGTATCTTTCTCCATTATTTTGTATGCCCTTTGTAGACTATAAACCCATCTCGGTAAATCAGTTTATGTAATTACCATACTAAAATAGAGCGGAATTCTTGTGATGTGTGAGGACCGTCGACAATCAATACGTGCAAATAAGTCAGTGGTAATTTCAGTATAAATAAAGCCAAACCTGTCTTCAAAGACGACTCTGGAAAACTCCAAAATTGTCTTAAAAAGTGGTATTTGTTCACAGGTGAACTTGTTCTTTATATCAATCAATGGGAAAATAAAATGTGGTATTCACCTGCAACTGGTCTTTGTTTAAAGGAGGTCTTTATCACTGGTTTTACCGTATATCACTGACATATACAATGAATAGCTCTATTAGTAGGGGGATATTTCCTTCATGTAAGTGTTGTATCCTTGCGGGTCTGGTTCGATTGTCGGTCTGTAAAGACATTATCGAGAAGGTACAATTAAATGCTGATTCATTTGTGTTGTGCATTTAAGACATATGCTTAAGACAAAGAACCGTTTCAAGCAATTGCAAATAAATCGCTGGAAAAAGTATGTATTTCGACCATTTCTGCCATGAGCTCATTTTTGGTTATATAAACAGAGCATCACGTGACTGTATACATGTTCTTACTGACGTACTGAATACATGTTCTTACTCACGTGACTGTATACATGTTCTTACTGACGTGACTGTAAACATTTTTTTACTCGCGTGACTGTATACATGTTCTTTATCGCGTGACTGTATACATGTTCTTACTCACGTGACTGTATACATGTTCTTACTCACGTGACTGTATACATGTTCTTACGTGACTGTATACATGTTCTTACGTGACTGTATACATGTTCTTACGTGACTGTATACTTGTTCTAACGTGACTGTATACATGTTCTTACGTGACTGTATACATGTTCTTACGTGACTGTATACATGTTCTTACTCACTTGACTGTATACATGTTCTTACGTGACTGTATACATGTTCTTAGTCACTTGACTGTATACATGTTCTTTCGTGACTGTATACATGTTCTTACTCACTTGACTGTATACATGTTCTTTACGTGACTGTATACATGTTCTTACTCACTTGACTGTATACTTACTCATTATCAGTTATACAATGTTGTACATCTTCTCGATTATAGAATTATATTCAGGTCATTCATATTAAAGATATTTCATTTTAGCAACAGATATTTATACTGAGTTATATATCTTACTTCCACGAACATGAATCCTTTCGGGGATCCCTTAATTCGAAAGTTAGCTGTTTGAATTGAATTATCTCCTCTTAACTTAATATATATCTTCAATTCAGTGTATCGAAAGATCCAGCTGACTTTCAGTGTGTGTCTCTGTCTATAGCACTAGTGTGCATAAAAACTCCAAAAATAAAAAAGGAGGAAGCACGATGCTAATAGATGTGTATATGTAATTGTCCTACATGTTTGTATATGTATAAAAATAAGTGTATGTAAATGTCTAGGCAGTCTGAGGGTCATTTGTGGATAGTTTTGGTTTATATGCGTTGCCGGAAAATTTCTCTATTGAGAACTTGGATGGCACGTCTATAACCATGTACAGCACTCTTGGCTAGGCGATGTCGCCGTGTCTGGTGCTTAGATCTGTTCCTTTATGTCTGAAGGTTTGTTCGTTGGTTACTTATCTCACCCATATATATATATATATATATATATATATATATATGAGTTATTACGAGCCAAAGCGATTCAGAAAAACATTCAATTTGAATTGTTTACGCATGACTGTGACGACTGTCGTCAATGTTTAAGAACAAGCTCAACGCAAGAGCCAACAGTCTATAATATGGATCGATTAACTGTCAATATTTTTAATTAGATTTTCGAAACTTCATTAAAATTATAGTTTAAAACGTGAATTAAAAGAGCTTTGAAATTCGAGAATAATATGCAATTAGACAAGCAGACTTCCAGTGGAGTCTCTAAGATGAACTATGTTTAAATGTCATCTTTTCCACTTAAATCTGATAAGAATGAAACAAAATCATCTGCTATTACTTCCCTATTGAACTTAAGTAATGTGACTGGCGTCATAAAAGTTTTGAAGTTTTGTAGTTTTGTCTAGCTTTGACATTACCAAAAGTCATTGTCTGGTAATTGTTGGAAATATGTTTTATGGGTACCTGTCATACATCCACAATTCTTGTAAATATCAAAGATGTTAAGTTTTCTATTAAAAGTGACAGCTCTATATGCTGTCAGAATTAAAAGCTGTAAGAAAACGTAATAACCTGTCAATTCTGTCAGCACATTTATGTAGTATCTCACAAGGCGACGGAAGACATGGCTGTCTATCTCAGTTTGAGATGTCAATGTGGAATCCTTGTGTAGGCGCCGCTTTTACATTGACTACTTATTGCTTTTAACACTACAGGACAAACCTACTAAATCCAATGTTAGATTTGAGTTTTAATGGGCATCATAATAACAAGGAATGTTTATACGGCTTAAAATACCCAAAAAGTGAATTTTTTATCCCCCGCCGATGAAATCGGAGGCGGATATTGTTTTGGCGTTGTCCGTCCGCCACGCCGTCCATCAGTCACGCTGTCCGTCCGTCCGAATTTCGTTTCCGCGCTATTTCTCTGCAACCACTGGATGGATTTCAACGAAACTTTCTTGAAGCCATCAATACCAAGAGGAGATGCGCATATCGTCGTCTTGTTCCGGACAGACTGTTTAACACAGAGTTATGGCCCTTTGATAACTTATGCATTATGCATATAGAGCAGTATTCGTTTCCGCGCTATTTCTCTGCAACTATTGGATGGATTTCCATGACACTTTTTGGGAACCATCAATACCAAGAGGAGATGCGCATATCATCGTCTTGTTCCCTTCAGACTGTTTAACACAGAGTATAACTCACTCGGTTAAATATATTTCTATCTTACACTGGTAAAAACAAATAACCTCTATATTGTTGTAAAGAGATTTTCACTGAAGTGGTATATCATAAACTCGTTGGCAGATCCGTGTATTATTACTTACATGTATAGAAATCTACTTAATATAAAAACATGGAAGTCAATAACTGGGATACCTTAATTACCTTTAATTTTAGATTATTAGGACTTGTAGCTTGTAACACAAATTATCTGTAGAAATTTGAAACTAAAGATAACAGTTTTCGAAAGACTGCATAAATTATTATTATTATAAGAAAGACATAGAGATGATATAAAAAGAAATTACAATATTTAAGATGTATAGCTACGTCTGTAATCTTGTTCGGTGGGTTAATAGGATAATTTCAGAAGACAGGTCTCAATGTCATTCTAGAATTCAAAATGACTTTGCGAGGGAGTGATTTACATCGTCAAATAAATACTCCATTATTGCAAATGTTAACGGCTTGTTGTTCGGTCTAAAAATCGACTTACACGACAATATGTATGGACATTATTTATTAGTCTGTTAAACAAACATTATGAAATAGATGACAAAGGGAACTTTGAAAGCCACCGAACACGACAAATAATAAATACTGCAGGCTCGGTTTGATTGAGCCTGTTCATGGGCAGAAATGGGAATGCATATTACTACCGACGCCGCCTAGCCCCGGGTTGAGCGCAACTCAGTAATTACACCATTAAATAGTACAATTTCGATCCACTCCAAACGATGGTACGCATATGGCGATGAACATGGAATTTTCAACGAGCTATTTTCAGATTAATACCATTCCATGTTCAGCGGCGTATGGTCCCCGAATAAAAAAATGGGTTTGCCCTAAACCAGAAAACAATGGGCGGAACTAAACAGAATAGAATTTTGACAGAGGATCTTAGAATATAAATCCTGCATATCATAGACAACGAGCTGTAGGTGTATTGCACAAACCGAATATGATTTGGGGAGCGTCACGGGAAAAGATATCTTCGAACAGTTGACGTCAATTCTTGAAAACGTCATAAAGTTGAGCAGACGACATTACTTATTACGTATTTCGCTGTAAAAATACCATTTTATGGTCAAAATGACTAATAAAATGACATTTTAGTTATGAGAAAACAATAGATAGTTGTAAGTTCTTTCTAAATATAGTAACAACTAAAATGTCACAAAATATGACCGAAGGTACCTTTTCCCGTGGCGCGCCCCATTTGACAGACAATAGATGATTCTCCACTTCATGTTTTCAGCCATGTAATATGCATGCCCAAAAGGAACATAGTTAAATAAATCACAAATAGAGGTCAAAACTTTAACATTTTATCAAATCAAAAATCAAAAGGAACATACTTAGTTATATATTAACCGACTCTCATTTAATTAACTTAATTATCAATATGCTAAAAAAAGGCAAACCACAGTGCAAACACCATCGAAATCTTGTAAGATTCACACATATCCTCCACACACACAAAGGAAAATGAATTTAAATTAGACTATAATTTAAATGAAATGAACCTGCTGTAGTTACCAAGATCAGTGTTTGTTACCCTTAGATAGCAGTAGTAACTGTGCGGTATTTGGCTACATTAAAGTAACCGTTGTTACTCTGAAGCATTACGGATCATTAAGTATTCTACTTGGAGACACCAAGTTACCTTAATTCAGCTCTATTAAACAAAGACATAAGGCTGCTGTAAGCCTACTGTGTTTACTTAAAACATTTAACGACTTTAATTCAAATTACTCATATAAATTAAACTACATTAAAAGAGTCATATATTGTAGTTACACAGAGCCATCTTAGTGCCATTGAACCCTCCGTTGTTACACGCGCAACATCACAATTTTAAGGGAATTGTTATTTTGATGCATCAAGCCACTCCAAAAGAGTTAGAGTTTCTCTAAGTCATTTAAGCTGTGAAGGAGAGTGTCTTAAGACACAGAAAGAAACGTTTAATGTATTAATATTCAGAAAGAAACCATACGCCGAATAAAGATGAAGTGCCGCCTTTTCCCCATTTGTCCTCTCTGGAAAATATATATATAGATACTAGGTACAATTGTAATTCTATAGGTACTACTTAAAATTCCTTTGTGTACATTTTAACTATTTAGATGTCAGTTTATCCTTAATTTCTTATAACTACAAATTGTGTGGTAAATGTTCAAACGTCAACGAACCACATTCTGCAAGTAATCGTAAAACTTTACCCTTATCATATTCTACAGCATCCATAATCAGTTGTGTTCGTAATACAACATATCACTTAAGGCGTACGTCTAATTGATTTCAATGCAAAACAGTACTTTCATTGAAAGCAGCTGCTAGTTTTCCGTATTTTTTTTTTATCAAAGTCTACCAGTACCACCTGTTCAAATTAACAGTACAATATGAGAAGAGAAAACAATCCATTTACGGAATAAGTCAGTACTTTTTTTGAACAACACAATCAGTAAGTTATTGTCATTCGGTAATGAATCATGCTTAGTAGAGTGCAACCACGTGTGAGCATGATTTCTGTTTTAAGTATAATAGGCGTTGTTTGTTTTATGAAAAGGTTAAAACTCCTCCGGAAACATGTTCGATTATGTCATACATTGTTTCGCTTTGTATTTCTTTTAAGCCTTTCCTAATTTGCATATTTTACTTTTTATGTCCGGCTGAAGCATATATATTTTAACGGTCGGATCCGAGTGTTCTTGTTTTTCTATGTTGTTTTTTTTTCCGGCAAATTCTTCCTTGTTAAGTATTACAGCGAGAACATCTTAAACTTGCCTTTTAAAGATGTGTCAATTGGTTAACATAGATCATATTAAACGAAAAGTTTAACTAGTTCAAAGTTTTGCGGCTTGTAAAATTTCGTCATTTTACGTCTGCGGTAGTGTATATCAAATTTCTAATATCAGTTTCAAACAGGAATTTGTTAGACTGAATTCAATACGTAATTCATAAATCATTAAAAGTGGATGAATTAGACGGAACTAAAGTTAATATATAACGGCATTTCGTCACAACTTCTTATTCAGCAAGAGTTATATTGCACAAATCTCACTGAAGTCAGATCAAACAAAATGTTAGATCCGATGACGACCCATAAAAGCAATATACAATCAATTGAGGCTTTCCCCAATATTTTTTTTTAGAAACTGTCAATAAGGAACCATGGTATATAACGCTTTCAAGTCGCAACATCTGCAGATGTCAATACAATGTAAGTGAAAGAAATACCACATAAAACACACCTATATTCGATAAAATCTGTCTTTCGCAAATCGTCAACTCCTTTTTTTATCTTAAAACACTAGATTTACATATTACATCGTTAAGAACGCATCGGAAATTACGGCGATCATCATGTATTTTCGCGATTATGTAAGCGACAATCTGATTGGTTCGGACGGTTGTTGATAAAAGCACGTGTTAGTGACTCGTCGTCAGATCCTGATAGAGGGTTTTCAAGAGATGCTTTAAATCAGAGTGATATAACAACACAAATCACTTCAATAACAGACTTTTATCTGCTTCAGTTAGTAATTTAACTTCAATCCAATTTCTTACCTTTACATTTGTTCTATTTTTCATACAATGAAATCAGTTGCCAAATAATCGATATTTGAAAGGAGATTACATGAATAAGTCAATAATTATGAAACACAATAATATCGTCCATCATTTCTTTATTGCCTTCAACATCTTTGCATATATGTCCGAACATCTATCCGACAATTTCCGTTGGCTCTCTAAAAATAAGAAAAACAAGATTAACTGAAGGACATTAAGGCATTAAAAGTTAAGATACTTGCTACGAAGATGTTGTTGTTAAATAGCCTTTTTTAACAGAATTTGAATGATTGTATTAGTATCTGTTATTTGTAAACTGCTCAGAACATAATCTGCTACTATTAATGTGCATGTATAATTAACCCCAATGCTACAACTAAACGGCAGCAGTGCCTAGCCAACGATGCAAGAGACGGACACAGTACAAACTAGCCGTATCCACCAAAAAGGATATTGCAGATTTGCCTACTATTGGATCAACAGTTTTCACTATGTCATTCACAACCAAACAAGGACAAAAATATTATAATAATGCAATTTTACCATGTTAACATTTCGTTAAGAAAATAAGAGAACGTTGGCTAACTGCTATATGGCTTGGCGCTGTCGCCAAACTAGTTGGTTCAATTTTCCAGTGTGAGCAATGTATCATATACCTCAGATCTTACAGTTAATATCTACCTCTCGATCTCACAGATATAATTAGACACATTTGAGCAGACGTAGTCATTCCATCCAGTTTGTCCTGTTGGTTCCTTTTTGATGTGGGCACAATTTTCAGCTGCACCACTGTTAGGCTCACCAGGGCCCCAGTTCTTGTATGACAGCGGTCGCTTATTGCTCCACCATCTCCAGTCGCCCTCCACCTCCAAATCAGTCAAACCAATCCAGTACCAAACATCTATAAAATCCCATTATGTTGGGAAAATAAGCATATTGCGTTATTCAAAGATTTAATTTTAATAGAAATGAAGCTTATAATTTACATCAGCAACATGAAATGTCGCTTATCACGGGAAATGGCGCATTTGGTTATAGTTTTTGACATTTAAATAGATGAAAAGGGAACTTTGAAAGCCATCGAACACGACAAATTTGAAAACATCGCAAACACGGTTTTATTGAGCCTGTTCATGGGCAGTAATGAAAAGGCATATAACTGCCCACGCCGTCTAGCCCCGGGCTGAGCGCAACAAATATTTACACAAAATAAACAGTTCAATTTCAATTGTAATTCAATTAAGATTTAACTATGATAGCAAGAACTAACAATCATCTTTTAGTTTCTCATTATTTGAAGGAAATTTAATTTAGTTTCTCGTTTTGAAAATAGAATGTTAGAGTTACCTCTAAATGTATAATAAGCAATATTGTATGCTCAACTTTATGATGTCATAATTGTAATTTTCCGAAGACATATTTTACCATGACGAAAACCAAATAATTTAAAAAATGAGGTTAATTACCGGTAAGAAATAGAGGAGAATAATGTTTGTTTTACTGAAATAATGAAATTTTACGAGTGAACATCACAAATTGATATTTTGGTGAGTAGCGTTGCCTCGAGTGAAAAAAAAACAACACTTTTTGGTGTTCACTTGTATAACAGTTTGATATTTCACTTTTAATACACATTTCTTTCACTTACTGCCTTTTGTAAATAATTAAAGAATTTGAAAAAAAGGTAATTAGTTTAAAAAAGGTACTTTTGTAAAAACACTGACACCAAAATGGCATTCTACAGTTCCAGAAAACAGCAAATGTACCAAATTTGTTTCACCTATTTACCTAGAAAATTGTATAATTTACCAAAACAAGAGGGTCCATAGGACCCTGGGTCGCTCACCTGTCAACAACTGCTCAATGGTTTCAAGAGTTGTGTGCATGTTTGGTAAAATCAAGTCAAAAATTAAAAAAAAAATTAAGCTGCTATTGTGGAGAAAATGTAACTAGATGATGCTCTATACCAAATATCTAAGCTCTAGGCCTTACGGTTTCAGAGAAGAAGATTTTTAAAGATTTACTATATAACACTATGTAATAAAACTAGTGACCCCCGGGGCAGAGCCATTTTCGACCCCAGGAGAATAATTTGAACAATTTTTGTAGAGGACCACTACATGATGACACATACCAAATACCAAGGTTCTAGGCCTTGTGGTTTTAGAGAAGAAGGGTTTTTTTAAGTTTTCCCTATATAAGTCTATGTAAAACAAGTGACCCCTGGGGCAGGGCCATTTTTGACCCCAGGGGGATAGTTTGAACAATTTTGGTAGAGGACCACTAGATGATGCTTTATATCAAATATTAAGGCTCTAGGCCTTGTGGTTTTAAAGAAGAAGATTTTCATGCTTTTCCTACATAACTATATGTAAACCAAGAAGACCCTAGGGCGTGGCTGATTTGGGCCCAGGGGACATAATTTGAACAAATTTAGTAGAGATCCATTAGACAATGCTACTTACCAAATATCTAAGCTGTACACATTGTGGTTTGTGAGAAGAAGATTTTTAAAGATTTCCTATATAAGTCTATGTAAAATGAAGTGACCCCTGGGCCGTGGCCAATTTTGACCCCAGGGAAATAATTTGAACAATCTTTGTAGAGTTCCATTAGAGGGTGCTAAATGCCAAATATCTAAGCTCTAGGCCTTGTGGTTTCAGACAAGAAGATTTTTAAAGTTTTTCCTATATAAGTCTATGTAAAATGAAGTGACCCCTGGGGCGGGGCCAATTTTGACCCCAGGGAAATAATATGAACAATCTTTGTAGAGTTCCACTAGAGGGTGCTAAATGCCAAATATCTAAGCTCTAGGCCTTGTGGTTTCAGACAAGAAGATTTTTAAAGTTTTTCCTATATAAGTCAATGTAAAATGAAGTGACCCCTGGGGCGGGCCAATTTTGACCCCAGGGAAATAATTTGAACTGTCTTTGTAGAGTTCTACTAGAGGGTGCTAAATGCCAAATATCTTAGCTCTAGGCCTTGTGGTTTCAGAGAAGAAGATTTTTAAAGTTTTTCCTTTAGGTTGCCATGGCAACCAGAGTTCTGCTTGGAATTCCATTTTTTGAACAATTTTGAAAGGGCATCATCTAAGCATTATTCATTATGTGAAGTTTCATCAAAATTGGCCAAGCCGTTTCAGAGAACAAGTCGATTGAAGCAATTGTTGACGACGCACGACGGACGACGCACGACGCACGACGGACATCAGGCGGTCACAAAAGCTCACCTTGTCACTTCGTGACAGGTGAGCTACAAACTTAAAATAAAATAGTTTCGACAAATACAATTGACCAATGCCACAAGTATAAACACATATTTAAAATGCCGTAGAAATTGTAGCAATTAAATTAATTGTCTCAAATGAAACTGTTGCTTCAATTTAATTTTAACGAATATTAAAGTTTAACGCTGTTGCTAACCTCTTGGTAATAAATAAGCTTACTTATATAACCAGACAATAATCATAATCTGAAAAATGCCAGCTCAAAGTAGTATGACATTTTATCAAACTGTTACCTGTTAATAATTTTACTTCGTTTTCCAGAAAAGCATCTTCTTCGGGTGTTTCTATCTCCGCTAGATGGCCACCAAATCCTTGACAAACCAACTGTAAAAATAAAACAGTTCTTTATTATTAATGACCACCAAATCCTGAAAAAGGACTGTAACATTAAGACAGCGCTTTATTGAAACTGATCGATACCAAACACCAACTGTTATACTCTACTTTATTATAGCTCTTGGTCACCAAACATGCACAAACCAACTATAACAATAATACAATACTTTATTTAAATTGATGGCCACCAAATCCTTGACAAACCGACAGTTACAATAAGACAGTACTATTTTAACCACGATGGCCTCAAACTTTAACACGACAATTCTTTATTAAAACTGATGGCCGCAAAATCCTGACAATGTCGTGAACATCCCCAAAGATCCATTTATGTTGGAATTTGTCACTATGTCGGTATGCTTTCCTCGCAAGCTCAAAATGCACATTTGTATACGGTTCATTTCATTAGTTATTTCGCGTGATAAGGGAGATTCTATAGTGTGTGTTTCAAATGATTCTATACAATCGAAGCACATATATTTAGTTATGAATTCAGTAATGATGAGAAAAGACATACAATGTTCAAATATTATACAGCCTTTAGCCTGAAACCTATTTCTATATTAATTCGCTTTCTGTTGATTTAATATTTTATGATAGCTATAAAAACTGTTAAGGATCAATTTTTGAGGCTTTGCAAAATATCTTTGTATTTCTTTGCGTTGTCACAAAATTGCAGTTTAACAAAGCTTACCTGTGCAACCATCCAGACCTCCTTATCGTGGCTAAAATGATAACAGCTCGATCCAAAGCTTACCCATCCCGAAGGACAATCAACAGCTACAAGTATAAAATTATATATAATATATTATTATAGAATTATTCAATAGCTGTAGTTTTCTGTACAAAGCAGATCGTAGCATTTGCCAATTACTGCAGGTGATCCTGCATCATAATTTGCCCTCACTGGCAGATATTGACCTTTTATAAAAAGTGAATACCCAGACTTCTCTAATATAATGTCGCTTGTGTCTCCGTTAAAACAATATTCATATGCCATATAGTTTGTTGCATGACTGTACAAATATTAGCAAATATTTATACCAGCACATATTTTTTTTCTGGTGGAAAAACCCTAGGATGTTTAACCTACATTTTGTGTTCTATATATGAAGTCGAAACATATAAGTTGTAATTCAGTTCAATTATCAATAATATTTGTTAATCATGTTCAAAAATACACCATTTGTATGTATAGTACTGTCCAAACTGTGTCCAGACTGTGTCCAAACCTACCGTCAAAGGCCAATTTTTGGTTTTCCTCAAAGCGGTATTTGAACGTATAGATAAAGCCAGAAAACAGCTTAGTACTTAAAATTGTATCTTAATTTGGAAATATCATAATAACTATTTATATGTTCTCCTTCTGTCAAGTTCTTGGTTGTATTGATTGGATGTGTTTTATCTGTGTGGCTTTTCCAGATGTTTGTAATACTATGTAACATTTTGCAAGTTGATCAGGAACTGAAAAGTATTTATCGATGGGAAACTGGGTCTCGACTTTTAATCAATCATATAAACAGGTGTTTGACATTCTTTTGAATTTTCGTTTTTGAAACGTGAATAAAGATTTAACGTTTATGCTTGACTCTTCTGGTGTAAGTGAATTACGCATTTACTTGTGTTTATGCTTGGAAATTTATGTCTAAATTTTCATGTTAAGTAGTGTTCACATTTCTGTCACATTTATTATAAAACTGTACTTAATGATACTAGTACGATTAAGTTTCCAACGATCATTGTTTATAATACAGTGAAATAAAACACCGCTAGGTTTATCACGTTAAAATATACACTGAAACCTCCCTATTAATACCCCCTCTTGGATGGTGTTATTTCGAGGTAGTCTTTATGAGGAGTTTTCCTGTAAATTAATACATGTAATTAACAGGAAGATCAATCCAATAAACCGATCGGTTAGGTGACATGACTTTTCATCACTTGCTCTTTTTGTAACACTATTTCGTCAATGATAATTGCTATAAACTTGTGAATTACGAATCGCCGACCATGTATCCAACCTTATCAACAGAACACAAATTGTTTATAAATGATACCAGTTACATTGTATATAGAGAGAGATTTAGAAATTTTATAACAGTTCTTCTCCAGACATCTACATGATCACACTACCATTAACAATTGTTGTTGAAAATAATAAATAAAAATAGATACCTGATGCAACAATAACACAAGAAAGTAATACGAAAACGGTGATAAGCTCCATATTGCATACACAAGTGAATTTACATTAAGATAATGTTAAAGCTCTTATCATCGTTCTGTGACCTTTTGCCATTTGTAGAATACTTTGTTAAAATTTTAACAATACGTATCTTAATACATTAAAAAAGAATCATTCATTTTATATCAACTTTATTTATTTCAAATGAAATCATTTTATAACGCTTAGTCCTAGTGTCATTAAACTCAGTAGGATTGATTTTCAATGCAAGTGAATGACCGAGGTCGAGATGGTGTTCATCAGATCAACGGTCTGATCACGCTTACCTTTAATGCAAAGACAGTGTCTGATAAACAACTAGAGAACGATTAAAACTCGCCCTGGTGATCGTTAATGTAAAATAGTGGTCACATCAAGAACTGACAGCTCCCCACGCAGCCAAAAAGTAGAGAGCATGACAATAAAATGATCAAATACAAAAAAACACAACAATTACTGAAAATGAGAAACCGAGGGATTCCGTAAAAATGGGATCCGTTACTTGATTTATAGTTTTTTGTTCATGACAAGCAATTCAGCTATTTGTAACGTGCACATGTCACAGTAAAAGGTTTCTTAGTTGTTATCATTGAGATTCTAGTTGTTATTTTATACGGAAATGACTCACAATTATCTATTAATTGTTCATTCTTTACAGTAATTGTTTCTTACATTTTGACTACATATTGCAACTATTGGCCTTTGTTGTCATAAACGTAAAATCTCAACACACCCCTTCAAAAACAAACAACTCCGTTTGTGCTGACGAGACTAGTTTATTTTGAGCAACAACAGATACTTGGGGGTAAAAAACAACATACCTAACCAAACCAATCCAATACATGCCACAACATTTACAATGATAATACTTTACTGCAGCTTACAAATAACCGAATATAACATATACAATTCCAATAAGAAAAAATAAATTTTCACCCCCAACTGAGCATGTCACAATCTTATCTGTAAACTCATGAATCCTAAGTATTAAGAATACCATGAATAAGATGAGATCAAATATTTTTCACAGGGTTACTAGCCGTCCACGAAAAACCTCGTATATATTTTTCTTTTCTTTTTTCTTTTTTATTATTTTCTTTTTTAAAACACGCGGGAAACCTGTGTTCGTAACATGCGCTAAACATATGAAGTGTTTCTTAGACTAACCCTTCAAATATGAGTCAACGAACATATCTCAACATGCTCCCTTAAACAAATACAGATCCAATTTTAACAAATACAAATGATTTATGTTCGTCCGTAACAAATATTTACACTGAATGTAGAAAATGCCATCACGAAAATTAAATTCGATGTTGCTCGTTGAGAAGTCTCAGTAGAATTGACCACCTCTTCTTGCATACCAGATCGGGTCATCCGGTGTTTTCACCCATGTAGGAAATTTCGATTCTACACCCCCCCCATGTAGAATGAGTCACGCGCCTTATATGACGTCACAACAGGACTACTTTCAGAACTACTTTCATTCATAAACTCGTCTCGTTTTCTTTACCATTTATTCGAGAAATATTCAGCAAAAGTTTTTTGCAAAACGAACAGTGCATAAAAGAAATAATATTGTAATAAATTTTGTATGATGATTTGCTGCAATAAACATTGATAAATGAAATAAAATTTATTAAATGTGAACAATCGAGTTGTCTCCCTTTTTCCTTCCGGTAGCGTTCAAAAAAAATGTCAACAAGAGAGTTTAAGATCGGGGACATTGTAAAAGTAGGTCAACATGGTGAGAAGGGAAAAATTGTTGACATGTATAAACCCTTAGGTACATATGTTATGTACAAGGTACACACATATGGAACTGGTGAAATCCTAACTGTAGCAAAACATGAACTTGTTAAGGGTCTGGCTGATGAAGATTTTCAAGATATTTTTAATTTCTTCCCTGCTGATGAATTTGATCAGTTTATGAGTTCCATAGATTTCCAGAGCTTTGAATCTGGTAACCCTCCTATAAAATGTGAAAGCTTGCCGTCCGCAACATGTGTATCCAGCCATCCCGACAACCTCAATGCCACCTTTGGCCACTCAGAGTTAGTCACACCTGTCCACAAAAGAAAATTGGATGAAACCTCTGAAACTGAAAGTTTTCCATCCAAAAGATTCCCATTGGTATCACTTGATCCAGCACAGTACAGGGATGCCATGAAAAACAAAAACACTGAACAGAAAACAAAATCCCACATGAAGACCGTTACTGACTTTTTGGCACTGAAAGGAGAGCAACGGCCTATTCACCAAATTCCACCAGCAGAACTCAACAATTTACTCCAGGAGTTTGTGATCCGAGTTCGCCAGCGTGACGGATCAGAGTACGAGCCTTCATCCATTCGTGGAATTATCAACAGCGTAGACAGGTACTTAGGCTCATAGACTAGATGATCTGGTTGTAACTTGTCTGTTTTTTCTTAAATCCTAAATTTCTGGACTCAACTGAAATAAAAAAAACTATTTACATTTAATCTTTAACCAATAAAATAATAGTAACTGTAATAGTTTTATGTAAGTATTTCACAAATAAATCCTGTAAGGAGTTCAACTTTCACACAGAATTTTTCTCAATATGTAAAAAAAACATGAAATTTAAAAAAATGTTCACCAGGGCTTTTCATCCTTATATAAAAGAGGCCTGTAAAAAGGCCTCTTCCAGATCCAAAAATATGTTTTTTTCCCAACTGTGGCAGAGATTCTTCCCAAAATTCTAGGTAAGATGTCCAAAACTGTATCAAAATCTTCTGAACGGAGTTTGAAATTTGAAGTCTTAAGTGATTTAAAAACTAAATTTAAGTTAAAAAATAAGTATCATTTGCATGTGTTGGGTAAAGATCACATGATCTGACCCGAGTGAAATATGCACAAGGGCGTTAACGAGGCTCTGCCGAGTTACCGCCGTTGTGCATATTTCACGAAACTCGGATCACGCGATCTTTACTTTACCCAACATAAGTGAATGATACTATTTCTTGCCTACATTTTGTGTTCCCAAAATAAACAATATCATGACATAATTTTCTCAATTAGAAAGACCAGGGCCTCTTCCCAATTTTCTGATGAAAAGCCCTGTTCCATGAAAACTTTTGGTAATAAGGATTGGTAGAAGGACCAGAAACAATATTTTTTTTAGATCCTACACAAATTTTGTCAAGTGTTTTAGTATGTTTTCATTTGTTTATATAAAGGTACCTGAATGACAAGGAATATGGAACAAGTGTTGCGTGAGGGGCAGAGTTTTGCCAGACGATGTCAACACTGAAGAGTAAATTCAAAGATCTGAAAAAACAAGGAAAAGGAAATAAAGATATGGCTTCTGACCACCTTACCGACTTAGAAATTGATCAGCTCTACACAACCGGTCAGCTTGGAAACAGCTCTCCTGACAGCTTGATAAACACCCTTTGGTTCAACAACACAATCCACTTCGGCATTAGAGGTGGAGGCAGCGAGCATAGGTATACCTGAAAAAAAAAACATGTTAAAATTAATAATTTAATGCACATTGCAGTTCTTAAAAGTAAACTTTTACCAGAGAGATCTAATTCATCTGACCAATGTGAAAAAAATGCTATATAATGCAATGAGGCTTGCTGACTAATCACACCTGTTAATGTTTTCCCATAGTTCAGTTATTTCAAATTAATCTGCTAACATTGTTTTACAACATGGCAAACAGCTGAATATTATAAGTATCATTCACTTATGTTGGGTAAAGATCGCATGATCCGGCCAGAGTGAAAAATGCACAAGTGCGGTAACGAGGCGCTGTCGAGTTACCGCCTAAGTGCATATTTCACTGGCAATGTTTATCAATCATGGACTGTATCTTTCTAGACAACTGAAGTGGGGGGACATTGTCCTTGGCTACGACAATGATATGAACTCCGAGTTCCTGGAATACAAGGAGAGGCAGACTAAAACAAGGACTGGGGAAAACATCACAAATGTCAGGAGACAGCACCCAAGGCTGTATGCCACCAGCAGTGACCGCTGTCCTGTACTAACATACAAGGCATATGCAAATCACAGGCCAGAAAATTTTAGTGGTATGCATAAAATTTATATCAATGTTACAAGTGACAATAATAGTTAATAGCTCATATGTGATAATGAACCCAGAGAACTTTGAAATAAATGAATTAATAAAAAGTAAATATGGATCAATGTTACTGGCATTTATTAAAAGTAATATTCATCCTGGCTGAATAAGGATCGATTACAGTTATGGCAGTAGAACCACAAGGGCTTGAAGATGGACCCCTTTTTCTTCAAAATTGCGTAATACTGGCTTGAACTGTCGGGGCTAGTTTCAGAGAAAGTTTCATTTAATAAAAAATAGTAAATTCGGTGTGGATAGACTGATAACGCCCCCAATCTATCAAAACATCAGACTTCCCGAAAGTTGAAAAAAGTGTCAGACATTTGGTCAGACAAGATGTAAAAAATTGTCTGACCGAAACGAATTCTGTCAGACCGAAACATGTTAAAAAGGTATAATAAAGTATTAGGAGTTCAAATTTTTCTCTTACATTCGGTCAGATAACATTAGAAAACATGTCTGACCGGCTGAAATTTTACCAGACATGTACTTCGGTCTGGCAACTTTCGGGAAGTCTGAAACATAACAAAAATGTTAATCCAGTATAGACCCTGTGTAGACCCTTTTTTATTTTTGGGCAGGCGGGGGCGGCCAGTTTATACAAATTTTAGAGAAAAACAGGGTCCACCTTTTATTTTATGACTCGTTGAATAAATTACCTAAATCAATTATCTGTCATAATTTTCACAGGTCCTGATCACCCGTTTTATCTGACTGTAGTGACCCACAGCAAACTTCCTGCAGAGAATGACCAGTGGTTCCTTAGAGCACCAATTGGACGAAATAAGCTGAGTAGCCTGATGAAAGTCATGAGTCAGAAAGCTGGCCTACCAGATATGCAATCCGGAAAACGGATCACCAACACCAGTGTTAGGAAAACCCTGTGTCAGAAGCTGCTGCAGGCTAACGTCCCTGACACACAGGCTGTTCTCATAACTGGACACAAGAACCCGGCTTCTCTCAACAATTACAGGATTCTTTCTAATGTTCAGCAGAAGGCGATATCAAATTTGATTTCCAGCAGCTCCGACCAAGCTCTGTCCGCCCAAGTTCCTCCAAGTTCAAATTCAGTCCTAAGAGAGCTGTCACAGTCTTACACCGTTTCTAATTCCAATATGCATCAGGCTAATATTGTTGCACACAATGTGCCATCGTTTTGTTTATTTTCCAACACGACAATCACTGGTGGAACCTTCAACATTAATGTCCAATTCGCTGACAAAATGTAATTTCACTGCAAACTGAAAGACTTTCTGCAGTCTGACACTGTTTGAATTCATTGTTAAACCGTTATAAATACTGTTATTCTGTGTTTAACTGTTAAATGTTATCAGAAAAATCTTACTTCCTAGCAAAATCCTTTAAAATCACCAAAATGTCCCCCATGTGCTCTTCGTGTGCTGCCATGTTTAAAAATTTGCGGCGGATGAATTTTTTTGTTTGAAAATGTAATTCAAGTCCTGTGTTTTTATTAAATCTCAGGTTATGAAGGTTCACTGTGTTACGTTGATCATATTTGAATCGAGCGACATGGTCTTAAAACGTATGGAAAACGAAATAATTCGAAAAAAAACAAGCGAACCAAAGCACACATCTACATGTCTATTACGTCATGGTCGGACGCATTATCCGGACATATTTCAGAATTTTCATATATTTTTCGGATTGATATTATTGCAAATAACAAGCAATGAAACAAAAATAGTTTTAAAGATGTTTACCCAAAAATGATAAGAGAAAATTACATGTAGACGAGGAACTTTTTACTATTAACGTAAATGGACTTTGCAGGAGTTATTCGGTCACTCTGTTCTTTTATTCTTCCGCCAAGAGGTTCCCCACAGGGAATTTAGCGTAATTTCGTACACATTGTGTTTCATCAAATTTTAATTGTTTTTAACCTTTTAAAATAAAAAGGTAAGTTGGTATGCAAGAAAAAGTATCATACATGACCGCGAGTGGAAGACGGAGTTTTCCCAACCCTCGGGACAGCGGGGGAAGTCGGAACCTCGCTAAAGCTCGGTTCCTCCTATCCCCCGCTGTCCCTCGGGTTGGGAAAACTCCGTCTTCCACTCGCGGCCATGTATGATACTTATATTTTTCGACCCCGCCAAAACACATCATTTTTCCCGCGCTAAACAGCGCCCCCTATCAAACTGACCAAACTAGTTTTAAGTCTGGCTATTTTGAGACAACCGTTCTCGCTATAGGTTGTAACGCGGAGAATTATATTTTGTCGTGGGTTTTGTCGCAATTTTGATGTGACCTCGTTGACTTCACTAATGTAGATGACATTGTATAAACCTTGTACCGCTTTAAATACAGGAAATGAACCGAACACAACACTTTATAACCAATCGTCTTCACCCTGTTCCGTTATAATGGTACCGTTCCCAACCTTTTGCATTTGTTGAAAATAGTGCCCCTAGGTTTAATCACATTTGACAGGATCTGTCCTTTTTGGGAACATTTTAGACATTATTTGGCACGTTTTAATATGCACGTTTTCTGGTCATCTATCTGAATGCTATCTGGCGCACCTATCAAGCAGAAATCTTCGTAACTTACCAGCTTGTCTTAAACACGAACCAAAAATACTGAAGTAACCTCAATGCCTACAATATCACTCACTGTATTTCTAGTTTCATTTTGAAGACTTTCTGTTATCCTCAACACTTTTGTCACACGGCTGACAGAATTTTCCTGCATTTTCAACAGAAATCCTCGAAATTGTATTTCTTGTTCTATCTACGAACCGTCTCATACGGCACTTTACCAGACATAGGAACACGAGAAATTGCGATAAAAATAGCGTTCATAGAATAACCTACCTAATGCGAACTTGTTATTTAAAACCAAAGTTCTCAGTGTTGGTTATTCGCCTCTATTTCATCGTGGTTGTGAATGCCTAAATTGACAAGACAATATCACTACAAACGGGTTATTTGTTGAACACGTGTAAATAGAATTGATTAGATATTGGACAGAAAAAGAGGTATTTAGTTAAATAAAAATCAACGTATAATTCCCCGTGGCAATTGCATCACACCACAAAACACTTCAAACTATCTCGAATTAGATAAGAAATATTAGAAAAAACCTTCATGTATACTCAGTCTGGCCTTATTTATATCCAGCTTCTTTGCATCTGCATTTTTTGTTTGAAATCTATGTTATTAATGTCAGATTCAATTTTAACTCCTACCCCTGTATTGTTATTTCACTTTAAAGTATTTCGTTCTTCACAAGTGTCCTGCTATAATTATAGTTCTTGTAAAAAACTAATACATTCATATCAAGAATCGCCACACTCACAATACACAGCCTCCCCACGCAGCGAAAAAGAAGAGAGGAAGAGAGAGAGAGAGAGAGAGAGAGAGAGAGAGAGAGAGAGAGAGAGAGAGAGAGAGAGAGAGAGAGAGAGAGAGAGAGAGGGACGATGTTACCCGTACTGTCAGGACATTTAATGCACAAAAAACCTTCCTTGTGGGGACGCTCACTGGGATGTGAGGACAAATCTATGTCCTAACATGTACGCTTGCTTATTTTAATAGTCATTGTTGATTAGACGCTTTCCTCAAATAAAATTCTTATGGGGACACATGTCCCAACAGTCTTTTTTCTTAATCTCAACACCACTAAATTGACTTTTTTTGGACAACACTGTCCTTACAGGGACGAGAGAGTCGGGGTCCCCATAAAATTGGAGAGATCTTTCTCTTATCTGAGGACATGTCTTCACACCAATTATCTCAGTTTTAGGAGAGATTCTTCCCAATGGGGACAACTGTCCTTACACGGACGAAAGTGTATCTTTCTCTTTTGTCAGGACGCCAAATTAAACTATTTTGTTTGCAGTATTCATTTCTTATTAAATACCATGAGTTTTGTTTTCATTCATACACCATGTGCTAGTGGTTTTGCGTATGGGTCAGTCATATTCTAGGTGTGAACCATTCCAGTTAGGACATCTAGTGTCTTTTCCTTACACGGACTGCAAAGGATCTGTCTCTTGACATCAGGATACCCGTACTGTCAGGACATTTAATGCACAAAAACCCTTCCTTGTGGGGACGCTCACTGGGATGTGATGACAAATCTGTGTCCTCACTTGTACGGTTGCTGATAGTTCATAAAACATTGCTAGTTAAAAAATAAATAGTTCATTTTATCTGTGTGTTTCTTTTTTGACCAGTTCAGTGTAAAGGAACTACAAGAACATAGTTGAAGATGGTGATGACCAGGCTGTTTCGGTCTCGACTATATTTCGTGGTCTTCAGAAAATAATATATAAAAATGCTGCTGACAGATGGTGAATGAACGATGCACACTTACCGACCTTGAGAAGCATTTCTATTTGCTTGGACATTTAAATTCATATTTTTTAAAGTGAAGTGGTCAGTCATGGGGGTAGTGTTCGTCATGTTTAGTATCCTGTGTTACACCAATAATAGGCATCAAAACCAATTTATAACTTGAGCATGTGAGGATTCTTCGACCTTTGCTGGGGAAATTACTGATTTAGTAGCAAGTAATTTATTTTCATGAAAAAATATAACTAAATTTGATACTTCGTTAAAATTATTCAAGCGCACAAACATCTAACAACGCATGTTCTTCTGGAATTGTTTCATAAGAATATAAAATGAATGTGATTGCACTGGTACATGAAAAGATGCCCATTATAGACCACTCCACTTTAAAGTACTGCAAAAACAGTTGAATAATATATCCTGATGTCAAAAGACAGATCCTTTGCAGTCCGAGTAAGGAATAGACACTAGTTGTCCTAACTGGAATGGTTCACACCTAGAATATGACTGACCCATACGCAAAACCACACTCACATGGTGTATGAATGAAAACAAAACTCATGGTGGTTAATAAGAAATGAATACTGCAAACAAAATAGTTTAATTTGGCGTCCTGACAAAAGAGAAAGATACACTTTCGTCCGTGTAAGGACAGTTGTCCCCACTGGGAAGAAGATTTTAATTTTAATATAGTAAATTTTCCGTTTTTAGACGGCGATGTTCCCAATATTTGTCGTTTTCGGTTGCTTTCAAAGTTCCCTTTTCATCTATTTTCGTGACACAATTGACCGTGATTGTGGAAATGGGCCACATGTATAAATGTTCCTTATACTTAAACGCCTATGGTTTGTTATAAATACAACAAACCAACTAGAAATACAATTTTTAATTACAATAAAATTACCTCGGATTTGCAGAACATTGAAAATACACCAAAATCTTGAGAATGTTTATCTTCTAAATATTGCTATAAGCCTGCCGGTCATATTGTTACCGGTGATCTTAATATAATCAAAGACTCTAGAATTCGTAATTTAATTTCTAAAGTTCCCAAATAAAGAATATCATCCAAAATTGATTTCAATGCATGCCGTGCAGAAATTGCTGAGTCTTTAAACTTATTTTGCAATAAATGGTGCAAAAGAGAACATGCTGAGCCTAATGCGCTTTTTCTAACTGGAAAAAACACATATTCAAAATAATTGACACTCGTATATCATTTTATGAAAGAAACATTGCTTTATTACCACCTCGGCCTCGTTCTAACTTTCGTCATTTGAAAAAGGGAATTCATAACAGATTTGTTTTAACACCTGCTGATAAGGCTTCTAATAATGTAATTATAGTGTGACGGATACACTATATTAATATTCAAACTGAATAACTGAACAGCACTAATGCTTATATACTGACTTCTTCATCTGAGAGTGATATTGTTACTGCACACACTCTACAAATTACAAAATTTAGAATCAATATTGAGCCGAAACAAGACAAAGTACCTACTATGTATTGGTTGCCTTAAATGCATAAAACACCGCACAAAGCAAGATTTATTGCCAACTCTAGTTCTTGCACTACTACTAAATTATCCGTGCTCTTAAGATCTTGTCTTACAGCTATAAAAGAACATGTAATTAGGTATTGTGATAAGGTTTTTGAAACTTCTGGCAAAAATTTATTTCGGTCGATTAATAATTCAAATGACGTTTTGAAAAAGCTTAAATCAAATAATTTTCGGGCGTTCTGTTTGTCTACTTATGATTTCTCAACTTTATACACTTCGCTCCCTCATAATTTAATAAGAGACAAGCTAAACAGTCTTATTGAAAAAACGTTTGCTAGAGAAAATAAAACCTTCATCGCTTGTAATGAACATAGGGCATCTTGATGTTCGGTAGAAAGTGATAACATAAAGTCTCTTTCATTACGGTATAAAAACAGATCAGCAACAAGGGGTGCACTATTAGTACCCATAGGAATGCCTATTACTTGTTTATAAATAGAGGTACCAAATCTCAAATAAATATTAATATCCAATACAAATGTGAGCGCCTGGATAAGGTCTTAAAAGTATAATTATCATAAGAACCATCTTTAAAGAATGCCCTATGTTCATTACAAGCGATAAATGTTTAATTTTCTCTAGCAAAAGATTTTTCAATGAGACTGTTTAGCTTGTCTCTTATTAAATTATGAGGGAGAGAGGTTTATAGAGTTGAAAATTCATAGGTAGACAAACAGAACGCCTGAACATTATTTGATTTAAGCTTCTTCAAAACGTCATTTGAATTTTTTATAGACCAAAATAAATTGTTGCCACTGGTTTCAAAAACTTTTTCGCAATACCTAATTACATGTTCTTTTAAAGCTGTAAGACAAGATGTTAAGAGCACGGATAGTTTTGTTGTTGTTCAAGAACTAGAGTTTGCAATAAATCTTGCTTTTTACGGTGTTTTTGTGCATTTTAGGCAACCAATACATAGTAGGTAGTTTGTCTTGTTTCTGCTTAACACTGATTCTAAATTTTGTAATTTGTAGAGTGTGTGCATTACCAATATCACTCTCAGATGAAGAAGTCAGTGTATAAGCATTAGTGCTATTAAGCTCTTCAGTTTGAACATTAATATAGTGTATACGTCACACTATAATTACATTATTTGCAGCCTTATCAGCTGAAATAAGGCTAAGTCTGCAGTGAATATTATGTCACGCGTCACAGCTGTTTCTGCCACAGAAATACAATTCCTGTGCAGAATCGATGACTTATAGAAACTCTTCTGTTTTAGGAGATAACAAATTACACAACAAGTCAGCAGTTTTATCAAAATTATTTAATCTGCTTATATTTTCTACATTCATTTATAAAAACGGTAACAAGAGTGTTTAATAACAGAAATAAAACCAAAACAACTCACTGATATAGTTGAAAAGGGAACTTTAAAAGACACCGAACACGATAAATATGAAGATGTTGCAGGCTAACTTTGATAGAGCATGTTTAGGGGCAGTAATGGAACAAGAGAATTGTGTTCTAAATTTATGTCACGTTCGAATGCGTGTCGGGTGTTTTTTTCCAACATCACTGATATTTTTATTGTGTTTTTTTGATGTTTTAGTGTATACCATATTCGTAGTAGTTATATATCACATGTTCTTTGCAGCATCACTGAGGTTTTTGTTGGATAACTTACAAATCAAATGCAGGGATTAATGACATCTAAATAAGCTTTGTTTTCTCGGAGAAAAAATAAAATCAGATGCCGTAAGGGTATTGTTTCAGACAAGTCGGCATTAAATGAAATAATTCAACTTAAGTAGGCTTTAATCCAAAAGTAAAAGCGCATGAGATTTCCAGTCTAGGTCACGTAGCCCTGACATAATTTGAGTGTCCAATAACAGTGTTACAGTAGCTTTATGCCGCCAAATGAATTTGTCTGACTAGAATTTGATTAGTTCATTATTTGTTTTGATAGCCTTTTTGTCGGCCGTTTTTGTCGTCTGAACGCAGATTGAGAATGCATCATTTAAACATAACTTTGGCTGTATGCATGACTTTAAAACAACTTATTCATGTTTTTCAAATATCACTTAAAACCTTATTCTTCATTGTTCCTCAAAGCATAATATATTACCAGCCTTATGTGCGCTTTTTACTAGTAAATGATTAGCAGATTAAGTTGATTCATTTGATCTTGTACGAATCCTGCTTTTGTGTTATTATCCAAATAATTGAATTTTAAATCAGGAGAAATGAGTTAATATTTAAAACATATAGTTTGAATGTTGCAGATATGTGATTTAGGACGTGTGAAGATTTTGCATAGAAGCTTTGCAAGATTGAATTTTGATCGCAAGTGGCAGCTTTTCATACTAATGACAAAAATATAAAGCAAAATACGCATATCAGGAATAGCCACATTCAAAAGACACAGCCTCCCAAAACGGCCAGGAAAAAGAGAGGAAAGAAGGGAATGATTTATAAAATGACCAATTTCTAAACAAACATAACAAACATTTAACAATAATGAGAACCCGAGAGTTAACCGCCTTGAAACAGTCATTAGCAAAACAAGCTAGGGGTTTATGCTAGGTTCTAGGGTACAGAGTTTCAGAAGAAAGTTTTCCGTCAGAGAGATAGAAAATACAAAGTTCTATTTGGTCATTTATTGTTTTCGTTTACAATGTGATGTGTGCCAGTGTCGTTTCTTCCCTTTGTCAAGAGAAGTTGTGAATACATGTTTTTTGTCTTTGAAGCAATTATTAAAATTCTTTATATTTTTTTATTTTATTAATTGAATCAAATACCTTTTATGTACACCGAAGGTTCAAAATGAGAACAGTCTTCCATTAAAAGGCAGTTAATAAAATACTTGGAAACTTTGAAGTTGATATATTTGAAACAAAATTCTGCTGCTGAATAATAAGTTGTATGTTTTTACTTCTAACGAGGGGTCCTATTAAAACAAAACATTGAAGCAATTTAGAGAAATTTTACAGTTGCTTGACCTTTAATTGCATTGAATGCGTTTTAGCAAAAAAATAAGGACAACTCTCGCCAAACTGTTCCAAAGTTAATTATTACAAGATAAAAGCTTAAATTGAAGACTATTGTAGGCATAAAAAATTTTTGATTTATCTTGACTGGACTGTTGTGACATTACTACTGAGTGTGAAATTTTAATAAACAAATTTATCATAATGTCTGATTTAACGACCATTTCAAGACTGTTTCTTCTTCTTCTTTTTCTGCTGCTGCTAATACCACTACTGCTTTGCAAAACAAGTCATAAATCGACGTCATTTTTACCAATAACATACATGCAAAATAATTTCCTCAATATAGGCAAATGGCAAATGTAATATAATAAGTACTAAATCATTTTTACTCGGATTCGCGTATTATTAATTCAGCAATACCACTGTCACAGTCAAATGAATAAATAACAGAAGTAAAATACACACTATATATTTTCCAGCTATATGGCGTAACACTAATTATGCTTATTAACATAATGTCTGTTTTTAATTGTTTTGTATACTGATGAAGGCGTATTTCGAAACGTTGATACATTTAATAAAATACTTTACACAAATCGTGTTTGGCTTTGGATCACTCATTTTTTTTAATTTGCGACAATGAACTTTCAAACAGTATTTTTTACATAAAATAATATTTTTTGCAAATGTATTTTGCAAATATCAAGAAAATAATAAACATATCATTGATTATATTTTGCTGATCTTTTCTTCTGCAATATCCTACACAATATCGACTGTTTCATATTTTATCCTACGCAATAGTATTTGTTTAAGGCGTTTACAAGGAAGTTATTAAATGGTTATTATCCAACAACATATTCTGTCAGTTACAATTATGGAGACTGATTTGGGGCACGTCACGGGAAAAGGTACCTTCGGTCATTTAAGTGATATTTTAGTTCTTACTAAATTTAGAAAGAATTTACAACATTAAATTAATTTCTTATAACTAAAATTTTGTTACACATATTGACAACAAAATGATATTTTTACCCCAAAATGCATAATAAATAATGTCGTCTTCTTAAATTTATGACGTCATTTCAAAGATTGACGTCAACTGTCCGAAGGTACCTTTTCCCGTGACGCGCCCCATTTTAGGACAGAACACTGTAACCACATTCAGACTGCCTACACAGTTTACATGATTCTGCTGTTTTAGATTCTTTAAAGTAAAGACAGACGGGACACAAATGGTAATCTCGCGGAAAGATCGTGTCCAATTACTTGCCATTTAGACATGTAATGGACGTATTTATCTTGTGCCTGTTTTCTTTAACAATAATTTTGTTTTAAATTGAGAACCCACACACTTATTTAAGAACATTTCACTACTAAAGATAAAAAGATAAACGATCTTACGTATGCAGAATTTTTAATTCGAATAACGTGATCACGAAGGGATTTGCGTTGATAGAAAAAGTAATAAATTCTTTAAAACATGCAGCGGCCGAGAGATGTTTAGTTAAAGTATGATTGTAAACTTTTTCTTAATCCGTTTAAAAACGTGTGGTAAGGCAGATTGCAAAAGTTTTCATTAATCGGACTTTGGGGCAATTACTTTGAAATTTAATTTATTAAGTTACAATTACTTAATGGCTTCTTTAATTACTATTACGATTACAATAACACCCATTTTCCATAAGAAGTTTATTATCTTACACTTACATGGCAGCAGTTATTTATTATATTGCACTTACTTTCCAGAAGTAATTAATTTTATTACAATTACACACTAGTACGTGTTACTCAAAACCTAAAACTAAAAATGTTTATTCGGACAACTTTGGTTAATTGACCACGAACATAATTATATATCAAAGCTTTACTCACACTTATATGGTACTTCAAATCATATGGGAGGGGTTCGAAATCAGAACAGCCGTGAACCTTAGCCGCTTTCACACACGTAAGCAACGAAATGTCAGTGTCTGACATTCTATTATAGTAAATGTTAACGCAGGAAATTAACCTATGTCTGTGTTGAATATTTTATTAACCGTCACAGCTGTTTCTGTCAGGAGAATACACTTATTGTGCGAAAACTATGACAGGGGTATATCTCAATGGTAATTATAGGAAAGATATTGCCCAGCCAGCAAGTTATGTTGTAATTCCAAACATAGACGTGTTCAACATCGACTGATAAAAACTGTGCAGCTCACTAAAGCAGGTTTTAACGCTTGGGGCGGCTTTAAAAAGTCTTCCCGTATTTCATTCCAGTGTAGTTTTTGTTTCAATTACCTACCTTGAGGTATAATGCTTATTTAAAACCATGCAGAATCTCAATGATTGAATTTTGCAGTATAAAGGCATACTTTAACTATCCGTTTTTTGGGGATACGGATGGTATGTACTGTGTCCGTCTCTTGCATGGTTGGCCAGGTGCTACCACCGTATTTGTATGGTTTTAAGGTTATCTATACATTTTCTATATACATAAGGCGAGAGGACTTAGGTTAGCTGTCATTATAATGATTACAGTTTAGTAAATGGTTTACAAATACTAGTACCTGGCAGTTATTTTCATTAATTTTAAACAATATTTTTACTTAAATATTATAAAATATTTTCTCATATCAATTGAAATAAGCACACGCAGGAATTGCCACAATCAGAAATATAGACTCCCTTCAAAGTAAACAATTAGAGAAGAAAAAATGAATGGTTTATTTTATGATTTTCAAACAAGAAATCACAAACACGTAACGAATATGACGGTTATATTGGGCTAATTTCCACCTGAAAGAGGTCAGTTAGTTGAGTACTACGTCTACGGCTACAAGGCCATTCTCATGACAATTGAAGTTTTAAGCATTTATAAAAAATCGGATCAAGTTCCTACCGCAGTTTAATTAAGAACTTAGAAAATACGTTTTATTTAAGTCAGTGCTTTTCTCGTTTGAAGCAGAAGTCCTTTTAAACACACGGATAAAATTGCCTTTACTATCAAGTTTTTCCCTGAAAACTTCATAAACAAATTGCGTTGCAAAATATCTAGGAAATGTTTCTCCATCTAGTGATTTCATTACTGTTTCAATACTTCGCAAAAAATAAGTTTAAAATGACAAAAGACGGAAATGCAAATGTTGTCTTTTCTAAAATGTAATCCGTGTTCTGAAAACGATTGTAAACTGAAGACGACCTTCGAATCGGGAATGTTCAACTATTGGTTGACGGTATTGAATCAATCTATAAACAGACTATAAATAGTTTTACCCTTATATGTTTTTAGGTCAATGATATAGGACAAAACAAATGGCAAAGATTCTAGACATCCCGAGTCTATGGACGACGAAATTTAAATATTACGATAACTTGATTTGAATGTAAGAAAATTGGATATAAATAACCAGTTTGTTTATATGCAAAACACTTTTTGTCCAAAATATTCAAGTGAACTTCGAAATGGCAAATAACGTCGCGCACACAAATCATCAGTCTATATTCTGATTTGAATTTTTAACTTGTCAAAATGCAATTCGTTTTCATATTGTATCGCCTTTGCTCCTGGCAAAAATATAAAGACAAGTCTGTAACTGATCGCTCTCCTAAGATACGTTTTTCCGTGAAGCAGGAAGTCTGTGTTTCTGTAAGGGTAATTAGGGATCTTCTATTTTCTAAATCGTTAATCTTTGTTTGCTGCATTCCCAGATGTCGCTGATCGCGTGTTATATAACAGATAATGTGAATTTATATCTCAATTAAAATAGCTGAAACTTTCAACCGAATACTGGATCCAGAAATTGATATAAAACGTAGGCATTAACTGAAAGTCAGTCACGCGGCTTTCGCTCTATTTCCACAGACCTTACCTAAATGGTTACCAATTGAATTTAGATGGCATAGCATTTCTTGAGTTTGTTGATCGGGTTTGCCAAGTTGACAGGTAATAAATTGTTTTATATAATTGTACGAATTTCGAGTTTAAAGTTTGATCTCTTCTATTATTCCTAAGATTAATGTTACTTCCGAATTGCATATCGCAATTACATATCTTTAAACTATTTTGGTAACAATGTGTTATAACATCAGTTTATCAGTTTCTGATGTAATGCATGTAAGAACCACCTTTCACACGAGATGAATAGACTCGGCAATTCTTTATAATTATCCATAAGTTAAGATTGGAAATGTATCACAATGCTCTTTGTAGTTTATTGTCATCTATTTCCGACTGTTTCTTTGAGAATCTTGTTTTGCAACCATTGCCCAAGGAACATTGAAATGGCGAACATTTCAACCAATCAGATACTGGAGATTTGAGACTGGTTTCCAATCTCAGCTTTATAACCTTCAGCCCATAACTTAGACGCATCTGCTTTTATGCCAACCATAAATCTTAGTTTGTAACGTTTCAGCTGTCATTAGAGCCGTCACCAGATAAAAGATAACCTGAAATTATATCTGCAACGACAGGTAAACTTCAACATTTTCAGGTTAATGCATAATTATGATGTAGTATTAGCACCAGCAGTGGCAATGCAATTGAAAGAGTGTAATGTAATATCAAGAAATAAAAGAACTTTATTATTTTTTTCTAAAGTGTTTTCATTTAATTATGAGTTGAATTGTGAAAGCACATTGTCGATAGATGAAACACATATACAAATGTATTATGTGATTTAATACAAGGTTTAATACAAGGTTTAAAGACAAATTTTAGAAAACAATACAATACAGAATTGTTTTAAACAGAATTAAGTATAACAGTTGCAAAACAGATATTTAGCGGATCAGTCACGGAATAATGCCGCCTAACTTTTGAGATTACACGCGAAGGAACGTTCATTAGATTCTGTACATGAAGAAATGGACTTCCAACACTGCCTAGTGTTTACCTGAACGAGATATTGAAGAATTAACGTTTTTTTTTTGTTAAAAAAAAAAGAAATAAGTGATTATGTGACGTTCTAATATTGGTGGACGTCTTAAGCTGTATATTTACAGTAAAACGAATTTTGCTGTTAACAGTAACACCTTAAGTTCACCAAGGGGCACATATGCATTTATGTTGAATTTCTGATTTGTTAAGGAATTTTAATTAAGACACAATGCATGGCGTCATAAGAAAAAGCTTTGACACACATAAAGTACCTTAAGTTAATATTATAATAATTCTGAAATATATTTTCTATGTTTATAATTGGAATGAAAAATAATTCATTTATTTTTATTTCAAATGATTTTGTTATTATTTTATCATTATTTACCTTCATAATTTATAATTATTTACCTAATATTAACATAAACAATTTATGATCATCTGTTTAAACTGACTTCAAAATGCTAAATGAAACAACACCAATAGATAAAAATGGGAAGTTCTGAGTTAAATTAAATATTCAAAATGGTGAAAATGCATACAGAAATTGCAACATCATCATCATCATCATCAACAACAACAACAAAACAGGCTACCCACAACCAAGAAGTAGAAATGAAAAGAGAGCATAACCTTATCATATAATAATAGAATCAAGTAAAATATGCATATCGGGAATCGCCACACACACAGAACACAGCCTCCTCAAGCCGCGAAAAAATGAAGAGGAAAAAAGGGCACGTGTTCACAATAATGCAAGTTCAAATAAGAATCCACAAAAATTAACGTAGAAGAGAACAATTGGGGTTGCCACTGGGAATAAATGAGGTTTTAGTGTGCACCACCTCACACTTGCCCCAACGGTTTCTCATAAGTTGTTTTGGTGAAATAACTTCAACCCACACATGAGCTAAACAATGTTCCATACAAAAGCACATAAACATATAAACCATAAGAAAGTAATAGCATTACAAAATGATTGGTGTTGAATGTTCTTACCGAGACCAGAGCACCTTGAGTCTAATCAGCAAGAACACAATGACAGTGATAAAACAAACACATCAAGCTTCTTCTTTTTTCACAAGCTTTCCTCATAAACCTACATAAATTCAAACCCCAGCAACCAAAGAGGTTAGCATAATGATCAACTGCAGAATGGGTTAATCACCAGGAATGCAGAACGCTGTAGGATATCATGTTGTAAACCTTTCTTTTTGAAAATACATATAGTTTTTATGAGGAGGAAGTAACTTTGCATTTTATTTTCTTAAGTTTATTAATAAATCTCAAATTAAAAGGTCACATTACAGCGAATGGAAATACTTGGCACGGTCAAATGTAATTTCGCCACTGGGTGATTAAACCAGGTACTCGGGTGTACTAATCTTACACGTGCCCGTACATGTCATTATATGAACAGACAAGCACCAGCTATGCCTGCTGGATGTGGCCGTTCCTGATATGAATATTTCGTGTTTATTTTTATAATTACAGTAGTTTTTAGTTGTTTTCGCTGTGTGGGGGCCGTACTCTTACATTCAATCAACACTGTAACAGTTATCTTTTCATTTATCGGGGATAGCTTTTTGATAACCATGCTCTTCTCTTCTACTTTTTAGCTGCGTGGAAAGGCTGTGTCTGTTGGATGTGGCCATCTCCGGTATGCATATTTCGCTTTTTTGTATTTTGAATTGCTCTCGACGGTGGGGGAGTCCTCTTCCACTGGGTAGTTACCGCCCGCCTCAATCAATGCAACCCCGGACAATAAGTTACTACCTCGCACATTTTGCTTACTTAATCGGGTGCGTGCACTTAAACATAATCAAGAGGCTTGTTGTAAAATTAAGCACTAGGGCTAAAGGTTATAAAACTGAGCATGGAAACCAGTCTCAAATCTCAAGCATCTGGCTGAAATGGCGACCAGTCGCCAATTCAGCCAATCAGATTCTTGAGATTTGAGACTGGTTTCCATGCTCAGTTTTATAACCTTGGGCTCAGGCAAACATCGAAAAAAAAAGGATAAGAAACCGCCATCCCTATGGATGGCAAGCTGCAACGTCAGAACAATGTATCCTGGCCTCTATGAAGACCTCCAGCAAGTTGATGGCGCCAGGAAACCCGTCATTATCGACTGCGAGCTGGCCAAGCGGAACATTAACATCGCCGCATTACAGGAAACACGTCTCGCTTCCAGTGTCATTCTCAAGGAGAAGGAATACACGTTCTTTTGGCACGGAAATTAAAAGTATTAACTTACGAGTTTTTAAACCTTTAACAATCTGTGTGGTGCATAATTGACTTATTATAACCGGCTAATTTAGAGCGAGCCTGCAACACTTCTTTTTTTTTCTCGAGCGTTTTGTACAACATTTCCTCTGAAAAACTTAAGGCGTTGCTTCTTTCGTCATTGCAATGTCAAACGTATCAAAATCTCTCAAAAGTCAAAATGCCGTTCAATCTAACTTTGCATAAATCATTGCTATTAATGTATGTTTATTTAACATACTTTGAGCTAATCTATAACAGTAAAAATAGTTAGATCTAAAAATATCGTAGCTTCTATTTGCAATCAAACACAAAAACAAAGCAACACAAAACAACAATTTATTACATTAATAAAATTGTTTTGTGCAAAGTTTTATTAAACGGCATTTGCCGTTAGAGCGATTTTGATAGTTTTCTTTCTTTTCTTAACAAAACTTGGTTTCGTAAACTATTGAATTTCGAACAAACTATCCTACGCACATACATAATAGTGGTTGTTTACAACGAAGTAATTTTACACTCATCGTTTCAGCAATTTAGTACGGTAGTTGTTCAGACATTTTTTGGAAGCTATAGTTATTGTCTATGCGAAAGAGAATATTCTGTTATCTCTGAGACCTTTCGAGATTTCAAATGCTCTGTTAATGGAGGACAATAAAGAATTCTGACATGGCATGGTCTCGTGTCTGGACGAAAATATAAATGTTTTCAAATATCATATCTTATATTATAAACATAGAAGACTTGTTTACAAATACGATGAAATATTTTACACAGTACAAGTGAATAGATTTAAAGCCAAAGCTAACTGATGCAAGAAAATGCCTTCAAAACAGTTCCTCAAAAGTACCGATAAGTCCATTGAAATTTCGGCGAAATTCCCTCCTTTTTTAGTAATTTAGGCACTGTATAGTGGTACAGTTAATATTATAAACACTTGGCATATTGAAGTTTTCCACGCTGAACTGTGACTACTAGGCAGCTTTTAAAACATTTTGCTATGTACATGTAAATAATTTCGCGAAGCTGTCTTTAAATTCTTTTTTTCGTTGTTTGTTCTTAATTTTACTGTAAGAAAGTGAAATATGCATATCAGGAATGACTACATCAAGCAGACACAGCCTCTCTACACAGCCAAAAAGTAGATAGGAGAAGAGAGCATGGTATTAAAATAATCAGTTACAATATGGGCCCCACAAACAATTAAAGAAAATGAAAAACCGAGGGGTTGTCGCCTTGGAACGGACAGCTTTATTTGAGAGGATTTGATAATTTTCAATTTTCGTGGTAAACTGTTTCACATAAAATCAGTCTTTATTTACTTTTCTAATGGGTTGGAACTAATTCATCAAGACAATTTGTTTGTTCAAATGATAACCTGCTTGGATAAGTGTGAGGTTGAACCTCATCTGGTTTAAACCACCAGTGGCGAAGTGTTTTGCTACTAACCGTTCCTAGGGGGTAACCTCTCGGGTTCTCATTTTTAGCTCACCTGAGCACTTGTGCTCATGGTGAGCTTTTAGGATCGCCCTGTGTCCGTCGTGCGTCGTGCGTCGTCAATTTTTGCTTTAAACAACATCTCCTCTTAAACCCCTCGGCAAAAGTTGATGAAAATTGCCACGGATGTTCCTTGCATGAAGCTCTTCCAAAGTTGTTCAAAGAAATCAATTCCATGCAGAACTCTGGTTGCCATGGCAACCGAAAGGAAAAACTTTAAAAATCTTCTTGTCTGAAACCACAAGGCCTAGAGCTTTGATATTTTGCATTTAGCATCCTCTAGTGGAACTCTACAAAGTTTGTTCAAATTATTTCCCCAGGGTCAAAATTGGCCCCACCCCAGGGGTCACTTCATTTTATATACACTTATATTGGAAAAACTTTAAAAACCTTCTTGTCTGAAACCACAAGGCCTAGAGCTTAGATATTTGGCATTTAGCATCCTCTAGTAGAACTCTACAAAGATTGTTCAAATTATTTCCCTGGGGTCAAAACTGACCCAGCCCCAGGGATCACTTCATTTTATATAGACTTATATAGGAAAAACTTTAAAAAATCTTCTTGTCTGAAACCACAAGGCCTAGAGATTAGATATTTGGCATTTAGCATCCTCTAGTGGAACTCTACAAAGATAGTTCAAATTATTTCCCTGGGGTCAAAATTGGCACTCGCCCAAGGGGTCACTTCATTTTACATTGACTTATATAGGAAAAACTTTAAAAATCTTCTTGTCTGAAACCACAAGGCTTAGAGCTTAGATATTTGGCATTTAGCAACCTCTGGTGGAACTCTACAAAGATTGTTCAAATTATTTCCCTGGGGTCAAAATTGGCCCCGCCCCAAGGGTCTCTTTATTTCATATAGACTAATATAGGAAAAACTTTAAAAATCTTCTTGTCTGAAACCACAAGGCCTAGAGCTTAGATATTTGGCATTTATCATCCTCTATTGGAACTCTACAAAGATTGTTCAAATTATTTCCCTGGGGTCAAAATTGGCCCCGCCCCAGGGGTCACTTCATTTTACATAGACTTGTATATGAAAAACTTAAAAAATCTTCTTGTCTGAAACCACAAGGCCTAGAGCTTAGATATTTGGCATTTAGCATCCTCTAGTGGAACTCTACAGAGATTGTTCAAATTATTTCCCTGGGATCAAAATTGGCCCCGCCCAAGGGGTCACTTCATTTTACATAGACTTATATAGGAAATCTTTAAAAAACTTCTTCTCACAAACCACAATGTGTACAGCTTAGATATTTTGTAAGTAGCATTGTCTAATGGATGTCTACCAAGTTTGTTCAAATTATGTCCCCTGGGCAAAAATCTGCCACGCCCTAGGGTTCTCTTGGTTTACATATAGTTATATAGGAAAAACATGAAAAATCATTTTTCTCCAAAACTAATAGGACTAGATCTTAGATATTTGGTGCTGAGTATTGTGTAGAGACCCTTTATCAACTTTGTTTAAAAGTTGGCCGTTGGGTCAAAATTGTCCCCGCCCCGGTGGCCCTTAATATGTGAAAAAGGCAAACTTTAAAAATCTTTCTACTTGAAACCTCAATGCCTAAAGCTTAGATATTTGGTATGTAGCATTGTCTAGAGGATGTCTACCAAGTCTGTTCAAATTATGTCCCCTAGGCCAAAACTCTGCCACGCCCTAGGGTTCTCTTGGTTTACATGTAGTTATATAGGAAAACATGAAAAATCATTTTTCTCCGAAACTAATAGGACTAGACCATAGATATTTGATGTTGAGTATTGTGAAGAGACCATTTACCAACATTGTTTAAATGTTGGCCCTGGGGTCAATATTTGCCCCGCCCAAGGGGCCCTTTATATGTAAAAAAGGCAATTTTTAAAAATCTTCTTACTGGAAACCTCAATGCCTTAAGCTTAGATATTTGGTATGTAGCATTGTCTAGTGGATATCTACCAAGTTTGTTCAAATTATGTCCCCTGGGCCAAAATTGGCCACGCCCAAGGGTTCTCTTAGTTTACATTGATTTATATAGGAAAACATAAATAATCATTTTTCTCTGAAACTAATAGGACTAGACCTAAGATATTTCGTGTTGAGTATTGTGAAGAGTCCCCTTACCAGCATTATTTAAATGTAGGCCCTGGGATAAAGCTGAGAGTACTTTTGTACACAGGTGAGCGATATAGGGCCATCATGGCCCTCTTGTTGTTAATTGTTTGCGGTGTCCTTTTAAATTGATTATTTCATTACACATGCTCTCGTTTCCTCTCTACTTGTTGGCTTTGTATGGTGGCCATGTTTTCTATTTTAACCTGTCGTCTCAACAATTATTTGTTAATGTAATTTCAGTCATGAACTTGATATTGTAAATCATCTAGTTTGTGTGAAAATTGATAAATAATGAGAGTAATAAATCTAAAACCAAATGCTGTAGCCGTCTGGTCAAGACAATAAAATAGTAATTAGATTATGCCTCACACCTTTTCATTTTACAACCATATTAAAATGTCAATTATAAATAAGATGTGGTACCCTGCCTATAATATCTTAGGTTGAACAATTTTTTTACCGTGTCTTACCTAAATGTGTTTCTAAATAGGAAATTTTAATTCCAAACTAGATACAAAAACGTTTGTTTTTAGTCGGTTAATACTGTGCTTTTCAATTGTTCTGGTTTGAAAGAATTTACAATTGATAACTAAAACAACATAGAAAAAATGAATGGGCATTGGCTGCTATTATTTGTGTTTCTTGACCAGACAGCGGAATTATATATAGAAGCATGGACTGCAAAAATTACCATAATAAACAGGGAAAGCGGATTCCTATAACTCACTGCCTCGTTCTCATTTCCATCAACCGACAGGAAGGAGTGAAAGGACATCAAGTTTCCGGAGCGGAGAAAATGTCAGAATGCACCTGCGTATAATCGCTGAAATCAGGTGGACGTCTGCTGCGTAAATCTCATATGTATAATGTTTTAAGCTCAATGCTCATGATCACAAAACTAAGATTGGAGACAAGTCTCTCAACCAGTCGCAATTTCAGACGATCAGATGCTTGAGATTTGAGACTAGTCTCCAGATTTAGTTGTATGATCTTGGACACAGATACAGTGAAACCTCGCTATTAAGATCACTTCTGGAACTGAAGTAGTTTGGTCTTTATAGTGGGGTGGTCTTAATTTTGGTGTGAAAACAGTGTAGACTATAAATCGGTACTTTAAAATTGTGTTCTTATTATAGGAGTGGCCTATAATTCGGGGTGCACTTAATAAGTTGTTGTTTTTTTTCTGTATAGATAAAGAAAGTTAGTCTCTCGGATTACAAAAGTAGCTACACAATGACACAAGAAATAAATTATCTAATCCATTTGTGCTCTTTATCTGAACATGTATAAAGATTCCAAATTAGTGAATAAAGAAAATAGATAGAAAAAGAAAAACAGATAACATATTTGGTAACTGTTAAGTAATGTGAAAGACTCAAACCTTTTCTTTTGCTTACAATGTATATAGTTAACTGTTATTCGAAAATTATGCTTACGCCTCTAGTACTTTCACATTATGTCCGTCCATAAACAACAGCTGTTATAACGAATAGTCATAATAAGTTTATTAACAGATATTTATAACAATACACGTTTTTTCCAAGTGAAAATTGACGTCCGACGTATCTCATAAAATCAAAGGGTTTAAAGCATTGAAAGACTTCGGCGTTTGAAGGATACTGATATCAGCTGTCGGGCGGCTGTTTTGTGAGGAGATTAGTTACTTAAGTCTGACTAATTTTGACCAGTATTTAATAAGATGTCGCTCAGTTCCAAATGAATAAGAAGCTATATGTTTTCTAGAGAACGATGTGTTGAGATCTCCGTCAACAGAAGACCAAAATGTGATAAGCATACCGATGTGCTTGGCGTTTTAATTATAGAAATATTACAAGTTATAAATTGTCTTGAATTCGAGGTGGAAACAGCCACTCCGGCTTTTACTGGTGTAGCCGCATCTAATTACACGGACGGACACCTGGTATTACCACCGACATTCCTCAAGGTAGCAATTTGTAGTCAGGCATTGCTGTATCAAATAATGTACATGTATGTGATGGAAATAAAACATTTTAATAAAAAATATCAAAGAAGCTGTATGTATGTGTTAGAGATACAAAATAGAATTTTAATTGGTTTAGGTTTGTAACTCTGGATTTAATACCCGTCTTGGTTATTTCCATGTAGAGGTAGATGTAGATACATGTACATTATAGCCATTAAATACTATGTTGCAAAAAATAATACGTCCATAAGATGATGAAAGTAACCAAAAGTCTCGTTTAAATCGATCTGCAAATAAAAGAAATCACAGTTTTCGCATCCCATTTTAGCAGCATGTCGCAAATCAGCTAGCGAAATTCAAGGAGTTTAAAAGAAAGTTTCAGGTGAAGGAAGGGGAGTGCGAGTCATGGTAACCGCAACGTATTTGCCACTGCATTGTTTAGATATTTAGTGTCTCCTTTGCACTAAGTGAACAGGCAACATACTTTTAAAATATAACGTATTTTAAACTGAAAAATTAATTTAGTTTTATAGCGTTATAACTTTAATAGTCAATGATAAGCCACCCAGTATCTGCTTAGTACATATATGATACCTGTTTATTATCTGTTATCATTAGACAAACTTTAACTCTATAACTCACTTAGTCATATTTGTATTTTGATGCAAGCGCATCTTTTTAGCGTATGCGGATGTTCACGATCGTTATAGATGCATAACATATGGTGCTCCACTAACATAACGTAAATTATCGATTGTTGTTCCTAGCACATTAAAACAATATCTAAATTTCCAATAAAATCAATACAATTTCGACAAGAATAGAAAGCGAAAATTGAATAAAAACAAACTACAAATATATGAGGTAATAACCTCAATAAACAAACCATCGTAATATTCATGAAAGAGAGGTACAATTGTTTATATAGAAAATCTGCGATGTTTGTTAATCGTGAATAATTGATAAGACTGAAAATGCCAGCAATGACGCAGTTGCAGTCAAATACAATTAACGGCTAAACATTACTGCAGAAATCAATGTGGAGATTGTTAAGGAATTGGGTTGCATTTGTTGAAAGCGGATTTTTTGTGTTTGCGTAACTTGAGTTTGTAACGAGAAAGATAAAAAAATCGCCTCGATCGTACAAAATTACACAATTTTGTTGTTAACATTTTTTAGAAAGTATAAACATATTCATTGTAGCCATTAAAAGCAATAAAGATATATTAAATAAATCGTTTGGATTAAATATAGTCCTGTCTTACCAAGTTTGTACATGGTGCCTATCCATATCGGCGGACTATATGCAAATTCGCAGTTTCGACGATTTCTTTGCGTCGGCACCGGCTGTTCTTACCTAAAAGTTATAGGCGAGCCACTGTCCCCCGATCGAGGAGCTGCAATTACGAACAAAAAGATATGTTGTACTAAAATATGTACTTAATATGTATGAGCGACTGCGCTCGAATCTCTGAAACTAGTACATGTAGAAGATATACAGAGGTGGAGCATAGGCCGAACTTTTCCACAGTCTACAACGAGTGTTTGGTTTGATATCATATGTATCATAAGCTATATTATATTCATTTATCATTATTCGTTCAAAAGAAGCTTACAAATAGGTCGAAGTGTAAACAGAATTTTCCAAAACCACTTACTTTCGGTTTTATTGGGCAACGGAATCATTCTGCTCATCCTTGCACAGGAAGACTCTATGGCTGAAGGTTATAAAACCGAGATTGGAAACCAGTGTCAAATCTCTAGACTGGTCGCCATTTCAGCCAATCAGATGCTTGATATTTGAGACTGGTTTCCATGCTCCGTTTTAACCTTGGGCATATATTGCGCACACACAGCCTGTATGATTATGTTATTTAGGTTATTAGCACATCTGTTTTAATTGCTGTTAAGACTTTCGGCATTGCATTCTCTTAATTAGAATGAAAATTAACGTTACATGAGCATGGATCTTACGATAATCTTTATAGGTTTATCGTAAGTGTAGTAAGTGTCTTTCTACGAAATAAATTTAAGCACAAGTCAAAGGTTGATTGATATTTTTAAAGTACATCCCAATACTAAATAAAACATTTATCACAATCGATGAAACCATTAATAACATATCAAATGCATTTTTCTAGACGAGAAGTTAGTAATAACTGTTTTTGTACTCGTGTCCTTATTTTTACAGAATTTATGGGAACTAAGGCACATCGACCATTACATTTTATTTATAAAAGCTGTTTAACGTCTATCCATGTGAATACATAAAGCAACATCATACTTTAAATATGGATGTCCCTTGGTACGTGTACATTTAGTTCTGTATATATTCTTGAAAAAAGTCACGATTCCGAAAATTTGAAATAAAGTTGAAAATGTACAGATCTACATTTCTGTGCGAGTATTTAGTTGAAGCATGTTTACCTCATAGATCGATTCTACTTAAAAAACACATTAAAACATAGCTTGACACAGTCGTTAACGTATCGCTATGAGCTTAATAATCGGAGAGGAACCAAAGAGTATACGCGGTAATTACGCTGTGGATCGTGTGGGAGCTTGATGAAACTCCGAGATAAGAACCAAAAAATTATTTGTCAGTATTGTTTGTGGAAGAGAGTCCAGCACAACACTGAAGTTGGTTAATATCATTCCTGTTATATGATTTTCCCCCAATATCTCGGTCCATTTTTTGTTATGTGACTTGAAAATCAAAAACATTACACGTACAGATCTAGGCTAGGTACTGTTTTATCACATCCAGGATAAACCTCATTTTTGATATTTTAGCTTCTTTTGTGATAGATTAAATCGATATTCTAAGATAATTTGTTGAAATTGTAGCATGTTTGTCTCTATACGTTAATCTGAGTAGGTGAAAACTTACAAGTTGTGAATCTGATATTGTTAAATTACATACAAAACAATTTTGTTATCTAAAGGAACAGTGCCCAAGGTTATAAAACTGAGCATGGAAACCAGTCTCAAATCTCAAGCATCTGATTGGCTGAAATGGCGACTGGTCGCCATTTCAGCCAATCAGATGCTTGAGATTTGAGACTGGTTTCCAAACTCAGTTTTATAACCTTCAGCCCATATCTGGAACCTCAAGGCTTGTCTGGTAAAAAATACACTTTTCAATCGTTTCGTAGTTTCATGACCAAAATGTGTTAAACCAATCTTTTTTCGCCTTTTTTAAATTCCTTATTTTTCAAATAGCAACGTTTCCATACTTAATGGGGAACGTCTCGGAATAAGGAGTCTTCGGCATGTTCGTGAAGTTGGCCGCCAAGCAGCCAAGCAGCGTGAAGTTGGCCGCCAAACAGCCAAGCAGCGTGAAGTTGGCCGCCAAGCAGCCAAGCAGCGTGAAATTGGCCGCCAAGCAGCCAGGCAGCGTGAATTCGGCCGCCCAACAGCCTAGCAGATACTTTGGCTGCTGTGAAACTTTGGCTGTTGAGCTGCTGTGGCGGCTGGAAAAAAGTTCGCTGCTGGGCTGCTGTGGCGGCTGGGATACTTTGGCTACTGGGAAAAGTTGGCTGCTGGAATACTTTGGCTTCTGAGCTGCTGTGGCGGTTGGGAAAAGTTGGCTGCTGGACTGCTGTGGCGGCTGGGAAAAGTTGGCTGCTGGAATACTTTGGCTGCTGAGCTGTTGTGGCGGCTGTGATACTTTGGCTGCTGGGAAAAGTTGGCTGCTGGAATACTTTGGCTGCTGAGCTGCTGTGACGGCTGGGAAAAGTTGGCTGCTGGGCTGCTGTGGCGGCTAGGAGAAGTTGGCTGCTTGGCTGCTGTGGCGGCTGGGAAAAGTTGGCTGCTAGAATACTTCGGCTGCTGAGCTGTTGTGGCGGCTGTGATACTTTGGCTGCTGGGAAAAGTTGGCTGCTGGAATACTTCGGCTGCTGAGCTGCTGTGACGACTGGGAAAAGTTGGCTGATGGGCTGTTGTGGCGGCTGGGATACTTTGGCTGCTGGGAAAAGTTGGCTGCCGGAATACTTTGGCTGCTGAGCTGGGATACTTTGGCTGCTGGGAAAAGTTGGCTGCTGGGCTGCTGTAGCGGCTGGGAAAAGTTTCATCATGCGCTTACTTCCTCATTGTTAAAATTTGTTTCGCGTTCAGTGTAAGTCTGAATTTATTTCCAGGTGTCTTTTGAAGCCTTTATTCTTATATACTGTAGAATCACAAAAATAAGCGTATACGCTGCGCTTATAGCTGAATATGCGCTAATATTTGATATGCGCTTATAGCTTAGATTGACGGAATATACGCTGATTTTAGGAAAAAAAACACACTTTTATAGACACGCATTCATCAAACATTACCAAAACACTATTACCCTCTTTGAAGAGGAAAGACGTGTTTGGAAAGGCAAGTTTATTTACAAATTTACAACAATTGATCATCACTTTGTTTCTTTGCTGTAAGATTTCCGAGTTGTTTGGAGATTTTTATTTGGAGTTTCGTCCATTAGTTATTTTATGACACACTGCGTATGCAAAAAATATTACTCCAAGCAACATAAATATTACCAAACAAACATTGAAAACTATAATACTTTGGGTATGCGCTTATTTTTGGGATAGATTTTAACTCAAGGGACGGATATGCGCTTATTTTTAGGTATTAGTTTTCTGTAAGACATATGGGCTTATTTTCAGTAAGCGCGTATTTTCGATTATGCGCTTATTTTCGAGATTCTACAGTATTTATTAGTATTGCCAAAGATATGGTTGTTGAAAAAATGAAATGTATTAACATTAATAACGAGCAATAATATCATTTTTACGACACAAAGACCACCCTAATACCTCTATGTATCAGTTGACTAAAGAATGGTGCAATGGTAAAATTGAAGAATACGAAATTTCGACTATAACTTGTTTATTAGCAATGACAATGACAATATATTTTATGCAAGACAAGTACAGAGTACATAATCTAGAACATTATACACAATTACAACTGCAACGTGGTCTAAGAGTTTTGAGAGTTACAAGTACACTATTTCACGCAAGGAAAATTTGAGAGAAAATGTATATATGTTGTATAAATACGGAGAGTGACTAACACATTATTACACAGTAATGGTCTAATTTCTAAAGAACTTTTTATATAATTTGCAATATTGTTTAAAACGCCCGTGTCGTGCGTTCCCATTAATGAATTGAATTTAAAAACAAATGGTCTAACATAGAATCTAGAATGAAGAAACTTCTGCCTTACCGATGATTAACACGGACATATGCAAATAAAATGATACACATTTTCTACGTCTTGATTGCCACAGTATAAACAGTATCGTTCATTTCTTGGAATGTTATTGGAGCCATAACGGCCTGTATGAATTCTAAGTAAGCAGTAAGGGCTCAAGCACAGTAGATTATTTGTTACTATCTTACGACGACTTTTTTTGTGACATACTTGAAGGTCGAAGAACTGGACGAATTTTCAGATCACTCCGCATTAACCATTCCTATTGGAAGAAAACCAACGCCTACAAGGCCACGTGATGCCGAAAGTAGTCCCGAGCAATGAATTAAATGGGATGACTCGCGCATAAATTCGTTTAGGGCGGGGTTATTATACAATAGTATTAAGCTGGACGCCTTCGCAAATACGGTTAGCTATCAAAACATAAATAATACGGTGACATTATTTACTAACCTCATCAATGAAAACGGGATAAAAGTCTTTGGTTGTACAAAAATTTACAACTCCAATAATACATATACTCACAATAACAAACAAGTCAATATACAGGCAATATGGTTTGACCAAAGTTGTTATAATGCGAGAAAAGAATTTAAAAAGAAAAGAAATTTGTTTATGAGAAATAAAAGGACCTTACATATTGTTGTCAGTATCTTCTTAATCATTTGGGTATTTAAACTGTATTTGTTTTGCGATGATTCTTTTTTGTGTTTGATTGAAAATAGAATTTTAGAGATTTTTAAGGTTAAACTATTTTTCTTTACTGTTCTAACTTGTATTGACGCTTTTGTCTTCTCGTAGTTGTGAAATGAATGCATTTTTATGAAATCGAGTTAAAGTCAAATATCGTTGATTTAATATTTTTCTTTCACTTTTAGGTGTTTTTCGATTCTATTATAACATTTTTCTTTTTCAAATAGTTCTAATCTGACATCGACAAATCAAATACACCCATTATTTTTTCTATATTCTCCTGGAACTGATCTGTTGCTCTTCCAACTCCAACAGACACAATTCATATGCGTTCGCTATAGCCCGTAAATTGCTTTCGCTCATTTTACTATGTTCTTTTGTTTGTATCGCGAATGTCAACATGGCTTGTACTATTTTATTTTCAAATCTCGCATTTTATTTCTGAAAAATAAAAGAGCATGAAATACCGGTAAAGTACTTTTTCTAAATGATGGCATGATGATTTTAAGTCTGAACCATCTGCTTCTAGGATGGTAGACTGACAAATATATTATAACATCACCTACGTGAAGTTTTAAACTTTTCGCTGCCAAACAGCTAGGCTGCTAGGCTGCCAGTGTACTCCGCTGTTAGGCTGCCGAATCAAAGTCTTCCTTCTGAATGAAACTGACGTAATAATTCGTTCAATCAAATTTCTTGTTGTTTTTTGGAACGTGTATTTCATATTTTTTTTAAATTTCAATTAACTTAATTTTCTAAAATATGTACTAGAACATGAAATATCGAAAGAAATGCGTTAATTTAATGATATGACAATATAAAATAACATTATAACATTACCTACGTTAAGTCTTAAACTTCTCGCTTTCCGGCTGCTAGGGTGCTTGACTGCTAGGATACTAGGCTACCCAATAGAAGTCTGACGTGAGAAATTTTTAAAAGCATTATTTAACTTCAATTAAGCGACAGCAGCCCAGCCGCTAAAGTATCCCAGCCGCCACAGCACCTTAGCAGCCAAAGTTTTCCAGCAGCCAACTTTTCCCAGCAGCCAAAGTATCCCAGCCGCCACAGCAGCCCAGCAGCCAACTTTTCCTAGCCGCCACAGCAGCGCAGCAGCCAAACTATTCAAGCAGCCAACTTTTCCCAGCAGCCAAAGTATCCCAGCCGCCACAGCAGCCCAGCAGCCAACTTTTCTCAGCCGCCACAGCAGCGCAGCAGCCGAACTATTCCAGCAGCCAACTTTTCCCAGCAGCCAAATTATTCCAGCCGCCACAGCAGCCTAGCAGCCAACTTTTCTCAGCCGTCACAGCAGCTCAACAGCCAAGTTTTCCCAGCCGCCACAACAGCTCAGCAGCCAAAGTATTCCAGCAGCCAACTTTTCCCAGGAGCCAAAGTATCCCAGCCGGAACAGCAGCCCAGCAGCAAACTTTTCCCAGCCGCCAACTTTTCCCAGCAGCTAAAGTATATCAGCCGCCACAGCAGCCCAGCAGCCAACTTTTCCCAGCCGCCAACTTTTCCCAGCCGCCAAAGTATCCCAGCCGCCACAGCAGCCCAGCAGCCAACTTTTCTCAGCCGCCATAGCAGCGCTGCGGCCAAACTATTCCAGCAGCCAACTTTTCCCAGCAGCCAAAGTATCCCAGCCGCCACAGCAGCCCAGAAGCCAACATTTCCCAGCCGTCACAGCAGCTCAGCAGCCAAAGTATTCCAGCAGCCAACTTTTCCCAGCAGCCAAAGTATCACAGCCGCCACAACAGCCCAACAGCCAACTTTTCCCAGCCGCCACAGCAGCTCAGCACCCAAAGTATTCCAGCAGCCAACTTTTCCCAGCCGCCACAGCAGCCCAGCAGCCAACTTTTCCCAGCCGCCACAGCAGCTCAGCAGCCAAAGTATTCCAGCAGCCAACTTTTCCAATCCGCCACAGCAGCCCAGCAGCCAACTTATCCCAGCCGCCACAGCAGCTCAGCAGCCAAAGTATTCCAGCAGCCAACTTTTCCCAGCAGCCAAAGTATCCCATCCGCCACAGCAGCCCAGCAGCCAACTTTTCTCAGCCGCCACAGCAGCGCAGCAGCCAAACTATTCCAGCAGCCAACTTTTCCCAGCAGCCAAAGTATCCCAGCCGCCACAGCAGCCCAGCAGCCAACTTTTCCCAGCCGTCACAGCAGCTCAGCAGCCAAAATATTCCAGCAGCCAACTTTTCCCAGCCGCCACAGCAGCCCAGCAGCCAACTTTTCCCAGCCGCCACAGCAGCTCAGCAGCTAAAGTATTCCAGCAGCCAACTTTTCCCAGCAGCCAAAGTATCCCAGCCGCCACAGCAGCCCAGCAGCGAACTTTTTTCCAGCCGCCACAGCAGCTCAGCAGCAAAAGTTTCACAGCAGCCAAAGTATCAGCTAGGCTGTTGGGCGGCCAACTTCACGCTGCCTGGCTGCTTGGCTGCTTGGCGGCCAACTTCACGCTGCTTGGCTGCTTGGCGGCCAACTTCACGCTGCTTGGCTGCTTGGCGGCCAACTTCACGCTGCTTGGCTGCTTGGCTGCTTGGCGGCCAACTTCACGCTTCTGTCTTCGGCCGTAGTTTTGCAATATAAGTCATCATTACATGTATGAAAAGCTCACAATTACCTATCGTTTTCTTATAACTAATTGCAGATTCTGCTACACATTTTGACTATAAAGTATTATTATTATGACCGCGAAATACATGGCCGTCTGCTTCACTTTTATGACGTCATATAAAGAATTGACGTCAGTTGTCCGAAGTAAGCTTTTCCTGAGACAAGCCTCAAAATAAGGGAAAGACCGCTGTAATAGGCATTGTACTACAGTAACTTTGAATTGCCACAGAAGCTTAAAAATCCGCTAACAAGCATCTAACTGATGTGCTGCATGAAAGAAGAGCACTTATTGGTTTTCTTTGCCCCATTTCTATTTTTAGACAGGAGGAAGAGGACTGTCTCCCGGCGAATTTCAACGTCTTAATCAAACAGAACATTATCGACCAAGATTGTCTTAAAGAAGTAACTCTCTGTAGCAGAAACGTTATTAGAACCATGAGCGCTGTCAAGCTGGAATTACCACATACGTGACTTGTTAACTTGTTTATTCCAATTGACTGTACGTAAATATACTAAATAAATATAAACAATGAGGTCGTGTTAATTTTATATGCGCGATTGTAAAATAAAATTAAGTAACTATAAATATGAAATTCACTTGAGTACTGGTATTTCACGCATGTGTGGTTGGTCTTGTTATTTATCTGATTTACATACAAAACTATATCTAATCACTGGAACTGAAAGCAATAATGGAGAAATCATCTTCCAAACCGTCGTTTTTCACACTGCCATCGCCTATGCGTTCAAATCTCAAGTCTTCTTCCGCGAAAACCAGATCTTTATGCTGGCAAAAGTCTGTAAAAGAAGAAAATGCCAACTGGACAACCATTGACAAACCAGAAACGTCAACGGAGGACTTACGATGCAAACGGTTTGGCAAGCGGCGGATGTCAGCGCCATGTGCGGTCCCCTTGGATTTCAAATCACGCAAGCCCTCGCTCAAATCTATACAGATGATGAAAACCGGAAGCGACGAAGTCCCTTCTGTAAGTATTAGTGTAATAAGCTATTATACATGTCCGGTTTGGCGTTTTGAAATGAACAATGTGTTTTAAAATTGAGATATTTTGACGAAGCGACGAAGTCCCTTCCGTAAGTATAAATATCATAAACTATTATGCGATTTGATGCTTTCAAATAAACAATATGCTTAAACATTGAGATAGTTTTGATAATATTAAAGATCAGACAATTATTAATTGAAAATATTATATGTAGTTGCTCGCATGTCTTCATTACCTTTATCACCTATCCAAATTTTACGTACAAAATACAACTAATTTGTATATAAATGTGAGTAAGGAATGAGATAACTTGTGACTATGTACACTTGTCAAAAGTTCTAAGTGCATACCTTAAAATTTTGAATATCTATAAACAAAATTATCCTTATTTAAAGAAATTCGGACATGTTTATAATGACCAATAAATAATAATTTTTTGAAATCCGTGCGTATGTTTCACGTGTAACGTCATCAACGTCAGCATAAACTTTTATGCGTAATTCCCGTGCGGCAATAGAATTTGATTTATTTTACAATCGTTTTGTTTTTTCACATGTTCATCGATAGCGGACTCACACCAACAATTTCTAACTATTTAACGACTTAAGATATTAAGATATTGTTGTTTTCATAACAAATTTAAATGTGTGCTAGTTAAGAGCATGTTAACGGCACTTTCGATGTCTTCAGTCGTCAATAGTTATTTCACACTACATTTCTGTCATACAAAGGCAAATTTATTTAAACCTGCGTTATATATAATAATTAGAAGTCCGTATATTATCACAAATTTAAGATAAATTGAACTGTGAAATAATAAAATTCGACTAATTATGTGTTGAGGATTGTATTGTCTCAAACATCGTTGAATATTCCATTGGTTCTCAGTTATTTTGCAAACTACAGGTTGTTCAAGGAGACTATATAATATACTTTTTATTTTAATATTCTCAACCTATAATTTTACATCACCAATTGGTTTTTATGTGACAAGGTAGACATTCCTATAAGGAGCTCAACACATTAAGTGCTACATGTTCTACTTTATAATGTTCTTTCTAGCTTTTGATTAATTAATGAATGTCATGAGTTTTAACATAAAAGATGATAACAAAATCAATTTTGTCATTTCTGACCATTAACTAATGGCAAAATATCCTGACGAGATTTGCAAATTGTCGAAGGTAACATATCTCAACAAAATCTAATGAATCAGATGCAACTAGTAATACAAGATAATTCTTTTGTATGCAGCGAATATGTTTTTCAAGCCAATAACTTACTAAAAGATGGAGTTGAACAGACATTGATGAAATAATATTAGATGACTAAGTTACACTTGCAGCTATAAATGTAGTCGTTGATTCCAAATTGAGCTTCTCAAAAATGTCTTAAAGATTTGACGGAAAAGGTATTCAAACCTGCCTGAAGATACCAACAACATTGTATTTTAGACAGGTACTCTAGATTAACAACTTATTAGGCATGAACAGATATATGCATTTTAATTATTGCCCATGAACAGGCTCAATCGAAGTGAGCCTGCAAAATTTCATATGTGTCTTGTTCGGGATTGGTGGCCTTTAAAGTTTCCTTTTCATCTGTTATGGAATGCAACCTATGACAATTAAGGCTGAACTACTAAAGCGAATTCATGCGAGTTTTAGTATTTAGTCTTTTAGTATCAAGTTTCAGCTTGAGATTTTAGACGGGTCTAAAATCTACTTTGGGTTTGAACCAGGAAGTAAGTTTTTCTTGAATTTCTTCAAAACCCTAACATTATTTTGACGAATTTGCACTAAACAGTGTAGACCAGCATATACTTATTTCAGATATGAGTTGGTTTTTTATATTGTCCATGAATTTCAGAGTTCTCATGCAAACGGTTTTTCTTTTGTTTAAGTATGTGCTTGGTAATTAGAACATGAATTAGACTAAATTGAGCTTGCAAACATTAACTACATCCATAGCTAAATACATTTCTTTACTAAAATCTAGGTGGCAATAAGTATTTCCCCCAAAATTCATTTTTGAAATTTTAGTCAGTTTTCGCCATTTGCAATGTTTGCGACCTCTTAAGTGAGGTAGTTGCACAGAAAAGTAAACGTTCTATCTATTTTTCTTTTGGATTAAATAAGTAACCACTACATTTAAATGAGTTGTATTTTTGTAGAGTTAATTTCTCTTTTATGATGGTTTTGTCACGCATTAAACATTTTACGTTATCCATTCTTCGTAGCTTGTTCATTTTTTATCTAGAGCTTGTAACGATAGTTTTTCATCCACAATTTAATTACTTGAAAGATAAGTTTTATTGTTATGTTTAACACGTTTTCTTTCCGACACATTGTTTTGAAATCAGAAAATAGCGATCCATACATAGTAAAGTAAGTTACTCTTTGAATAACCATCTAAAAGTTGAAATATATATTTACAAAATTCGCAAGATTTACTAGTTCCAGGTATACATGTAGACTTAAACATTCTTGAACACACTAAAGTCCGCATTGTGGTTCTTAATGAATGTTCTTTAGATAGTAATATTCTGCTAATTTATAAAAGGCAGCCTTCAGTTTAAAAAAAAAAGCGTTATTTAAAAATCTTTGACTTCGGTTGACTTCTATTTGTAACCTATACGGCGACAACGCCTAGCCGCATAACCGAATGTGCTATCCAGGAAAAAAACAAGATGTGGCGCGGATAACCCTGATATAGTGTAACACTGTCAAACGTTCACCGATTATTTACTGATTAACTTAAGGTGGAACGCGACACTTTGCGAATTTTCGATTTTCTTTATGAAATTTGGTATGGTATTTATTGACGATGATTCCAGCAACCCAACCCCAATTTTTTCCAGCCCCGAAAAAGTGTTCGGCAAGTGTCGTTGACGTCACAGCAGAAAACTGGCGTTTATAGCTAACTTTGAAGGTAAATATCTAAACAATTATTTGATTAATCGAAAAACGGTTTGCGGATTCATGCTGGAATCATCGTCAATAAATACCATACCAAATTTCATAAAGAAATTCAAAAATTCGCAAAGTGTCGCGTTCCACCTTAAGTGAAGATGTTAATCAATATTGCATATTTACAGAGCAGGTCGTCAGTTTTAAAACATGCTCGAAATAAAATATACTGGCCGTCAGTGGAACGTTATCACATTCACAGGGGCTTTATTTAATACACATAAAATTGAAACCATTCGGCATGGCAAAATACCACTAGTACATCCATACAATTTCGATTAATTTTCTGTCTTATCAGGCGTTCTCTGCTGCCAAACATTAATTCAAAAGTTCAATATTTTATAAAACCAAATTAAAACATCAACCAGACGAAATTGCATAAAATACAATAGGAATCATGTTAATGTTTGCAATGGTTTCTTTTACGTGTATGATACACTGTCGTTTCGTTGGTCAAAATCTGAAAATGTTTAAGTTGTCGACAGGCAGGCAATATGCAAAAAGCCGTAAATAGGCTTAAAGGTGGCAACACCGATATTTTTTGATCTTGTTCAGAGTGATTGTTTTAAATACCGTCCTAAGTAAAGCTTTAAGTTCATAGTGAAGTTATTCATAATTTTTATCAGTCACTTACAGCTGGTAGTTATAACTTTCTATTACTGTTGGTGCAGGTGTGAGGTTGGTGCACCCTAGAACCTGGTTTAAACAGTGGCAGTTTAATTTGCCACTGACCGTTCCAAGGCGGTAACCCATCGGGTCCCCATTTTTGTGAATTGTTTGTGGTGTTTTTTTTAACTGATCATTATATTAACCATGCTCTCTCGCTCTCTCTCTCTCTCTCTCTCTCTCTCTCTCTCTCTCTCTCTCTCTTCTTGTGTGGGGAGGCTCTCTTTTTCTGAATCTGGCTATTCCTGATATGCATATTTCAACTTTGTATTGGCGGAGAGTACATTAATACGTAAAATAATGCCCTGATAACCGCATTGTGTTAAAGATTTTATTTAATGTACATGATCCCAATGAACAGAAATAAACTTAAGGACATAAAGCAATATTACGTCCCATGGGTGACATATTATAGCTTCAATGTACGAAAATAGTTCTGTTGTTGTCTAGGGAAATTGACACATGCTATGTGAGAAAGAAAGCAATTGCCAATTTTAAAGAGTTTCTTTAATGTTGCTTGTAAAACTATTGGGTTTCTGAATGCTAAAAGAGGTCGCTAAAGAGATGAATTTGGATGACCTGAGCATTGCAGTTTTCCTTAAATAGATTTCTTTCTTCTACGACATTCTTATATAACTAAACCGAGTTTATTACAAAGAATAATGGTAATATAAAAACACACGTTTGAGAAGCACGTGTGAGCAAACTATATGTCTCATGAAGCTGTAAATCATCTCAAGAAATTGTTCGACTTGGAATATAATGATATAATGCACATGATCTTAATTCATGTTACTCACACTGTGACACTTATTCAAAAAGAAGATTCACATGTGTATGATTTTATGGCATATGTTTATCTACGCGACCTTTTGCGGTCTGTTATTGAACAAAAAACTAAGTTCAATCAAACACATGTCCAAATGCAAGAAAATGAACAAAACAGTCAAGACCCGCTCTTAACTATAATTATTACATTGAAAGCTGGCGGCTAGTATTTTTTATCTCAAATAGTTATTAGTTTGATTCGAACTCAGTCCCAAACTTATTATTCAAACACTAGAATTTTAAGCTAAAGATCTTTCGGGCAAAAATTATTTCTGCAGCGTCAGCAGCGCGCGCAGTGGAGGCAATTTGTCATAGTGCAGTGAAATCAAATTATAGGACAATTTAAGGTTTTAAATCGGTGAGGATTTATTGTGAAAAATTATATTTACCAGGGCAATTCCCACTGTCACTGATATGTGTATTAAATTATTCTCGGCGTAGCTTGCAAATTAGTCTGCAAAATGTCCTCACTCGTCGTTCAGATGGCTTTAAAGGCTCACTTTTATAGCTATAAACGGGTTCTGCAAAATGTTGTCTGATAATTGTCTTCATAATGTATGAAAATGTAAAATGACAGTTTAAACTCACTTTTAATAAATAAGTTAAAATTCAATCAGTAATACTGTTTCATCTTATTGTTAACAATCCATTTTAAAATAAACTTGTCTGTCACGTGACTGTGTAGTTACCGATATCACGTGACTGTTTTGTTACCGATAGCGTAATCTACTTACATTCTTCGCTGTGAAATTTTCATTAATTTCGTGTGTTACATTGAAAACGTTAATTAAGTTTTTATCCCGAATGGTTTTATTTACATCGTCTTTCGATTCAAGAATGACATAAAAACGACATGTACATTAAAGAAATGTTCGCTTCAACATGATCTGACTTTTATGTTCATGCCAAGGTTATAAAATGTTTTAAACGCCGTACATGTAAATAATTTTACGCAGAAATAATTAAGAGAACCTTCGAAATATTTTCTCTTCAACATTTAGAATAATTATGTGCTCACCGATGACTTGGTGACGGTATAGTTAGTATTTTCATTGTGCCCGCGGTATTTTTCCTTAAATTTAAGGAGACACACACTCAGTCTGTTGTTGTTTTTATTATTATTAATATTAATAATTGCATGCTGGTAACGTATACATATGTGGTTAACTCATCAGATTATTAATTTAGCCGTTATGACAGACATGTTGTGTTTCTTTCTCTTATGTAATTGTAATTGTATGATTATATTGTAATATGTTATTCTCTCCCACGTGGAGGAAATAAAGGTATCTATCTATCTACCAAAATCGCTTTCTTGTAAAATTTCTAAGAAACTCACTAATGTCTCATTACTCAAGGAATACTAATGGATTCCGGTTAGAATACTGGCTAAACTCGAAACAATAAAACAATGGTTGTTTCCTAACAGAATAAACCTACTTTGACCAATAAAACACAAAGCAATTTAAAATATAACAGAAAAAAAGCAGCGTGATATTACAACCATGCCTACAAAACTGAACCGTTTTTATTAAAACGATAACTTAATTGACCCTTACATTGATGTAAACCTCAAAACTGAAAATGAGCAACGCAATATTTTCACGTAAAGTAAACAGTACCAGTTTTGATCCAGCTTAACAGTGCAACGGCAATGAATGTGGAACATTCAAAGTCGTCATCATTTTCTGGACGAATGATGGGTCATAATATATTATTACTATGTAACTATTACTTGATTATCTTTACTATAGTACAATTAGGCCGGCAGAAGGGGAATTTAGGCCCGGCTTTAAATAGAGGTTTATAGCGAATGCTGAGAACCATGTGGCCCGGTTTTATATATAGATCGTTGAGTAATGAACGGGAACCATGTTGTTTGTACGTTAAGTTCAAGGTCAAGCTATTTATAATTGAGTATATGTATATATAGATTATATAAATAGATCGATGAGTCGGTGTTTTCTTTTAATTATGCGAATTGAACGTTTATTGTTGTAAGCAGTTATAGAAAGAGTGTACATGTAGTAAGAGACATTGTTCAGATAGTTATTCTTGGATGATATTGAAGTTTGTGTTCTGTTTACGAATATTGGCAATCCTATAACTTGATTTTTGGCGCGTGAATGTGACCTATATATGATGGTTCTTTGTTTACAAATGTTTCTGGAGTTGAAATTGACGGTTCTAGTTGGTTTCTGTTTAACAAGAAGGCGATTTCGTGTCTATAAAGTAAATAATGATTGTATAACCAGTTTTTGTAGGTCTTTTTCTGTTGTTCAGAATAATTGTGACTCATCCCCCATCCCATCCCATCCCTCAGCCCCCCCCCCCCTCCCCCCTCCCCTGGTTTACGGGATCAAGATTCTGAATATAGAAAGTTAGTATAGACTTTTCATCCTGAAAGTACCCAATGAATTGCCATGTACGTGGTAGGACAATTTTGAAAGATACTCTTGAATTTAAATAGAGCAAATTCATTGTAATGTGGTTAGTGCTATGATAATCAGATAATGTTTAACTTCATGGTAACTCCTTCATGAAAATTAAATATTTGCATAACTGTCCACAAAGTGCAAGGTCTAACATTATCTTCAGCTGCTGTTGATATCGGGAAAACGATATAACAAGACGGAATGGCTTACATAGCTCTCAGTAGAGTATCTACTTACGAAAATCTACAATGACAATAATGAAAAATCAGTTACATTTATGAAATTTTGAGTGCTCTTAACGATCCACTACACTCCTCCTTGTTCGACCATCGATTTAAAAAGAGAAGTATCAAAGTAAACAAAATTAACATTCATTTGTACAAAAATGTTGCAAAGAGGAGTGTAGTAAATCCTTAATGTGAGTAATTATTTTGTATCCTAAATTAAATACGTATCAACACATATTGTTCTGTAAATTTTTCATCATAATTCATGTTACTACAGCAACTATCTCTTCCACTATTTTCTAGCTAGTTTTCATTATATTTAAAAGGAAAACTTTTCAATTCTTTTGTTTTCAAAACATTCACTACATTTACTGCAAACTTGTTAATGTTCAGCAAACAAATTTCATCATAAATCCCATTCCATACCAATTCCGGTATACTTCATTTCAAACTGCACTCCTTGTATACAACGCGTTCCACAACTACATGTAATATACAAGCACATCCTTCAACGTTCAATACCCTTTGCCAATAAAAGACAACAATATAGTAGCACTTTAAAATTCTTTCTTTGTTTAAAAACAATCCATCACCTGCATGAACTCTTACACCCAACATCTAACTTCTTTTAAATGTCGTCCACATATAACACATCGGTGTTATACTTTTCTTGTGAGACATAACTTTAATCAGTGCTGTTTTCATTTGTATAGCCCTTTGAAGAATCTTGTGCAATCTATATTTGTGTAAATACTGAGCGGCTTTCAACCCAGGACTAGACGGCGTGATCAGTAATATAAATAATTTTATGCACTTGTATTACTGCTCATTCATAGGTACTAATGCGCATGCGTGAAAATGTACGACATGTTTTCTTGGAAAATTTTAAAAACTGGATATTTTATATAAATTTTGAATTCTATGTCAATAAAAGTGAAAGATAATTGGATTAATATGTGTGTTTTGTGATTAACTGTTATCATTTTGTAAAAATATATATGGGGAGAAAAGAAAAACGGACAAAATCGCAAACGTCCCCAGACCAAGTGAGCGATAATCAATCAAATAAACGGATCAATATGGATGAACTCTCACAATCACAATCACAATCACAAAGTGTTTTAACAAATTTGGACTTACACAAATATGCCGCTCAGACACCATCAAACAGTAACCAGAACGGTAATTTTGTTAACTTATTGAATAGTCCATCGAATCTACAACATAGCCATAGTCAGCAGCAACAGTTTTATAGTTCTCCGTTTGTGAGTGGTTCAGCAATAAACCTTGGATACCAGAGCCCCCCTCAGTATATAAACTTGAACACTCCACAATCTACACAGCTAACCAGAGTATCGACCCCGCCTCCTCCAACTTATAACCAGATGGTACTTGACAAACTTGAGGCTTTAGATAGGAGACTGAACAAGCTTGACTCCATAGAACAGCAGGTTAAATCGATTCATGATAGAGTTGCGTCCCTTGATACACGTTTAACGTTCTTGGAGAAAAATGTACAAGAACAAGGGAAAAATTGAATGACATTGAGACAAGCCGTAACTATGACTCACAAGTATGTCATGATCTTGAAATTAAACAGAGGGACATCGAAAAATGCATTCAATCTGGTAAACGACAAAACGACAAATTAGAACGCGAATGTGCACAACTACAAAATACAAATGAGCGTCTCTCGGAAGAGATTATAGACTTGCAAGCAAGATCCATGAGAGACAATTTATTATTTTTTGGTCTAGATGAAGAAACTACTGCAGAGGAACGTAAAACGGAAAATTGCCGTGAAAGACTAGTAAATTTTCTCAAGGATACTCTCTCGCTTGAAAACGCAGAGGTAATCAGACTAGATCGAATCCATCGCCTAGGGAAATTCATACATGGAAAAACTCGGCCCATAATCGCTAAATTCAATTATTACCCAGACAAACTTATGGTAAAAAACATTTGTTTTGAAAAACTGAAAAACACAGATTTTCGGGTAAGCGATCAATTTCCGAAGGCAATCCAGGAGAAACGACGCCGGCTTGTTCCCGAGCTCATAAAGGCGAGAAGAGAGGGCAAGGACGCTGTTCTGATATATGACAAGCTCGTGATTAAAGGACAGCGTCGCCCTGCTAGCGAGGCACAACACCGAAACGTAGCCATGGATACATCGCACGTTGCATCCGGTTCAATCCCCGCAGATGGCTAGGAAAAGCACGAACATTCGATTTCCTTCCTCCAGTGGAACGTACAAGGATTAGTGAATAAACTAAATGACAGTGATTTTCTTAATTTTGTGTGTAAATATGACATATTAATTTTTACAGAAACGTGGAACTCAAAAATTACGAACATTGATATAAATGGATATGAGTACTTTAACTGTCCGAGGCCAAAAACTAACAAGAAAGCAAAACGCTATAGTGGAGGCATTGTTGTTTACTTTAAAAAATCACTGGGATGTAAGATTAACTTAGTTAAAGTAAACTATAACGGGATTTTATGGTTTAGACTGCATAGTTTACAGACGAACAATGAAAGGGATATATATTTTTGTACTTGTTACATTCCACCGGAGGATTCACCTGTATATAGAAATGTTCAATCAAATTTATTTGAGTTTGACTTTTTTGAAACTCTAAGTGATGATATTTTAAGGTACAGTAACATGGGTAACGTTTATTTAACGGGAGATTTCAATAGTAGAACGGGTCAGTTACCTGATTTTGTAGAAAATTTAAATTTAGATAGGTTTATTTCATTACCGGATAATTATACTTCTAATGTATCGAACCGATTGTCACAGGATAAAACCGTTAACGCATTTGGGCATAAATTAATCACATTATTGAAAATGCATGGCCTACTTTTTGTCAACGGCCGCCTAGAGCAAGGAAAATATACCTACCTTTGTGTGAATAGAAACGGGGCTGGAGGCAGTATTGTTGATTATTTGATAACAAATCAAAACAATTTCGAGGTTATTTCCAATTTTGAAATTTTAGATATAACAGAATACTCTGATCATTGTCCTCTTATATATAATTTGTTGTGTAAATATAATGATATACAGGAAGTCAGCAACAGTACAGTGACAAAAATAGTTTGGGATTCATCTAGGTCCCAGAATTTATTAAATATATTAGAACAAAATAGAACTTCATTCAACAACATAACTCAGAATATTTTGAACAATGAAGGGGATCTTGATGAAAATTTTTCTAGTTTTTCAAATTTAATATATAATTGTACTGTGCAGTCATTTGGAAAAGAGGTAAAGTTAAATAAGAAAAATAAAATTAAAACAAATGTTTGGTTTAACGATGAATGCAGGCACGCAAAGGCAAGATTTCTAGATAGTAAAAGAATTTTTAAGTTAAATAACAATGATGAAAATAAAATTGCATTCCTTGAACGTCGCAAAGAGTTTTGTATTATAAAACGTAAATCGAAATTGAATTATAAAAGAAAAGAAAAACAATCACTATCGGAATTAAGTCGAAAGTCTCCAAAGAAATTTTGGAATAGTGTCAATCAATACAGAAAACCAAAGCGATCTGGACCTTTAAATGTTGATGTTAATCAATTTGGCTCATATTTTTCGAATATTTTAAACAAAAATGTTGACTGTGTATGGCAGGCGGATAACGCAATAGATACAAATAATAATAATAATTATATTGATTTGTTGGATAGACCGTTTAGTGAAGAAGAAATAATTAAAACGATTTCAACACTTAAACGAAGCAAGGCACCCGGTTGTGATAATATTATGCCAGATTTCTTTTTAGATGCCAAGCATTTTATATCACCTTTCTTGGTTAGTATATATAACAAAATATTTCAAGATGGTGTCTATCCCAAGTGTTGGACAAGTGCTATTATTGTACCAATATTCAAAAAGGGAGATAAATCTGATCCCGCTAATTACAGAGGAATTTCTTTAATAAATACAATTGCAAAAATATTTTCTCTTACACTACGAGATAGACTAAATAAATGGTGCGAATATGAAAATGTTTTCGACGATTCTCAATTTGGATTTCGTGTAAATCGTAGCACTGCTGATTGTGTTTTTATACTTCATAGTATTATTCAAAAAGTAATTCAAAGTAATAACTCACTATTCTGTGCATTTATAGATTATGAAAAAGCCTTCGATACTGTGATAAGGGATGCCCTCTGGTACAAGTTACTCGAAATTGGTATAAGTAGTAAAATGCTAAAAATTTTAGAATCAATATACAAACATGTTTCTGCTTCTGTTAAAGTAAATGCAAAATTTTCAGACTTTTTCGATATATCACTCGGATTAAAACAAGGGGAACCACTCTCACCAATCCTATTTTTACTGTTTGTGAATGACGTATCTACAAATTTAGATTTCAGCTCTCTTACAGAAAATGATATGAATTACCTAAATATTTTTATGCTATTATTTGCTGATGATATGGTTTTGTTCACAACTGATCCAGATAGCCTACAAGCACAATTGGATAGCTTATATGTATATTCTGTTAAATGGGGTCTTAAAATTAATACAGATAAAACAAAAATTTGTATATTTAGAAAAAGAAGAAGGGAAAATTTGGCACAATGGTATATCAATAATGAACCGCTGGAAATTGTTGACTCTTTTTGTTATTTAGGTGTAAAATTTACATGTAACGGATCGTTGAATGAAGCGTTGACAGCATTATCTGAACAAGCATTGAAAGCTATTAACGGATTATATTCGATTTTTTCAAGACTACAATTTGATGTTAAAACTAAACTTTTACTTTTTGATCGTATGGTTTCTCCAATATTGATGTATTGCTCTGAAGTTTTGGGCATTTATAATACAAATATTATTGACCGAGTACATATCAAATATTGTAAGAAAATATTAGGTGTGAAAACACAAACCCCAAATATTGCTGTTCTTGGCGAGCTTGGTCGATTTCCTCTGACATTGATGAGTAAAGAAAGAATGATAAAATATTGGTTAAAAATTGTATCAAATCCACAGTCTATTATGTTTAACATTTTCCAGGACCAATGCAATAATTTAAATCGACCAAGAAACGCAAACTGGGCACATGAAGTTAAATGTATTTTAGATGAGTTAGGGTACAGCTACTTATGGAATAATATAAATCCAAATATAAATTATTTCACACAAATTCAAAAAAGATTACGTGACCAATATCAACAAACATGGCACGCTTCTATCAATGAAATGTCGAAACTTGATTACTATGTTAGATATAAAAAAGAGTTTAAATATGAATGTTATCTTGACCTTATTGAAAACGATTATCTTAGAAAATTGTTAACCTGCTTTAGACTATCATCCCATAGCTTAGCTATCGAAACTGGGCGTTATATAGGCATTCCTCGGGAAAACAGACATTGTCAAAATTGTATCATTCGTACCGTCGAATCAGAATATCACTTCCTAATGATTTGTACAAAATATAAAGAATTAAGAGATAAATATCTGCCAAAAATATCATGGCCGAATTTAAGAAAATTCGATAACATTATGTCTTCAAAAAACAAAAAAATGTTAATAGGAATATGTAATTTTCTCAAACACGCATATGCATTACGTAATAATATCTAAGTGTTAAAATATCTGGAGTTTTAAATTATTTCTCTTGAAAAATATATGTTTTGTTAACAAAGCTGCGCATGATTTTGTTTCAATGTTCTTTGTACTTTTCTTTAGCCAAAGGCATGTACATGTCGATTACGCTAATAAAATGTTGTTGTTGTTGTTGTTGTTGCTCATTCATAGGCTCAATCAAACCGAACCTGTAATATTTTGATATTTGTAGTGTTCGGTGGCTGTCAAAGTCCCTTTTTTCATTAAATTAATTTAAATAAAATAACTAAAATAACAAATACCTACAACAATATTTAGCTGTTGACAAAACGGAATAGACAAAAGTCGATGAACTCAAACTCTCAGGACAAAAATAACTATGGTAACATATGAAATTGTTACAGTAATTGTGTCTTTTGGGAACAACATAACACGGAGTTAGTACAATCATCAATCATTTTTTGCTCAGTAAAAGCCAAAATAATGTATTTGTTGAAGAATTGCATAGCCAAAGGCACAAACTTCAATCGTTTATACGCAAATTCGATACAAATTAGTTTTGCTTAATTTAAACCGTATTTGTTTCATCCAAGGCACAATATTTCATCGATAAAACAAAAAGCAAATCATTTTAATGGCAAATGAAAATATTATTGAATGTTTAATCATTGATTTATTGCTTTATTCTGAAATGACAGAGGAACCTTTTTTAATATGAAGCGACAATAAATGAACTGAAGCGATTTAACTTGCAATACTCAAGTTTGCATTCCGAGTAATTTCATTATTTTTTCCGTAGTTGTGAACTTTAACTATAATCTGTCGGAACGTAGGGTAGATACTCACTTGAAAGACCAAGCAACGATTGCAGTTTGTTATTAATGAGAGATATGTAAAACCTGGGTAAACTGCGTCCCAATAACATTTATAATGCTATGAAGTTGCTCAACCCTGGGCTAGGCGGCATGAACAGTAACATGCACATCAATGATTGCTCATTAACAGGCTCAATAAAACCGAGCAATATTTTTCGTGTTCGGTTGCGTTCAGATTCCTTTTTTATCAATTAAAGTTATTCTTATATGAGCATGAATTGACATGCTTTTCAATATTGTCACAGTTCAGATAAATTATGTTTTTCCCTTGCGAGGTATGTAATTCTGCTGTAGTTGCTATTTTCTGAGAAATATGACGCACATAAACTAATACGTATATGGTTCAAGGAAACATTTACAGCTGAGCATGCAAATTAATGATAGTTATCATATAATTTGAACGAAACGTTATCGTACATTATGTGAACAATTTAAAGAAAATAGCTGTATGTTTTTAAGCACGACACTCTACTAGTATCAAAATTTAAACATAAATTGTATGATACGTACCGAAGATAAGCCTTAATGAATACATACATAGGCATATTACATCAATAAGATTTAGACTTAAACTGTCAAATATGGACGGAATCATGATTGTTTTGTAGAAAAACCAGCATATTTTGATACAAGGACAGAAAGAAATTCTTTACTAAAACATATCATTTTAGTAAAGAATTTCTATCTCTCCTTGTAACAAAATATGCTGATTTTCTGTAAAATAAACCGGATCGCTACAAATGATTTTTTCTACAAAACAATCATGAATGCATACACAGGCATATTACATCAATAAGATTTTGAACTTTAACATCTTAGTCATAGGGTTTCGATTCTTAATGTTTTAAATCACAGATTATTCTTTACATCAAACTAAAGTGAATAGCTTAAGTTATTTAATTAGATTTTGATTTATGTTTGTAAATTGGTTCTATAGTTCCATGACATATGGGAATGTATTTCTAGATAATTTTTATTCCCAACATGTAATGAGTACACTGTATCCATACAGATCACGAAGTAGACGGTTCTGTTTTGGATTCAACTGTAACAAAGAAAAAATGTACATGTATTGAAGAGTAAAGCCAATTGGAAATTGTACAATGCTGATTGATGTTTGAGTTTAACATTGAAGAGTCTTACCTTAAATTTTCGATGCGTTTGTGCACGATGCCAACTTGAAGATTGATTTGCAATTAAGGTAGTCTTACTGTAATGCTTTCCCGCGCATAAATTTGCGACGTCGTCAAACATCGGCTCGCTTTCGGTGACTTCCGACGCTACTCGTCAGAGCCGATTTTAACCGAAGCCACATCGATTATTGTCGACTGTAAGCGGCAGTTAACCGAGTATTCCCGACATTCGAGAAAAAAGCGCGGGAAATCATTACAGTTAGACTACCTTAATAAAATAGCATTTAAGTTGTATCAATGGAGACAACTATTATCAATAGCTAAAATTAAAACAAAATTAATTTTAAGAAGAAAAAATCTTAAATATTATAAAATATCAGTGCAAATTTAAATTTTAGTGCAGATATCTACTTCTTTGGAAATAAAACCAGTTGATCGCTGAGTTAAAAATTATTTCTAACAGTTACAAGCACATAAAAAATACGTATTCATCCGAAGTCTAAAATTAATGAACAATATACCTAATATCTCATTACTGAACCAAAAGTACGCTAATCTACAATAAGTTTAGCGATTCATAATAAAACGCGTTTCATTTCAATTTAATATCAACAATGTATTGTAGCTATGTTTATGAATCATATTTTATAACATAACGTTTGGTATTTAGATCATCAGTATTGTGACTTGGTGCAAATTCTTTCGCCTTTAAACAGTCACATCTGATTATCTTTTGAGTGATATGCTACATTTTATTCATAACATGCGGAATTCATTTCAACATTCCAGTTAAAAAACAAAATTATTTACGTAAAGCGGTTGTCGAGGAAACTTTCTTAAAATTTGATGAAACAAAGGTGCTACAGTTTCATGAAAATATAGCTTTAAAGAGAGATGACATATCTAACCTTATCAGAAAAATTAACGAAAATGAAGATATAAACAACATTTCACAGTCATTTATTGATATTCTTAGTGAGTGTTCGCATTCTGTGTTTAGTAAAACACGAACCACGGGCAACAACTCTACCAACAAAATATCAAACAAAAAACCATGGTTCAACACCGAATGCTATGTAGCCAGGGCACAATTCAAAAAAGCGAGAAATGCTTTTGTTAAAAATAAAAACAATGATCAATTACGCACGGAATACATAAATATGAAAAATAATTATAACAAAATAAAGCGAATCCAAAGAAAAAAATTCAATTTTCAAGAAAAAAAATAACCTAAATAAGATGAGTAAATCTCAACCCCGTAAATTTTGGAATAAAATCAGACACCAATATGCAAAAAGTAGTAAAAGCTCAGAAACATTAACAACAAATGACCTGTATGAACATTTTAGAACTTTGTATAGCACAGAAACCATAAATGAAAATTTAACATACGATCAAAATATTGTAGATGAAGATCTAGATAGAGAAATTAGTATGGAAGAATTAGAGAAGGCAGTTTTCTCGCAAAATAATAATAAAAGTAGTGGCATAGACACAATAATATCAGAAATCTATAAATGCTCATTTCATGAAATATCTCAATTTATTTTAACTCTTTTTAACCGAATATTTCTCACAGGAGAATATCCTAAGTCGTGGGGGTCAGGAATTATTGTCCCAATACATAAAGGCGGTGACATAGAAGATGCTAAAATTATAGAGGGATAACTCTAATAAATATTATCGCAAAAATTTACTCTCAAATACTACTTAATCGTCTAACATCATGGTCAATAAAACATAATAAGATAATAGACAACCAATACGGATTCCAAAAAGGAAAATCAACGATAGATTGTATCTTCGTACTACACTCAGTTATAGTTAAAACATTATCTTACAAGATGAGGCTGTACGTGGCCTATATTGATTTTGAAAAATGCTTCGACAAATTAGAACGATCGTTTATTTTCCATAAACTAATCCAAGAAAATGTTAGCTCCAAATTTGTAAAAGCAATTCAAAGTATGTATAGCTGTGTAAAAGCTGCTGTAAAATACAATAAGCAACTGTCATCAAGTTTCGACTCTAATATAGGGGCCAAACAGGGGGATCCAAGTTCAAGTCTTCTATTTTTATTCTTCGTAAATGACCTCATTAATAATATCAATAGAAATATTGAAGGAATTTTTAAATTGGATGATTTACAATTATTTATGTTATTATTTGCAGACGATACGGTTTTATTTGCACACACTCCGGATGCATTACAGTCAATGTTAAATGATCTACAAACATATTGTCAGACCTGGAATCTAAAAGTAAACACAGCGAAAACTAAAATAATGATATTCGAACAGGGTGGACACTCGACCCATAACTTTACGTTTAATAATCAAATCCTAGAAATCGTTACGACATTTAAGTACCTAGGTATTTACCTATTTAAAAACGGGCACTGGTATCGTACACAAAAACAGCTTGCGCAACATTCCTTATATGCGCTACATAACTTATTCACAGTATACAATCAAATAGATTTAAAGATACAAGATAAATGTAAATTATTCGATCCTTTGGTAGGACCTATCTTACATTACGGTGCTGAAGTTTTTGGGTACAACGAAGGCAAAAATATTGAAACAGTCCATTCTAAATTTTTGAGAAAGATACTTTGCGCAAGAAAATCTACCAACTTAGATGCACTATATGGAGAATTAGGACGATATCCAATGGCAATTCATCGTAAAATAATAATGATTAAATATTGGTCAAAAATACTTAAATTAAACAATAACTGCATACTTAAGAAAACCTACAACATGCTCAAAGAAGATGCAGATAATTATATGTCTTAGAATGGAAAAAATTGGACTTTCCACATAAAAACTATGTTAAGTCAAATAGGTATGTCAAATATTTGGCTACATCAAGATAGATTTGAAATCAATACACATATAATCAAACTTAGAGTATTAGATATGTACAAAACAAAGTTGGTACGGAAATATAAATAATTCCAGTAGACTCTCTTCTTATAGCATTTACAAACACGAATTTCAACTAGAAAAATATCTATCTGTTATAAATAATGATAAACATAGAATAACTTTAACTAAATTTAGAGTGTCATCTCATAATTTAGAGATAGAAAAAGGCCGGCATGAAAATATCCCAAGAGAAAATAGAATATGTCGAAATTGTCCCTTAAATTTAGTAGAAACAGAATATCACTTCTTATTAGTATGTCCGAAATATTATGATTTACGCAGGAAATTTTTCAAACCATATTTTTGTAGATGGCCAACAATACAGAAGTTTGAAGCGCTGATGTCAAGTACAAGTATCAAAACATTAAATAACCTTGCAAGTTACTTATATTGTGCATTCAAAGAAAAGTTATAAATAAACAGTGTTTAACTCACGATTTAATCCATATCTGTCAACCAAGTACATGTATATTGTAATTTCTAAGGTAGCATTTGTTCAAATGAACACACATTATATTTTGCAGAAATTCATGAATGTCTAACATATATACAATGATACGGTTCACTAATATACACTTACATTATGTATAAGAATAACACTAGTTTGAAAAACTCTCCGATCAGCAGCTCAATCTTCACACAGACCAATTGGACGGTCTTTTAATTTCGCTTTTCGAAAAGGCCGTCCGAAGTTTGGACCGATGACATAAAACATGCGTTACTTCCTTCATAACATGGTAAACCCTTGCCTATCTAATATTATAGTCAAGGGAATTTTTATATAACGCATCTAGACCTACCGTACATACTTTAAGCGTTAGTATGTAAATCGTAGTGTATATTTACTTCTATATTAAAAAATCACGATATTGTGGGAACACAAAAACGATATATTCATGTGTTTCCGATACCATTGTATATATGTTACGGAAAATTATTTAATTTATTTTTGATACATTCATACGGAGTCGTGAAATATTCGCTTTAACCAAATTATTCAATGATGCAAGGGAGATAATCTTTAAAATCTATAAAGATACCATTGTATATATGTCATGTAATACTATTATATTTTTTTTTTATACATTCGTACTGATTTCCAATCTTCTCTGTTAATTGTTAGGAACCATTTCTATTAATCTGTTAACCAGTGTTATGCTTTGCTTTACTCAAATATGACCAAATGTTGACTATAAATTGTATGTATACAATTTTATGTCGAATAAAATATATGTTATGTTATGTTATATACATCATACTTTTCCTACTAGTATTTATAATGATATGGACAGGTCTAACAGTATTTTGAAAATAAGTCAACATTTTAACAAAAGGAGATCGTTCATACCATTTTGTGAAACAAACAATTTATGCGTTGAAAGCAAAATTGTCTATTGTAACAACCCTTGCAAATATGTTTTACATAGAATAAAATATTTTAAGATTCACCATGTAAGTGTTAATTTCTTTATTCAGCCTTCAGATAAGCAAATATAGCTTCATTTCAATGACAGCAACTTACATTTCTATCTTCAATTAAGTTTGTGGAAGCCCTTGGCAAGTCTACCAGAGCCTTATCCAATTATTTCTGTCATATTTTCTATATATGGTAGAATATCTATGGCTAAGAAACAGTTATCGTCTAATGGTCATAATTCCTTATTATCAGCTGCAGATAGTCAGTCACTAGGTATAGGTTAATAAATGGGCAAGCAGTGCCAGTTGTCAGATGCTTGAGATTTGAGTCTGGTTTCCATGCTCAGTTTTATGACCTCCAGTCCAGGACACGTATTTTGAAAGTTATAAAAGAGTAATATATGCATATCAGGAATCGCCACACTCACAAAACACAGCCTCCCCTCTCAGCGAAAAAGAAGAGAGGAAGAGAGATATAGAGAGAGAGAGAGAGAGAGAGAGAGAGCATGATTGTTATAAGTATGTCATTTCAAATAGTACGCCACAAACAATTAACGAAAAAGAGAACCTATGGGGATACCGCCTTGGAACGGTCAGTGGCAAAACAAATTGCCACTGGGGGTTCTCGTATCACAAAACAAGTACAAGTTGTCTCGGTGAAATAACTCCAACCCACCTAACGGCTCAACAATGTTGCATGCAAAAGCACACAAACATATAAAACAAAAGAAGCTAATTACATTGCAAAGCCAATAGGCGGGTACTCAATGATCTTACCGAGACCAGAACTCCTGGAGTAAAACCAGCAAGAACACGATGACAGGGATAAAAGAAACTAATCGAGCTTTTAGGTTCTTTTAAGAAAAGATTTGGGTGAGTGGGAAGGGGTATGAAATATGATTGTGAAATACAATCCCTGAAGGATGAAACGATAACAGTATTGATTGAAAGTACGGGGAGACGTTTTACGGCCGCCACATAGCACAGACAAAACTACTGTGATAAGAAACGTCGTGTTTTGGTTAAAGTTGTGTGAGCCGGATGATGCCGCCGACTTCGCCGATGATACTGCCAGAAAATATTGTTTATGTGTGTCTGCCTGCTATCACATGGGACACATGAAATAGATCAAAAGGGAACGATGAAAGCAACCGAACACGACAAATATGAAATATTGCAGGCTCTGTTTGATTGAGCCTGTTCATGTGCAGCAATAGAAATGCATATTACAGCCCACGCCGCCTAGCCCCGGGTTGTGCGCAACTCACTATTTACAACAATGAATAGTACAATTTGATCCATGCCAAAGGATGGTATGCATATGTCGGTTAACATGGAACCTTCAATTCGGTATTTTCAGATTAATACCGTTCGATGTAAAGCGGGTATGGTCCAAAGATAAAAGAATATGTTTGCCCTAGACGAGAAAACAATGGACGGAACTTAACAAAATAGAATTTCGACAGGGGATCACGTAAAACGACGCCTTTCCTAGTTTTTATTCGCAAAAAGGAATCGCTTTTTAAACGTTAAAATCGCGAAACCATATATTCTTGGATTGTTAGACTGCTCCCATCCTTGATTTTAAATTAGTACAGATAATGAGTTTAAGTTATTTGAGAACTTCAGATTTCTTTTGGCTTCTTTTTGTTCTTGATGCACTGAATGATCTTGTATGAAAGCAGATGTCCGTATTTTAATCGAATTGCGCTGGATCTGATTTCCTATAAGGGAATTTTTTTCGAATCAGTTGTCCGATCAGTTTTCTCTACTCTGAAGTTTGATTCTCGCCAACACGTTTTAGTTCATGACTTATATTTAGAATGTTTAAAATAGATTAAAAGGGAACTTTGAAAAAGCCACCGAACACGACAAGTATGAAAATACTGCAGGCTCGGTTTGATTGAGCATGTTCATGGTCAGTAATGGGATTGCATATTACTGCCTACGCCGCCTAGCCCCGGGTTGAGCGCAACTCAATATTTACACCAATTAACAGCACAATTTAGATCCATCCCAAACGATGGTGATAAAAGACTGCTTGTCAGAGCTTTGTATACATTATGCGCCGAAGTTGAAAAGGTTTAGCAAACGCTTTGTAACATCATGTTTATTCAATTGCACAAGATATATAAAAAATTATAGACCATTCTCAAATCTCAAGCATCTGATTGGCTAAAATGGCGAATGACTGCCATTTCAGCACACCGGATGCTTTAGATTTAAAACTGGTCTGCCAATTCAGTTTTTTGATCTTGGGCGTTGTCAAAGTTACTCAGCAAGGTACTGAAAAAATCATAGAAGTACTGTTATAAGAAAATAATCGTTTACCTATGTCATATAATGAAGACCACGTTTATCAGGGTTAGCCGCACATTCGTTATTGTGGAATCTCCATGCTATCTCAGTTGTTAGCGTGTTTTTATTTGTATGGTTATGCACTGTCGCTATCTCAGCTGTTAGCGTGTTTTTATTTGTATGGTTATGTTCTGTCGCTATCTCAGCTGTTAGCGTGTTTTTATTTGTATGGATATGCACTGTCGCTATCTCAGCTGGTAGCGCGTTTTTATTTGTATATTTATGCACTGTCGCTATCTCAGCTGTTAGTGTGTTTTTATTTGTATGGTTATGCATTGTCGCTATCTCAGCTGTTAGTGTGTTTTTATTTGTATGGTTATGCACTGTCGCTATCTTACTGTTTATTACTGTATAATGGCTCTTATGTGATATCCTTTCCGCGGCCGTGACGTATTTAAATTGGAATAAATTTTGACTTCTCTAAGGCCGACCTTGATTTAAGGAAGGACGATTGAAATGTATTTAAACGTGTAAACAAGTTCGTTTCAAGAGCCGGCACGATGTGTCGTAGAAAACCCGTTGAGTTTTATTTCTTTTTTATTGAAAAGTCATTGCTTTGTTGGTCCTTTAGAAGAACAAGGAATCGTCGACCAGTATTTTCCACGATCTTCCGGAAAAACACATAAATCTACCTTGCAATTACTTAAAATAAGATTTTTGAAATGGCATAAAAATCAATGAATGTTAAAATAAATTGATTAATAATAGTTAACGAAATTTACCGTAAGAGTCTTTGATCAAGAGACCGAATTATTGATGGGTTTTACCCAAAATATAACAGTACGTTAATTTTCGGAATTTTAACGAAACTATGGAAGACCGTTTTACGTTAAATTGCGGTTTTTACCGTTATTAAATAGGATGGCTAATCATGATAAAAATTCTTAACTAACTTCACATACAACCGAATAAATACGTGTATGCTTCGTTCAAAATTAGGCTTTTCAACTGTCGTTTTCTTAATTTTACGAAGATTTAGGTTTCGGGTTTAAAACATGTAAAAAGCATATGAATTTTTACGCAACGGGATTTCGACATTTAATCAATGGCTGCTTTGGGGAGCCTTATTTATTCGCGATATAAAACGTTATGGTTGTCTGTCTAGAAAACAGGGTAATTACCCGAAAGGATATTACATGGACAAGCTTGCTTTAAATTTATCTTTACGCGTTCACCTTTTCCGTGTGATATTAAAGTTCATTTTTTTGTAAGTAAAAACATGTTAATCGAATGTATATTTCTTTATTTTTTTCATGTTGCCTGTTCCAAAGTATAGAAAGATATTGTTTTCATTTTTGTCTGACACATTAGTTTGTACGGTGATATATTTTGACAGTTATTTTTGCATTCGGATTTCATTTCCGCAACTGCGTGCTCAAATTTAATAAAATATCGACTTAATGGTTTAAACGATATGTTAGACGCATTGCGAAGCAGAAAATGGTGTCGTTAAAGTCCCGGTCACAACCCGCCGTGCGTCTTTTTTGTTCGTACGTGTTCTACAGAGGTTACGTTCGCGGCGTTTTTTGTCGGACGTGGCAAGAGCAGCGAGGACGCACGTCACACTCAAGGTTGCGCAAGGTGTGAGTACGTGGCCCGCACGCCACGTCTAGGGGTAAAAGGTTGCGTGCATCGTACGTTCCGTAGGTGGTAAGTGAGTTATACGTGCTGACAACGTGCTTACAACGCAAGATCTCCGTGCGATTTCCATGTCAACGTACGGAGACAGTACTGCTCACGTACGGTGTTCTTACTCGCTCGCCCGTTGTAAGTGTGTGCACGTGTGGTGAAAGTGAGTTTATTTCGGTCGATTTTGGGTGATATATAAGGACGAACTATCGATGCTCGATATATATTTTATATACCGCAGAGGTCCGTGCGGACACCGTGCGTTGTAAGTGCGGAGCACGTACTTGCTCTGTAAGGTCCGCCTGAGTTCTGTGCGCGTTTTGAACAGTTGAACTGAGGAAGCACGGACCACGCACGGACCACGCAAAGACTCGCAGAGACGTACGGATCCCTGAATTTGACCCACGTTTTTGCACTAGACAGCACGCACTTGCGCGTACGGCGGGTTGTGACCGGGGCTTTACGGAGTTTTGTTGGGATAAATCTTATCAACGGCAAACCACAGTTGCCGGGGAATGGCAACTGGCCTCCGATTTGCTGCATTAGCATAAATTACTGGGCATCATTTTAGTGACTAAGAAATCCACTTTCAAATCTGTCCACTGTTGTCTATGGCAATTTCTGTCAATGCAATAATAGTTCTATGCCCAGAAAAAAACCAGCCATTGGGCTTCTCTTGGCCTGTAAATTTCGTGTCTTGTTTTATCTATCACACCTACTGAAATTTTATTTTATCCCAATTACCATTCGTCAACAGTGAGTCATACTTGTATGTTGCCTCAGTTTAAATAAGTCCCTTAAATATGCTGTAAACACCTTGAGAAAATCCCTAACTTTACTCCGCTTTCCGATGTCCATCTTCACATCCGATCTCCGACCACACATGTCAATTTGTATGGTTATGCACTGTCGCATTCTCAGCTGATAACCTGTTTTTATTTGTATGATTTTGCACTGTCGCTGTATGGTATAGGTATACTGGAAAAAGTGATACATGCATAAATGCTTACTTAAAGGTTAATACGTTTGACAATCGAAGTCATTAAAACCTTGATGTGCAATTCTGTACCGCTTATAGTTAAGATAAATTATTTTACTTGAATATGTAGACCAATCTTGTCGTAAGAATGTATACATTTTGTGTACAATCTTTAAGTATTAAATTACAAGGTGTGGATTTTTATAAATTATAGCATTGTTTATCGTACATCATAATTATTTTTTTATTAAATCACAAAGAAAACTGCACACATCTTTTATTTTCCATGCATTTTTTCTTTTTTCATTAAAAGAATGTTGGGTGGATAATATATTGACATAATATAGGTAGTATTCAAATACTTCTTTGTCTGTCATTATGCTTATCAACCCTCCCTTAATTCAAATTTGCCATATCGGATTGTCTGTCTATTAACGGAAATCAAATTGAAAATCGGGTTTATTTCTATCACATCCAGATTAGAAAAAAAGATCGAATCGGCTATTTTTCGATGATTTGTTTCATTCGACCAAATTTGAGACCGGTAAAAAATCTACTATTACCATAGGCTGCCTTGTCGGAAAGGTAGTTTACTTATACGCTTATATCCAACTAGAAATTGATAAGTAATGACATTGTTCCGCAAAACAATCAAACTGGGAATACTTCGGAACACTCGAATTGCCTTCGGCTTTCAAGACAGATGAAATAATGTACTTGCACAGAGTAATTTACAGTCCAGAAATCAGTTAATTTGCTATATTGGAGAATCTGACACATGTTTTGTACACTGGCTAATCAAGTGTTGCTGCGGGATGTTAGATACATGATATCATGACATAAACATAAACTACATTAAGTTATAGAAAACGAACAGTCACTCTTTTTGGAAACTGTTTCGTCCCGAAGTTAACGTGTAATTTTGATTTTAAACAACATTAGTGATATAGACAGCGTATTTTCAGAAAATCATATCTTGTTATTCAAATTCTGTTTTTGAATATGTATAAACAAAAGAATCCGCCTCTCTCTCTCTATCTTTCATCTATCTGTCTCATTTACTCTCTATCTCTATTTTATTACACATCTGTCTGTCTGTCTGTCTGTCGGTCGGTCGGTCGGTCGGTCTGTCTGTAACCAAATTAATTTTGCCAACGTTCTTATAAAAGGTTAACGGACTTCTTAAAAAAATTTGGACTTCTTATAGAATGACAAATATTTGAGGCAAAAGAGTTAAATTATTTCAAAAGAATGTTCAATTGCTTTGCGACATCCGTTTGAAGCAAATAGTAAGTCAAAATTGCTAAAATTAAAAAAGAACAACCACCAATTTGAATGTTTTATTCCCTATGGATTATTGCATTGTTTAATTTCTTTGCGGAGTCGTTTGGATTTATTAAAGGTTAACCAAATATGAAATATACATTGCCATTTATTATTCGATTTAGCCGCGATTTTTAAAGAGTGTTTCTACGAGTTGACGAATATAGAAATTTTAACTGTATCAGTATGATTATTTTAATGCACTTACAGGAACGTTTCTAGATGTTCGGTTATTAATTTTAGTGTACACACATGTTACTACATTAAGTAGGGTGACAGTATACATATAATGACAATATTCTATGTTTTGCACCAATGTGATTTTAATATTAAATTCATATTGAAAATACTCGTTTGAACGGATACAAATATTGTACCAAGCGTTTTATTATTAATAGATTGTGTAAACATGCACCAAATCATTATCATTACATGTGATAACTCTAGTTATTCACTAAATGACATTTTATTTTTTTTAATTCTCTTTGACAACCTTGCTACTGTTTAAAAGTGAAAACTATCTCACAACTGAGATAGCCAAACGTATTACACGTATTATATGTTCCTAAAGTTAACTCAGATACATATATGTAGATGCATTGGAAGCGAACGCGGCATAAATTTCTACCAAAAAAACTCGTGCTTAGCGAACATTCCACTAAGGGAGACCTTAAATTTAATTTCTAAAAGTCAGTTTTTTAAATAGTTTAATCGTTATTTCTTAGGGTGACATTAAGACACCAAATACTAGTACAATAGAATTTTCAAACATGAACAATGAACGTTTCACTGAAGGAAAAGAAACTAAAACTATTCAGTCAGTAGTGATATGCAGCTAAATATCGACATAACAATTTCGGAGCAGTAAATAAGCGATGTTATTGAATTAGACGATGTAATTAAATAACAGGAATTCGTTAGGGACACGCATTCAAGAATAGTGTCTAAAAGCTTCACAGTGAGTCAGATCCTTTTCAGAATAAAACATCAAATTTTCGTTGGAATTATATTAAAAAATATTGATAAATCAAATTGTTCTAGTCAGTGTGTATATTTCTGTCTTTGGTAACGTTTCTTATTATCTTCGTTCGCAAAATGAACATAATTAACTTCATTAATATTGTGAACAAAACATTGTCCTTATTATAGTAAACAAATGGCATGATACTAACTATTAAATAAATGAATTTAGCTTTATATTTACTAAAACAAATTGACTGAAGTTTACTTTAATTAAAGACAGGCTAGTTTTTTTATGAACGTTGAATCGAATATAACCTGCAATTTCGAACAAACAAGATACCTGAAATTAATAATTTATTTGTAATAAATGATTTATTAAAAATGACAAACAGAAAAGAAAACGTTTTGAATATACTGGCCAGACTTAGTAAAATACCTGGCCGAGTTGAAAATGTACATGTACATTAATAACAACACCAAAACATCCCCCCCCCCTTTTTATACACAAAATATAAAACTCCTGTTTTTGTCCTAAACAAGGCTGAATAATGTTTTCATTGTTTGCCTGCTGACATTACTAATGTAGAACGATGATGATGTATGATAATCGGAAAACTCCGTTTCATTGCTGATTTGAACAAATAGGGAAGAATGTCTTTATCTGGAACATATCTAGATTTTTTGCGTGTATCGAGACATAAATCTAGTAGATTTCTCAACTGAGATATAAAGATCAGTTATCCTACATTTCTTATTTATTATTGTTATTGTTATTACTGAATATGTTAACCGAGAGAGAAACGATTTTAGAGTTATGCTTAAAATTATAAGTTTTTAGAAAGAAAGTGGCAAATCGGAGTACGTTTATATAGCAAGTGATAAATTATGTAGCTACCTACCGTTCCAAGGTGATTAACAGTCCGAATCTCCTTTTATTAATTGTTTGTGGTGTCTTTTCTGTCATCGACATATTCTAAACCATTTTCTTCTTTTCCTCTTACGTTTTTGGCAGTGTGAGTATGCGATTCCTAAAAAAGTAAAGAGTGGCTATTCTCGATATGCAAGTTTCATTTCTTTGTCCGAATATTTGATTGCATTTACATGAACAAAAACGTTATCTCTGCAGACCATGTATCTCAGTATAAAGTTGATATGTTGAAAATAGAAAGAAATTTTTTAAAAAATACATCACAAACTTCTATTCTGTAAGAATGAGCTCATAACTCTTTCCAAAACAAAAAGTATATATTTAATACTTGTTAGTCATAAAGAACAAAGGGGTCATAAATAATGTAATTTAACTTTAACAGGTATTTAATTTGAAACGATATCGGTATTTTTACACTGTTTTTAATAAAAGTGTTTCTTTGTTAGAAATATCAAAAATTTTAAAATTTTGAAAAGTAATTTAATGGGTAAATAAATTTATTTAATATTCAACTTTTGTATAAAACGACAACTGGATGCCCACCAACGCTTTCATACTTTTCTGCATTGCAATAAGTCTGAATCCACATTTACTGTAGTTTTAAACTCATGCCAATTTAAATTAAAAACTGTGCGTAAAAAACTTTATAATTATTCTTAAAAACAACCGGCATACGTATGGTCGCAAAACATTGGCTTTTTGATAAGATGTAAGAGCCACAATTTTGCATGCAACATTGCTGAGCCGATGAGTGGGTTGGAGTTATTTCACCAAGACAACTTTACTTGTTTCTTTTTATGAAAACCTGTTGGAGCAAGTGTGAGCACGTGTGAGGTTGGTGCACCATAGAACCTCGTTTACCCCCCCCCCCCCCCCCCCCGTGGCACTGACCGTTCAAAGACGTTTACCCCCCACCCCCCGGGTTCTCATTTTTGTTTATTGTTTGTGGTGTCTGTTTTGAAGCTGATCATTTTATTAACTATGTTTCTTCTCTTTCTCCTCTTCGTGGCTCTGTGTTATGGGACTGTGTCTTCTGCATGTGGCTATTTCTGATATGCATATTTCACTTTTTTAGAATTATGCAACATAAAATACATGAAATACATAGTGTACATTATAAGACTACGTCCATATAAATGTAGTATATACGAGTGTATAATGTTAAAATTTCAAATTACATAAAAAAATCCAATATTTGTGGACCAGTTTCAAAATACAATATATCAATGGATCGGTAAATGATTATATATAATTAAAGCAAGTTTTGTTGTACATATATCTGTGAAATAGGTTCTTGTAAAAATTGAACGTGGAAAACTAGCGTGTACAATATCTTGATTTTTAAATGATTTTTTTCCAGCTGACGAATTCGATCTCAGAAGAAAGCGAGTTAACAGAAGACCAGCGCAAAGGTAGGCGCCATTTGTTTGAAGGCTGTTACATATCAGATTTTCAATAAATTAATGACAGGTCGTTACTGACAGGAAAAAAAGGTAACACTAAAATTATGGTGTAATGACGATGTCATGTCATAGACTGATCAGTATTTATATTATTTATTTATTAGTTTATATCAATCTTGGATAATAATCAAATACATATTTTATTACATGTTTCTGCCTTTGGCGTTTTTCTCTCTGTTATCTTTACACGATTTTTATTCTCAGTACATAATTGTTATTATTTTGTACATTCTACACTTACACGTTTAAAAAGCAAGTCCATAAATTTTCTTCATAATATGTGCAAAAACGTGAGCGAAACCCGAACCAAGAAATATAAATTAAATTATACAGCCGTAATTGTTTTAATAAGTGCTTGTTCGATATATTCATTTTTCACAAGTTGATATGTTGGTTATATTATTTTGTGGTTCTTCGTTAAGTACTTTAAATATATTGTTTTTTTTTTACAACAAAGAGATTAATCCAAAGTATTTTATGCAGAATTACGAAAAGCATTCCTGATGTTCGAAAAGGGTGGGAAAAACAAGATGGCAGCTCGTGATCTTGGTTCCCTCTTGCGGTGCCTCGGCTGGAACCCATCAGAGAGAGAACTAGAAGAGGTGAAACATGAACTTGTAGTTAGCTGTAAGTAGCACATGCTTCGATATTATAAAACTGATACGGGAGACCAGGCTAAAATCACAAGCATCTGATTGGTTGAAATTGAGACAAGTTTTCATTTCAACCAATCAGATTCTTGAGATTTGTGACTGTTCACCAGTTTTTTTTCTGATCTTGGACCTAGTTATTTAGATGAAATTCAATCATGTGTGTGTTTTTACAATAATCTGATGATCATAGACGAGACAAAATTATTTCGAAAAAGTAAACTGTACCTATCAAGTTTGCTAGTTTATATATTCTATGTATGAAATTTTCAAAATATCAAATCTGAGCAAAGAAACAACAATAAATATTCATAAAACTAAATTTCATTTTCGTTACTTCAGGAAAATGATATTTATCTAAACAAAAACTTTGCAAACACACACGAAAAGTTAATGTAAGAAAATATTTGAAACTGTGTAATTGAGCAGGTTTATTTTGGGCGGTAATTGTGAGACATATTATTAACTACATCCCTTAGCTCTGACTAAATATCAACATATGACCACATGTTACAGTACACAGACGTATCGCACAGTGGTGTCTTTCATGTATTAAAATAACTAAAATCTCACCCCACATTAGCTCATTTTTCGAAATGCATGATAAGTAGCATTGAGTGTGAACTGAGAAGCAATATGTGTACACAAAATACATATAGAAAAAAGAAAAAAAAAGATCATCGTATAACCACGCTCTCTTCTTCGATCTTCTTCTTGGCTGAGTTTGGAGGCTGTGTCTTCTGGAAGCGGCCATTCATTTCTTTTTGGAAAGACAAATCCATCAAGAAAACCATTACCAGAAAATTACTAGTTCGCACCTAATGAATTACCAATGTAAGTTTTTCATGTCTAGATATGGTGGTAATACAGTAAGAAAAAACAACTGACATAGAGTATTTCCTCCCATTTCGATATTGATTCCTATTTATTAATTATATGGTAAAATGGCAGAAACAATATCCGAATGTGTAGGTCTTCTAAAAGTATTTGGAGTACATGCTTGTTATATTGCGATATAGAAACATTAAATGGTCAAGTTCTAATGTTCAAATACGAAAAGGATTAAATTATGTTGAGAAGTATTGCTGTACATAAGGTATTTATCATTGACAATAAAATATATTAATTTACAAACAGACGGCACACCTAATACAAACGAATGTTAAAGTAATATGTCGAGCTTAAAATAATATAATTAATTTGTTTTCACTAATGATTCGTCACTAATATCACTAATGTGGCAGTTCCTTTAAAGAATATTTAAAGATATTTTGCAATAATGTACTTTTAGGAAAGCAATATTTTACTGTGGATATAAAGTGCTGAACGATTTCGTCCTAAGCAACCTTGACTTAATTATGGGGCGTATTGCTTTCATCATGCAATACATGTATATGTTTCCGTGTAAAGAACGATCTTCGACACTATGAAAAAGTTTCTTTATAGACGAAACAAAACCTGACTCGTAGATCATCGATATTTGATTAATAATTTTAGAAAATCAATTCGCAAAAGCAGGCACTTTCTCGGTAAGTTGATAAATTATTCAAACTTTTATAATTACAAGTTGTTAAACCAATTTCAGATGTTGTAATCTACTGTCGTAATAAACGCGAACTAAAACTTAAACTTTAATTAAAACTACCCATAACGCAGCGATGAAAAGGCTTACTACGAAACGCAATCAAAATATGATGTTTGGATATCGTAAACATTTCCAGTTTAAAGAGTATAATTTGTTAAAACATTACTTCAGATGTTGTGGATACTTTGTTTGGGAAAGGGAAAGATTGTGTTATGTAAACGCCAAACGATGTCGTGATTATGACGCTTAAATAACCAGACCAATGATGTAAATTGGCTTCCAACACAGTTAATTAGAAAGTAGATTGTGAGCATAAATTAAGAATCATACAAATGAACGACAAATCATAATGTAAGGTGTCTCCACCATGTATCTGTCAGTTGCCGGTGTTTAAAGCAAGCTAATGATACTTGGGTTTAAAATTTTTGAACACATATTATAGGATATAGATTAACCCAAATACAAACACATACTACTGAAACGTGGCATGCAAACACGCTAAAGAAGCCAATGCATTGTGAAGAATAATGGGTACATGTATACAGCTCTCTGAGACCTAATCGTGGAGTAAAATCGGGAAGAAAACACTCCTACAGAACAGAATAAAATGTTGTAAAGAAGTGAAATATGCATATCAAGAACAGGAATGGCCACATCCTAAAAACACAGCCTCCCCACATAGCCAAAAAGCAGCAAAAACATTTTTTTCCACCGAGGGCGTTAACCAAGTTTTAGGGTTCACCAACCTCACACTCGCCCCAACAGTTTCTTATTTGAGCAAACAAGACATGTTGTCTTGGTGAATTAACTCCAGCCCTTGAACTAATTAAACTGCATATGTGTTTAGGCGCTTACATCCTTTATATTCATTAAACTTGACGTATGGTACTATTTTTAAAAATGTACCTCGATGAGTGTGCATTTACATGTATTTACTTTCAATTTAAGACACTTTTTAAAAGTCGCCAAGAAATTGGAACTAATTTTTAGAGTACAGGATGTGGTAATATTTCTAATCGAAAATAATTTCTATTAACTTTTATTCTAGAGGAAAAGCTATTTAAAGAATTATTTTGTGACAAATTAGATTAGTTACCGCGTGTATTTTACTTTTTTTTCAAGATTACTGTCTATAATGGGATGGTTATAAATCTTGAACTTGTCTTTATTTAAGTACAGTTACGACGAATTTCCTGTAAGAACGGGACAAAATGTAATTCTGGACACAGAATCGCACTTTCTGACGCAAACGGAGGTCGTGTTGAGACTAATCAATTACCCACGATCCGTTGAATGTGCGTTAGAGTTCTATAAAACAAAGTTCTACAAAACGCGACTGGGAACATATTTTTTAACAAAAACCTATCGGAACCTTAAGTTATGTTTATGTTTATGTTTTTGTCGTTTATCAGTCGTGAACACATACAAATAAGAATATGCCAAATATAGGAAGCACTTTCCTGACCACAATTAAATGCTCAAGCAAAGATGAAGCCCACGTAAAAATGTCCATGCAATACAAATAAAATACATGTATGTCATTTGACAAGAAATTTGAAATTTTACTTGAAAAACATCAAAATGGATATTCAAAAGATTTTAGTTGTACAGATTTTAAACTATTTTCTTCTTTGCAAAGGCTCTTGGTACTATTCATACTAACCGAATATCCGTTAGTTATGTGAATCGAAGGTATATAGTTATAAGAAAATCCGTTTAATGAACATCTTTGTTTGCTCTTAATTCAAGTTTATAATTATAAATATTTGTAACTCGTAAATAGATAGCATAGTCGTTTATTTCCGCAAAAAATTGACGAAAAACAATAAGACTAGCAACCGAGTGTGTAATCCTATGGTAGCCTAAAATCACACACGTTGAATTCAGTATTTGACAAAAGCCAAACAAGTATATGGCTACTTACTTTCAAATGATTTCATGAACCTCACCTCTCAACTGTTCCAGCAACCAGCCCGATTGCAAGACCCACTTATTTAATACACATACAATGTATCAAATCTTAGTGATATTCAAGTGTATACACAATAAATTGAAAAGATTTGTGATACATCATTAAATATTGAGCTGCAAAAGAATAATTCAAACGTTTACTGCATAACAAGAGCGAATAAAACACGATTTTTTCCGATACAACTAACAGAAACAAAGAAATAATGAATAACAATAATTTTTGATCGTAAAAGGAAGTTAACCCGAAACAAACAAGTCCTTGATGGTCAAGTCGTGATTTGTTTACAATGCTGGAGAAAATTGTTCAAACTTTGGTCCTAGAATCTAATCGAAGGTGACAAAGAATATATTAAATTTTGCAGTTATGTATGCGATTTACTTTCAGCAAAAGGCTCAGTGACGTTTGGAGAAATAGAGCGTTTTATGGCAAGACGGGGAGGTATTTTCTACGGGTGCAAAGACAAAGAAGATATTCAAACAGCATTTCAGGTATAGTTTTCGTCACAAACAACGCTACAGTACTGTGATTTTGAAATAAATGAAAGAGGGAACATTGAAAGCCATTCGAACAGGACAAATATGAAAGCATTGTAAACTTGGTTTGATTGGGCATGTTCACGGGCAAAAAAAGAAATGCATATTACTGTGCCCCTATGTCCCGGATTAAGAGCAACTTAGACTCTTTAAGCAGTACAATGTTTTATTTTTGTTTTTACACTCACTGATATGATGTAATTTACGGTGAACATGCGATATTTTACGGTATTTTATATCCCTTAGACTATATATAATAAAGTAATCAATTAGATTTAAGTATTTAAGTTGTCAGCTTTATAATATTTTCAATATGTTTTGAATATATTTTATAAAAAAAGATATATTGAACTATTGTAAAGGATAAATTAGAGAGAAATCAGATCAAAGTATTTTTCAAAGTATTTGCTGATCAAACATTTGATAATTTCCGACTCGCACATTTGAAGCAGCGTATTCGATATAGAAAATCTCTACGAAAACATCACCTGTTTAACATCACCTAAATAAAACTAACACCTGTTGCAGGTTCTTGATGGTGACGGAGACGGGAAGATATCCATTGGTGACTTCCGGTATTTTATGACCACCCTGGGAGAGAAAATGTCCGATGAGGAGGTGGAAGAAATGTTGCGATCAGTCTACAAGCGAAAACACACGAACTTTGAGAGCATTGAATACAGTGGTATGTGTAGAAAGAACTCATTGTTTCTTTCAAAAGGTGAAATGTGCATATCAGGAAATTCCATGTAGAAGACATAGCCTTCCACAGAGCCAAGAAGAAGGGAAGAAAAGGGCATGGTTTATAAAATGACCATTTTCAAAACAGACACCCCAAACAATTAACAAAACTGAGAACCTGAGATTAGCGCCTTGGAACGGTCAGTGGAAAAACAATGCCATTTGGGGTTTAAACAACAGGTTCTAGGGTGAACCAACCTCACACTTGTCCTAAAAGGTTCTCATATATCAAGTTTGTTAATATCAAAAAAGTGTTCCAAATTATAGAAGCATTTGCATTCAGTTATCATGTGACATTATAAATATATAATATTATTAACAATATGCAAGTTAGGAATGGTGAACCGTGTTATACTTGAGCGATTTAAAAATGCATACTGTAGTATTCATAATTGAGGCACGCCACGGGAAAAGGTACCTTCGAGTAGTTGACGTCAGTACTTGAAACGACGTCATAAAGTTGAGCAGACGACATTAATTATTATGCAATTCGCGGTAAAAATACCATTTTATTGTCAAAATGTGTAACAAAATAACTGTTTTGTTATAAGAAAATAATGGAAATTTGAAAGTTCTTTCTAAATATAGTAACAACAAATATGACACAAAAAATGACCGAAGGTACCTTTTCCCGTGGCGTGCCTCATATGCATAGTATAATACTTATTTTGATATAAGCATAAACAACAACCCAACTGATTCAATATGAATCAGAAACACGACCACACTATTTTAAAAACACATCACTCAATTAATTTAAAATTACTGTCAAATTACGATAGCTCGAACACCGTTCACTCGACCCCTCTTTCTCTCGGGCAGCACAACAGGTCCAGAACTTAAACTCTTTATTGTTCTACCTCCTATCACTCGCACTGTATTAACTTTGTTTTATTTAATCTCAAAAGAGATAAATAAATTAGATTGCGTGTCATTAAAAGAATTAACTCTGTCGTTGCATTTTCTATGACTGTTACAGACAAACATGAACGTAAAATACGCGCACCTATCAACTGACATTTATGTCTTGTTAAAAGGTCGCCTGAAGATGTATGGAAAAGTACTTTATCGAAAAAAGAGAGAAACATTTTGATATTTTCATTCATTCTCATTTACACTTATAATTACTTTGTCGGCTCTAACAAAAAAGTTACAGTATGAGGAGAGACAGTTGTTTGATATTCTAGTCAATTGGGAGAACAACTAGGTATAGTAAAGGAATTGTTTCCATGTTTCAAATTCATAAGTGGTTGTAACCTTACGTCATGAAAGATTTTAGAAAATGTGAGAATAAGAAAAAAAAATCCATTTGAATATACAGCATAAAAATTAAGCAAGTTTTGATTGGTGTTTCAGATTTGATTGAGGGACTGGCCGAAGCAAGTTTAGATACGTGATGACTAAACGACAACCGTCATCAAGACGTCAGATTTATTAACTGCCTGCGATGTTTTTCAACGCACAAACCCAGTTGAGTGCTCACTTAGACCCTGTACAGTTTACTTTAACCCCCCTTACACGGCGCACTTAGGTTTAGATCGTCGTGATTAGAAACGTGACACTGTAACATTACAGAAGATTTCTATCAACACACGTTAGACAATAGCATCTAATGCACACACATACATGTACATTTTTGTATTTTAAATATTTCAATGCTTGTTATTTTTATTATAAATGGCAATAAAATGGTAATTCAAATATAAGCCTTGAGTAGTGTCATAACAACAGTCGTTTTGTGATAAGTGGGGTACTTTTAGTACAATTTGACTATTTGTGATCACTTCGTCAAAACATTTGTACCTTTAGCCGATGCAAGGGACTGTGGGTAGGCTGACGAACTTTGTAACATCAAATCTTCTTATAGAGGGACTACTTACCCTGCCATGATTGCTGTGAATCATATTTTGTATAGTATAAAGAAACTAACTATCAGTCAGACGTGACCTGATGAAAAACCACTTTTTTTGTTTCGGTATGAAATAAGAATAGAAAGTAATAAATATTTATTAGGCAGTCTCGTTACTGGGTTGAAGGTTATAAAACTGAGATTAGAAACCAGTCTCAAATCTCAAGCATCTGATTGGCTGAAATGGCGACCAGTCGCCATTTCAGCCAATCAGATGCTTGAGATTTGAGACTGGTTTCCATGCTCAGTTTTATAACCTTTGGCACTGATCTAATGATCCATCCATTTACAAATATCTTATAAATGCAAACCTTTATTTTATTATATGTGACACCGAAAGACAACTGTATTTTAACAAACTATACTCGGCAAAAAAGTTCTGCACACTTGGACTTTTTATAAAATATCTTTTTAATTTCACCATACGCAACAAAATGATACATACCAAATAAATCAGCAATTCAAAGTAAACAATGTAAACAAGTCAGAAATAAAATCCGATCAATACTTTATACGCAATTGATTGTTAAAGCCACTGAGTGTTACTACAATAACGTTGCAAAAATCGGTAGACTTATACTGAGAAAATTCACCACGATGAATCCGACAGTCTTTCAAGCGGCGACGCATGGAATTTAACAGCCTACGAAATTTTATTTGTGGAATTAGGTTCCATTCGTGAACAAGAGAACCGGGTAGATCAACTAGCTTGACCAACTTCACGTGTTCTTCCTTGTTTAGAAAGACGTCTAGGTGGCCGGTGTGGTCCGACATTTGCCATGACGGTCAAATAAACAAAAACCTTCCTTGTTGACCATGAGAAATAAATTAATTTGAAAAACAATGCAGATGTGTTTTTCTCAAATAAGATTAGGTGTTGATTGCATTGGATGGTTGTTTTTATACACTTTATAAACTGGATGCTTTGATTCATCAATACAGAATGGAAACTGTCCGAATCATCACTAAACTGTTTTGTCATACCTTTAGGTCAATGAGTGAGACAATGTGATACTTTAATTAATAAAAACTTAAGTTTGAGCGTAATTCTGAAAATGGCTTGGTATCAAATTTTGATTACCAACTGTTACTTGCATCACAGTGCATGCTCATAATCGCTTAAAACAGACACTGGTGAAATGTTGAGTGATTTCTTAGATTTCACACTACCTTGATACGGCAAATTTGCAACTTTTGACTGTTGACCCCTATCATACTCAAAATGACATTTCTCGCTTATTTACCAACCAATTTTAATTTCATTTTTGTCTTTAACTCCGCAAACAATTAATCTTGATATACATGTAAGAGTTTATACCAGTTATTTGCTATATTGTAAAATTTACGCAAAAGAACACTTGTGTGCAGAATTTTTTTTGTTGGGTATAGAAAGCAGACCACTCAACATGATGTTGACAGTCTTCATGTCTCGACTAAATACTAAAGATTACCCAGTGAAACAAATTAATAATTATAGTCTTCGTTAACTGATACGTAAACCAAACGCAAACAATGGCTTAATTAAGTGAGTGAAGTTGTTTATCTTCAGATCAATGTTTACATTATCTTTTTAAAGAAAATATTGTAATAGATGAAAAGGGAATTTTGAAAGACGTTGCAATATCATAAGCAACTAATGCGATATTAATTGCACCACACTATATAATTCGTACCGGTGAGCCTGTTAGCAAGTCAGTGTGTCAGTTTGCACTGGACACATACTGCCTGCTGGTATGGTCAGTCGGTATCATCGCTTTAGTTGCAGACTTTATATTACAATAGTTATATAAAGTCTAGGTTATTAGGCATCGTTTCGAGAAGCTGACGACTAAGGCTCTTAGGCTAACTCTCACTAAAGTGTTCGTTGTTGTTTCTATGCGGTAGCATACCGCTACAGCCATTTAACACGACAAATACCAACGTATCGCAAGCTCTGTTTGATTGAGTCCCTGGTTGAGCGCTATTGAATATTTACAATAAATATATCAATCTTGTTCAACAATTGAAAAGATATAAAAATCCTTGAATCATTCATCGGATCATCGGCAAATACTAGTACGTGATTGTTTATTTCCTTTGGCGACTTTTCAAAATCCTGTCTTGTTTCGGGTTCTTTTAGCACTTCATCGACATGGGCTTGCGGCAAAATACAGACATGGAATACACACGAGGCAAAGAAGTGCTGACCTTTTTAATCGTCGGATAAATGAATGCTCAATACGGATATTGACGTGCCCATTGTGTAAAATGACAAAATAAATCGGGAAATAAATTAAAACGCAGACGGCATAGCGCAGATAACTTCCTCACAATGCCAATGATAATAATTTACAAGCTAACATGTTATTTTAAGCGTTTTTTTTATATGAATAGTGTCACAAGGCAAAGGTGTGAAAACAAGATTTCAAAAGTATTTCTGTTACAATAACGAAAACAAGACAAACAGTTATCGGGTGCATACTTAAATAGTAAACTGGGGAGCCTCATGGCGTTATGGTCCATAAGCTCGTGTCAGAACACCTTTGAATGCACGCGTCTGTTCTTCATGTAGATGGTGGTGTTAATGTGAAGCTGCTGACCATAAAACCTGATTGTTACCCCAGATGGCAAATACGCTTGTCCACTAAGCGTTCCAAATAAGTAGCCCCTCAAAATATGTGTCCTCACTTTGTGTTATTCTGTTCAGAAGTGTTAACAGTGGATAGAATCTCGAACTCGTAAGTTTAAATTGTTACATCACTATAACTGTCTAAACTATGCAGGGTGTCCACTAAACCATTTCAAGGGAATCTGCTTATTATCAGGCAGAATACCCCTATTTAATCAAAACATGACCTTGAGCTAAAATCATAACTGTCAAAATGAGGCTTTTTGGAAATTTCAAATGATATTGCCTCTACCTGGGAGCGAACCCGCACCGTCACGACAACAACGCCTACCCCTGCAATTCCGACGACACAACCAATTGAGCAAACTGGGACAAACCCAAAAAAGGTTGGTCGGATAGCCGTGATATACTTAATCATTTCTGCACGACATCCCAACGGGTAATTTTACTGATAACAGTACTGACTATACAAGTGTCAAAGAGTCATCTCCCTGGCCAAATGGAACCTCTGTCAGATAATAGTCCGTTTTGGCATCGAAATTTATCAAAAACTTGTACATTTAATTCTACTAATGCAAAGTTGTTAAGAGTAACAATTACTTATATTTTTATTCAGTTCATTTTCATAAACGGAAATCTGAACACTATAATAACATGGAAAACGGGTGAGAAAGACCTGACTTAATACACGATGTTTTCTGTAATCAGTGCGGATAACCTCAAGCCCTGCTTCAAGCGATGAATAGATGAGTATGAACATATATTCATATTTGTATATACATGTAAATAAATAATGGCCGATAAACTATAAATAATTATTTTGCTGAAGCCAACTACATGTCTTTTACTTTCATGATCATATCTTATTTTGCCTCCAGTAAATCAGAATGATAGAAACACATTTCTATACCTAATTACTGGATCGCAAACACCAAGAAAGGCATCTGTTTCCAACTGTTATTCTTTGCATGTTTTCTATGAAAAGTAAATGCCTTCCAGGAAGAACGAATCACGTATAATGTTCTGTATTTCTTAAAACTTTTTGCAGAACCTTTCCTTCTTCTCAGAGAATTTAACATATAAAAACTAATTTATCCAGCAAACAACTTCAGGCTTTCCAAATAAGTAGCTTACCAGCCTCATTGTATCGCAGTCACAGTGACTTACGTAATTAGCAACCGTATGCGTTTTAAGTGAATAATGTATCTGACAAATACTTGTCACGGTCACATTGCATTGTACAAATTACATTTCCTCATATCATGTAATGTGAGAAAATGTGAGAAAAATCGGCAAACAAAGTTTAAATTTTACACAACACGTCGAGAAAAACTCAGATTTTATTATAGTTGTTAAAGTTGTTCACTTTTATCTGTAATATCCATTTCTCAAATACAAACGTAATAGTTCTATTGTACGATGAAATATACGATCATTTATTATTTATAAGCAGTCATCACGAAGTAAAATCATACCATCAAACACCTAGGATTACACAAATTTTAAAAGAGGAAATATATCCCTTATTTGCATAGTGGTCCTTAAAATACAAAACAGTGAAAATGTAATTCAGAAATATTCACACGCAGAAATCACAATAGTGTTAACGTTTACAATGAGAGGATGCGTCAGTGATGTCTAAATAAATATAGGTAGGTTGAGCATAGTTAAATATAATTAGATTTAAAGTTTGCAGAAAATTCCAACAATATATACATTTTGTTATAACTATCACAGAATAAATATTTCATGGCTCTAACATAGACATAGGCTACTTATTATAAAAAAACAACAACATTGTATTAAAATTCTGTGCCCAATGTTATAAAACTGAGCATGGAAACCAGTCTCAAATCTCAAGCATCTGACAGGCTGAAATGGCGACCAGGTTTCCAATCTCAGCTTTATAACCTTCAGCCCTGTATACAAGTGATCCCGTGTTTAAAATCTGTTTGTCGGTAATTATAACAATCCCAATCGTTTGGTTACACAATTGCCCTGGTCTCCAAAAAGGCGAAATAAAAAAAAACACTTTGTGTCATTTACATTTCATCTTATTCGATTTTGATTCAGTTCATTATGACATGGGGTTTAAGATAGACAGTCAAATACGAAATAAGTAATCATGCATTTAATCGCTAGTATAAGTAAAACATTTTCGTTACACTGTTGTGGATAGAGAGTTGAATCTTTTCTCAATTCAAAGGTTTTAAGCAATCTATCGTTGGTTTTTCATACCAGGAAATCTCCTAACCATAAAGGAATGGAAAACAAGTGAGAAAGCCGTAAATTGGATACACTATGTTTTTTCGAAGATTGGTAAACTCGCGTCTTTTTATGCCATAACCATTCCATAACATAACAGAATGGAAAACAAGTGAGAAAGTGAGAAAGGCGTACATCGGATACATTATGTTTTTCCGAAGATTAGTAAATTAGCATCTTTTTATACCATGAACATTCCTCAACATAAGGGAATGAAAATCAATTGAGAAAGGCGTAAATCGGATACATTAAGTTTTATCCGAATTTATAAAGGAATAAAAATCAAGTGAGAAATCCGTAAATCGAATAAATTGTGTTTTATCAAAAAATTAGAAAACTAACGGCTTTTATTTTCATACCATGAAATCGCCACAACATAAGGGAATTTTGAACAAGTGAGAAAGGCGTGAATTGGATACACGGCGTTTTATCCGAAAACTGATCAGAAAACTATTACTTCTCTAAGAAGTTAAAGGTTCAGACAGGTTAAAACAGATTTTTCTGAAACCCAAAATCGCATTTGAAATTCATTTGAGTTTAAAGTTACTGCCATTTCTTTGCACTTTCACAGATAGAGTAAAAATCAAGCAATAAAAGTTTCCCAGCGTGACATTGCGTCTTTATTTGTTTGAAATGAATTTGAAGCGTTCTCTATATGCGTCACAAAGTAAACTAGTGGCATAAATCAACTTCATAATAGAGAGAGAGAGAGAGAGAGAGAGAGAGAGAGAGAGAGAGAGAGAGAGAGAGAGAGAGAGTTGTAAAGATTAAAACGAAAAAATTTGAATGTTTTCTACTTAATGATACTCCGGGAAATTATGACGCAAATCATGATGTAATCGACCAACAACTGAATGCATATACAGATCCAACCGAATGAGAAAGCATTATTTGTTGCCATTTTCTTAAATTGTTTGTGGTGTCTTTTTGCTGTGACCATGATATTCACCATGCTCTCTTTTCCTTTTTTGCATTTTGGCTTTGAATTCATAAAGTTGTGTATTCATAATATCTTAAAATTTTCTGATATATGCATATTTTAACTGTTATGCTGCTTAAAATGTGAAGAAAATAAAATAACCTGCCAAGGAAAAAAAAAAGAGATGATAGAACTTAAGCTTTAGCCTTTTTGGACGGACGGAACTTTATTCATTGATTTAAAGTCTTTTATTTAGCTCATCAACATGCTATATTTAACTTAACATTTTATTTATGTGCGACATCTCAAATATACCCTCCATGTTAACTTATTCCATTATTTATTGTAATATGTAATGTATCTCATTTTAAGTCAGAATCTGGTGTTTCCCATCGTCGATTTATAAATGATTTTCAAGACTACCTTATACGTTTTTATAATGTTTTCATCAATATTGTTTAGTGTTTCATATATTCAGTTATTTTAGGAATGAATTAAAATTAAAAGAAATAAACCAGATTTTCTTACGGGAGGTTTGCCTGCTGGGAACAAAATATCTTGCATTTCACATCAAAGCTGTTTGCTTGGAGAATATAACTAATTAGCAAAACATAACTATGAAGCTCTTAAAATATTTTTTATGTTTTCTTTGCCATGCTTTTTTTTCTGATTTCTATTTAATATATTTTGTTTGAAAGTGTTTTCGTCCTGGTTTATTTCCGTTTATTTGTCTTGAAATCAGGCTCAGTCTTGTTGTTGTCAACATTTTAATCACAAACAGCAACCAAATATATTACAAATGTTAATTGTATCCCATTGGACCTGTGTAGTAACAGTATGACGAAACAGTTACTTTAAGAAGAGAACTGAAAAACTGAAAATTACTCCGTCGGACATCGCGGAACGCCATTGATGTATCTTATATCTTTGATGGCATATATTTTCGAACCGATTTAACCAGTCGCAAAACCGTAGCTCGAAAAGTTATTCGTTATGCCTTAGACTAGCAAAATTAAACCTACAAACAACATTACAACATCTCTGAGACTCGGTTTTATAAAATAATTATTCAATGTTTTCAAAATTTGCATTTTATTGCACTCTTGACTGACAGCTGAAAATTTTCTGTCATGCATTTTTGTCGAATAATGTTCACACTTTCCATGTATAACATACTTTAGCTGAGCTATTTGCTTAAACTTCAATTCCCTTGAAGTTCGCAGAATGGTGATAATATATGATGATTGGGAAAACACTGTTTTATTGCCGATTTGGCATTTTCTGACGAAACTATAGGAAGAGTTCTATAATCCTAGAACAAAAATAGCTTTTTGGAGTGTGGCGAGTAATAAATGTTACATAATTGTCGGCTAGTAAATAAAGATCAGTCAACACATTATTGCAAATTATTGTTATGTAACATGTTGCTGGAGAAGTGTAACGATTTATCATAACACCAATTCGAACGTTTGTTTATACTGAACACTTACATGTGCAAATGTATGCAATCTCTAAAGATAATTGAATAACAGTACAGGATTGAGGGTTATAAAACTGAGCATGGAAACCAGTCTCAAATCTCAAGCATCTGATTGGCTGAAATGGCGACTGGTTTCTAATTTTGACACGTGATTTTTAGAAGAAACTGAGTAACAAGGGAAGAACAAGGTGTCGCATCTTTGAAATTTAATTTGGAAAGTCTATCATTTTTGAAATTCAATTTCTCTTTGGCACCTATTAACTGACAGGGCAATTAGTTTGGGGAAGTAAAATCATTATTTTGCTGTAATAACCATGTCAGTGAATACGTATTGTTTTACAAAGATAGCTTCAAGTGTGAAAATTGTGTCACGTTTTTTTCACAGACATATCTAAATTCGTATTCTTCTAAAATATAATCCACTTGATACCTCCAGTCATTTTCCTTTATAATTTCTGTATTCTTGATCTAATTTCGATTTTTTAATATTTGAAGTGCATTGTCTGATAATAAAACATCATTCATATTCTCCGATATACGGAAAAATTAGTTTAAAATAAATACATTTTCTCGAGGCATCATGCAATCGCAAAAGCATCAAATAGAAAATAAAACTTTAAGGAAATTTAAGTATGCATTCAGGAATTGCAACAACCAGAAAAAAACAGCATGCCAAAAATCAATTTCAAATTGGACACCACAAACAACCACAATTATTCAATTATAAAATTGGAAGTTAAGACTTTTATTACAAAATTTTAAACAGAACTTTATTATGCCATCCATGTTTATTCAGTATGCAATAAATTCTCGGAGATAATAATTAAAAGTCTATAACTACAACGTAAACCAAACCAAGTTCACAGCGGTAAGCTGAACACACCATTTTCAGATTTCAATTTAATATTCATGGAACATATTGAATTCAATTTTCACTTCGTAAGACGCCGAAGGACATCCTACTGCTGAAGGAAATTATAATATAACACGTAGGATTTGTCATCAATTTTAAACTTTAATTCTTTAATCTAGATCTTCTGATGAATGTGAGAATTTTAAGAAATTATAATATGATATATGTTTTGGTATAAAAGTGTATATGATTATCAGCTCTAAATTCTCCATATCAACATGATTTTTTGTTATTTTAAATCATTCGTGAAGTTTTACATGAATGTAGGGTCAAATACGATTTAGTGACAACAGATGATACTTGGAATTCAAAACAGTTTGTGGATTTTCCAAGTAGATACAAACAAATCAAACCTGCTTATTCGAAGTCCAGCATATCTTTATAAATGTTCATCTGTTTCTGATGGCGAATGGAAAGGGAACTTTAAAAGCCACCGAACACGACAAATATGAAAATATTGCTGTCTCGGTTTGATTGAGCCTGTTCATGTGCAGTAATGGAATGCATATTACTGCCCATGCTGCCTGTCCCAGGGTTGAACGCAACTCAGTATTTACATCAATAAAGAGTACAATTTCGATCTATCCAAACGATGGAATGTATATGGCGGTCCATAGGCAGATGGTTTTTTTACCTACATAATTAACCGTATAACCATTTATATCTTTAAATCTTTCATCCTTGAGGAAGTCAATGTGTAACACACTTGTGATCCCAGAATAAGAATTTCTTTTAATTAGTGTATATTAGTCCATTTGACACCAAAGTTTCTTGTTGAAGACGTATAAAGTGTAAAGTTTAACAATATCGCGTTAAAACGTTTATTACATGTTCAACATATGGAATGGTGACTTCTGTGTTATGGTTGATAATTTAGCTGTATATTTTAGAATATGCTTAGAAATGTTTTTTTCAAAATATTTTGTAATAAATTGTGGGTGATATTGACACACTTTGACAATATAATATTAATATAACAAACGGTGTCAGCTAAATTCAATGTCGTCGTTTCAAGCATTAACTGTTGCTTTCCGAATGTACCTTTTTCGTTCATGAGGGCTATTTAACGTCTTTTTTAACGTATGAAAAGCGTTTTGTATGGCTGTTATAGATCAGTTAACACTGAAATCTGACATGGCTAGTAGGATCACTTTCTGGTTTCAACCAAAACTACACATGGTAACAAAATATTGCATGATCAAGTTTCTAAATGAAAGGTTTCAAGCACGCTTCATGCTTGAAAGAGGATTTATATAAAAGAAACAAATAAACTTTAAGGCTATGTGATACCCACTGCTGTTCTCAATGAAACTTAGTTATGTGTTTGCTAAAATTAAATGAGCTATTTTTTACACAAACTATTGACTTTACCCCGGGAAAATAAAACAAAGTGTCTAGATTTCACCCTTAAATATTCCATGAGCCGAATTCTGTTTCCATAAATGTTTACTGTACTACTTTTGCCTATTTAATAGCATTGAAATGGCAAACTACCATAATTATGACCCCGAAGGGAGGCATATAGTAATCGCATTGTCTGTCCGACCGTCTCTCCGTCTGAAATGTCAGTCCTGTAAAATATTGTCCTCCCTTCCTCTTCATTGAAATTTGACAGGTCCTGGAGTGTCTGTCACTAAGCCTAGTTGTGCATATCGTCAGGAGTTTTCGCTCGGATTATTTTTGGCCGAGTTATGGGCCCTTAGTCAATTTTTACTATATAGGTGCATTACATAAACTAAATGGCAACTTTATTTACTATAACTTCTAATATAAACATCTTGTCCACGTACTGCTTGGGGGATTTCATTGAAACTTCACAGGAGAGTTGGTAACAAAGCCTAGTCGTGCATATCGTCAGGAGATTCCGCTCGGATTAGTTTTGGCCAAGATATGTCCCTGGGTCTTTACTATATAACTTTTATATTAAAATCTTGTCCATGCATAATCTCCAACAACGCTTGGGAGATTTCAATGAAACTTAACAAGAATGTTTGTCGCCAAACCTAGTTGTGCATATCGTTAGGAGTTTCCGCTCGAATTAGTTTTGCCAGTTTTAATGGCTCTTAGTCATTTTTTACTATAACTTCTATATAAAAAACATTGTGAACACTTCATCTCGAAAACCTGTTGGCGGATTTCATTTAAATTTTACAGGAACTCTTGTCGCCAAGCTTAGTTGTGCATAACATCAGGAGTTTCTTCTTGGATTATTTTTGGCCAAGTTATGTACCCTTAGTCATTTTACTATAACTTCTTTATGAAAACATTCTCTACACTCCATTCACACATTGAAATTTCAAAGGAATGTTTGACATCTAGTCCAGTTGTGCATATCTTCAGGATTTTCCTCTTGGATTACTTTTAGCAGAGTTATGGACACTTATTAATTTGGTTTGATTTTCTTCTATATTTAGTGAGGAATTTACATCAAACTTCACTAAGTGTTCCTTATCATCACTCACATTATTCCTTATCATCGCCTACCTCATATGCGGTAAGGTCCATAACTAATTATTAGATTTCCAGGATAATCTCAGAGTTTTCCTTAAAAATTGTAATCTTTTACTATAACTTTTATACGTTTTTGTGCTTTTGCATGCAACATTGTTGAGCCGATGGGTGGGTTGGAGTTATTTCACCAAGACAATTTGTACTTGTTTTGTAATACGAGAACCTGTTGGGGCAAGTGTGAGGTTGGTGCACCCTAGAACCTGGTTGAAACCCCCAGTGGCAATTTATTTTGCCACTGACCGTTCCAAGGCGGTAACTCCTCTGGTTCTCACTTTCGTTATTTGTTTGTGGCATCCATTTTGAAACTGATTATTGTAATACCATGCTCTCTTTTCCTCTCTACTTGTTGGCTGTGTGAGGAGGCTGTGTATGCTGGATGTGGCCATTCCTGATATGCATATTTCATGTTTTTGTTTATTACGCGAGATATTTACTTAGAGACTAAACAAATGATTCTTTTCCTCTTTAACAGCAGCTTGCTTCATCTCTTCCACAGGCATATTTTTATTACATATGTATACCAATTTGATTTCAAAGCTGCATTTCGGGGGCATATGTCAATTTTCAATGACAACTCTTGTTAATCTTAAACTGGTTTCTATTAAAGTAAAGTTAAGACATCACTTCTCTGTAAAAGAAAAAAAAAGAATTTAATTCTGAACACTGCTTTTCTGTCCTCTGACGCAAGAAGAGGTCGTTTGGAGACCAATAACTCACGCCTATTCCATTTTATGCGCACACAAGTTCGGCAATACGAAACTTTAGGTGATTGCTCTTAATCAGTGTTAAAAAGGACATAATAGTGAGTTGCAAGTTTGCTTAATAAATTAGGAAGTCAAACGGGAGCGTATTTCTGGAGAAGCCATATTTGAGAAACATTCATCTTGAAGACAGTTGATAAAATGTTCCCAGTAAAACGTTTAATTATTCTTACATAAAACAAACCAACTAACACAATAAATTCATTTGAAGAGGTAAACGATCCGCAATTCACTTGCAGGTAAATAGTCACTAACAAGATGCAAAATTTAATGTATGTTTACACCACTTTATCTTTCACAAACCACATAGTTGTGAAGTCACCCTCGTTCTTTTTTACGCATTTGGTTAAATTAAAGTAAGAGTCAATGTTTGTGTTTACGACATCACGTGCTTGACAGTGTTTCTTCACGAGACGGGAATTTGTTTAACAGAACATAACAAACAGACGCGCAACGGATCTAGAAATCTCTTGATTTATTTTATGTTCAAGTATTCCGTTTTATGCTTACATAAGCACACCCGTAATTTAAAGTGTTTTACTATTTTGCACTATTATCCAAAGTTGAAATAACAAAAATAACGACAACAACATCATTAGTTTACATCCTGAAATGAATAAATGAACCCATCCTCATAATTATCCTTTCCGGCAATTTTAAAAATGATTTTCAATTACGAAAAGGTGAAATATGCATATCAGGAATCGCCACATTCAGAAAAAACAGCCTCCCCACACAGTCAAGAAGAAGAGAGGGAGAGAGCATGGTTAATAAAATGATCAGTTTCAAAAGAGACACCAATAACAATTAACAAAAATGAGAACTCGAGGGGTTACCGCCTTGGAACGGTCAGTGGCAAATCAAATTGCCACTGGGGGTTTAAACCAGGTTCTAGGGTGCACCAACCTCACACTTGTCCCAACAGGTTCTCAAATCACAAAACAAATACAAGTTGTCTTGGTGAAACCACACCAACCCACTTATCGGCTCAACAATGTTGCATGCAAACGCACACAAACATATAAAACATAAGAATCTAATAGCATTGCAAAGCCAAAGGGCGAGTACTCGATGATCTTACCGAGACCAGAGCTCCTGGAGTAAAATCAGCAAGAACACGATGACAGGGATAAAAGAAACAAATCGAGCTTCTAGGTTCTTTTAAGAAAAGATTTCCCCATAAACCTTCATAAACTCTTAAAGCCCTGCCACGGTCGTGCAACCAAAGAGGTAAGCATAATGATCAACTGTAGAAGGGTTTATCACCAGGCATGCAGAGCGCTGTAAAATATCATGTTGGTAACCTTTCTTTTTTAAATTTACAGATGGTTTTTACGAATAACCGGGAGAAATTAACATTGCCCTTTATCTTCTTAAGTTTGTAAATTAAATCTCCATAAAAAACTGGCTGTGAAATACCTTGTTGCAATAGTGATTTTAAACTGCACTTGTATTTATGAATTGGGTATCGACGATAAAACTTGCAAAATGTTTTCCTTAATTTGTGATACCGATAACCTTGTTTTAAAAGTGTTTCTGTAATGCAAAGATTACGTTCATTGAAATCATTAACATCGTTGCAAGCTCTTGAAAAGCGAACAAGCTGTGAAATACAAACCCCGTAAGATGTTGCACAGGAACATCGCCGTCTAAAACGGAAAATTTACTATATAAGAATTAAAATCATCTCTTTTATCATATATTTTAGTAGTGACGTAACCATTTTCAATTTAGAGGTTTAGATCGAGAAAGTTTGCTTGCTTTTCTGAAGTGTTCGCTTTATTAAGTTGTAGCTTTTTAGGGTAAATCTTATTAAAAGGTAATGGAAAATGGTTATTATCTATATTTAATAAATCATCACCAAGGTTGTTAAAAGCTGTAATAATATCATCTTGATGTTCAGTAGAAAGAGATAACATAAAGTCTCTTTCATAACAGTATAAAAACAGATCAGCAACAAGGGGTGCACAATTAGTACCCACTGGGATGCCTATTACTTGTTTATAAATAGAGGTACCGAATCTAACATAAATATTATCCAGTAAGAAAGTTAGCGACTCTATTAGGTCTTGACACGTCCATAAAGTATAATTATCATAATAACCATCTGTAAAAATGCCCTATGTTCATTACAAGCGATGAAGGTTTTATTTTTTCTAGCAAACGTTTTTTCAATGTGACTGGTAAGCTTGTCTCTTATTACATTATGAGGGAGCTAAGTGTATAAAGTTGAGAAATCATTAGTAGACAAACAGAACGCCCGAAAATTATTTGATTTAAGTTTTTTCAAAACGTCATTTGAATTTTTAATCGACCAAAATAAATTTTGAAAGAAAGAGAGAAATCAATATTCTTTTATTGTATTGAACTGCATTTTAATACAGAGAGATGATTTTGATAGTGTTTTCTTTTTTTTGATGAAAGTGAGAGAAAAAGTGCAGAAGTACCTTAAACAATTAAAATGATATCCGTTACGCTTTAAGCAAGACGTGTGAGCTTCATACCAACATATTCTTTGATGATATTTGAAGAAAAGACATTCTACATATTGAAACTTATTAGTTTGACGTTATTTTGTCGCGGTTTATCAAAACATAAAAATTATATGTGTCTCAAAGATAATTTTTGCTTTATTGTTTTATGATATCTATAATAAATCTCAAACCATGTGATATTATACGTAAGATGCAAAACAACATTCGTGTTCATTCACACGCGTCAGTTGAAGAGATGCGTGTCCATATACAGCAGTAAACACCAGCAATTGAAGAAGTAAACCTGCTGATTTAGCACAATACAAAGGCTACAGAAAAAAAGGTAACACTCACGAGGAGATAAATCCTAGATTTCTGTTGTACCAACCCAAGTGTTTCCTGCCGGATAAAAAATTAAAATAGAAAAGTTTCCAGAATATAATTAATTATCACCTTGCAAATATATTCATAAAGAGAAGTTAGAAAAGTAATATACAGCTCAACGTTCGCCAGGCACCAACTTTCAGTTTTTTGTCAAGGGAAAGTAAAGTTTGAGTACCATACAAATGACCGATAAATGCATGCATCATAAACACTGTGAAAATAGTCACCTCGTTTGCATTACAGTCAATGGGGACTTTCTCGATACATCACTAAACGATTCTCAATACATCACTACACGATTTATGAATTTATATTTATCTCGCAAATGTGCACATATCTGAGCGGAGATTCCAGCTCGGCTTAAAACTTAAACTAAACGCCATTGAAATCAGAAGCCAGAAAGCCTAAATCAAGTCTTATAATAGTTTCCATTTAAGCCGTTATATTGGGATTAGACACCGGTGTAATTTAAATACCAAATGCAGAACTAAATCCGTGCCAATGAGCTTATTTTAAATTTTAAATCGGTTTTCTATTTCAAGAAACGTGAATGTAATAAATAATGATCAAAACCGTTGTTTTTTTCTTTATTCTTAAATTAAACATGATAACAATACCACGTTTCTAAATTTTATCAAATGACGTTAGCGTCGTTGGCCGATTTGAATTGTTGCGATGTGGACCAGGGCGTCACAAGCACACTATTTTAATTACCATCGTTGTGTATTTATCACATTGATATCGTGTTTATTCTGTTAATTTAAAGCGCACCTGAATAATTCTAGAAATAAACATTCCCCACAAGATTTGAAAGTGTTTTTGTTAAGGTGTAATATTTTAAATTGACAATTTTATAAACCCTTGATCGCTGTTCCTCTTTACTTTTTAGCTGCGTAGAGCGGCTTTTTCTAGGTGTGGCAATTTCTGATGTGCATCTTTTTTTTAAAAGGAAGGTCAGAATAATTTACCGCAAGAAACTCAGAGTGGCGTTCCATAGTTTCGAATAGTCCTTCATTAATTCTCATTATTGGTCCGCTGCATTTTGGTTATTCCTTAATGGGGACACGTTACAGCATGTGTCAAAGGGAAGTTATCGAAATATTCATATTCATTAGGGATTGCACTGCTTATTTCTCTTTGATATACATTCAGTTTTAGGTATCATTACCATCAAACAACATTTCCAATCATTGTCTTACAATGTTGAAAATAGAAGCCTTATAAAAATCGAACAAAGAAATTGATTTAACTACTGAAATGAATTATATAAACCTTTAGTTGTCGGTTGTTAAAGGGATTCATTAGAGTAAATGCGTTACTTTGTTTTTAAAGTTTGAAAAGAAAGGTAAAATGGTTCGCAATATAACAGTTTAATCCCTCAATGGCCTATTCATTTTTGTTTTGCCCAGACTGTTCCAAGACGATACTCTACAAAAGTTTAACTTGTATGGCATTTGTCGTCAATGTGTCTTAAACAATTATCGTTGTTCTTAGTTTTAATGTTTATTATTATTGGCCATTCTGCTGGTCTACGTGCAGGGGCCTGTAATTTTCAACATGTCTGCTATTTCTATGTTCAATTTCAAGAGACCAGAAAGGGGTAGAATTTCGATTCAGTTCATTTCAGTCATATGTAGATTCCCGTGCATATCGAATTTTATAATTACTAAACAATATTACTGTGTACATGTATAATAATAATATAAGAACAATTGCGATCACAAATCACTGCTAGTTGTTTACCTCTCTAAAAATTAGGGAATCGCAATATTGTTAATTCACAAAGACAGCTCTATCATGTCTTTAACAAAGAATGTCAATAATTTGACATAAATATATGGCCAATTATTAAGTATACACAAAATAAAACTGTTATGTTGAAACGTTTCATACAGTAATTTTAGAGTTCTGATACAAACGATATTTTAATTTTTCAATGTAAGATAATATAAAGAGAAATAGTTCGTCTTAATTGAGCATGCAAACAAGCATGCAAACAACATTTCTTTTTTATCATTGAAATGACAATCGTTATTAATGAATTTATCAAATATCAATGAGAGTGTTTAAAGAAATAAGGCGATATTTCTTGCCCTTGAAAAGCGAAAGTAAAACCAAGGAAAAGATTTCTCGAATTTTGATAAAAAACGACATTATTTTCGCAATCGTTAAAGACAATACATTTTAGATAGCACTTACCTGGTACCTGTCAAGGTTTCTAAAATATTTTGTACGTGGATTTCAGAGTTCATGTATGGATTGTAATTATTGCATCATGTTTTAGCCACAGACCCAGAACCTGAACAGCAGAGTTTATGTTCATTCGTTAAAATTCATGTTTTAATAATTAATAGGCCTAGTTTGTTATTTCTTAGTCTGGACTCCTTAAAACCATTACTGGAAACCAAATGAATTGATTCTATCAGTGTATCAAACAGTTTGAATATAACGAAAACATTAAACAAAAAGAGACGTCTATCAAGGTAAACAATGAACCTAGCCGAAAAATAAGCAAAAAATTGAATCCTTGAAATTGCAACTGACGTCATACTATTATATCACATTGTCAATGCACTTCAAACAAACACTCGGAAATTGTACAACATTACAAACCACTTAGCTTTACGTTTAATATTTGTAATTGATTAGATAAAGGTAAACAAAGAACACCTTTGGACTCGTTATCCGAAGTTCAAACGACGCATTTATAGAATGGATATGTTAGATTAATGAAGCGATTAACAAAGTCCAAGTCCGTCAGGTACTGAAGCGTCTTACAATGTTTTGGAAAGCAAATCAAGCGAGACAATGTTGATCTCGAAGGTTCTTGCAAAGTCGATACATGTATCTCAGCTGTCCTGAAAGAATCGCATATCAGGAACCGCCACAGCTTTCCACGCAGCCAAAATCTGGAGAGGAAAGGAGAGCATGGGTTTAAAAAGGATCAAACGATCAATTTCAAATAAGACACCACAAACAATTAACGAAAAAGAGATTAACGAAAAAGAGTTACCGCATTGGTAATGTCAGTATAAAAACAATTAGCCATTTGGATATTAAATTTAAGTCCCTTGAGTCAAATTAGCAGGAACAAGATGACAGAAGTGAAAGAAACAGACCGAGCTTCTAGATTCTTTGTAAGATTAGGATTTTACTCCAGGAGCTGTGGTCTCGGTAAGATCATTGAGTATCCGCCCTTGGCTTTGCAATGCTATTAGCTTCCTATGTTTTATATGTTTGTGTGCTTTTGCATGCAACATTGTTGAATCGATGGGTGGGTTGGAGTAATTTCACCAAGACAACTTGTACTTGTTTTGTGATAAGAGAACCTGTTAGGGCAAGTGTGAGGTTGGTGCACCCTAGAACCTGGTTTAAACCCCCAGTGGCAAATTGTTTTACCACTGACCGTTCCAAGGCGGTAACCCCTCGGGTTCTTACTTTCGTTAATTGTTTGTGGCGTCCATTTTGAAACTGATTATTGTAATACCATGCTCTCTTTTCCTGTCTACTTGTTTGCTGTGTGGCGAGGCTGTGTCTGCTGAATGTGGCCATTCTTGGTATGCATATTTAACTTTTTTTTACAAGATTTCCCTGTAAATCTTAATAATTGTAGATCGGTTTATCACCAGAAATGCACAGTGCTGTAGAATAACATGTTTGGAACCTTTCTTTTAAAATTAACATACGGTTATGACGAATAGGGTGGATAAATTATTATTGCCTTTTATTTTATTTAGTTTATAATTAAATATCCACAGAAAACTGACTGTGAAATACCATGTTGCAAAAGTTTTAAACTGCACATGTAGTATTGAATTAAAAATGAGTATCGACGATAATTTTTTTCCTTAATTTGTAGTACCGATTACCCTGTTTTATATGTTCTTTATGCAAAGACTAGTTTGTTAATTGAAATCTTTAACATTTTAAAAGCTCTGGAATAACAAACAGTCTAAAAACGGAAAAATGTACAATATTACAATTAAAATCATCTCTGCAATCATATATTTTAGCAGTGACGTTACGATTTTCATAATGAAGTTTAAGATCAAGAAAATTTGCTTGCTTTTTCGAATCCGAAGGGTTAGCTTTATTAACCTGGAGTTCATTATGATAATATTTTAATCACAAGTATGCAAAACAGGAAAAGCAAATTTGGAAAAACATTCTTAAATATACTCTTGTCGAAATTGTGTTTCGTTATTCGTCTAGAAGGGCTTCGTTTGAAACGGTTTGAAGTTAAAAAATTAAATTACATATTTTGAATAGATATGCCTGTTGAAAGGGTAGTAGTAACTTGAGGTACGCCGAAGACAGCAACGTCTGTCCAAAGCGAATTGAATATAAAATAAGTTCTTCAAACATCGTTGGCTTTTTTACTAAGCACGATTTATTTCATTTTTTAGATGTAAACTATGAAATTGGGGAAGAATTCTGCCACCTACATTATGCTTGTCGAACAGAAAAATGTTCCTTAACTGGAACCTCCTACTTTTCCCAGCAGTTATCATATAAACAAACAAGTAGACATTATTTTGGTACAATAACTCCAATCCAACCATCAACTTAAAACGCTGCATGGAAAAGCACTCATATCTAAACATAAGAAGTTAATAGTATTGTAATGTGAAAGGATGGGTACTCAATGAGCTTACCGAGACCACAGCCCCTGGTGTCAACTGGCATAAACAGATCGAGCTTTTAGGTTCTTTGACAAGATTTACCCATAAATCTTCATGAAATATTAAACCACTACCACCGTCATAACTATCAACTGTAGATGTGTTAACCACCAGACGTGCAGATCGCTGTAGAATATCATGTTGAATGTAGAATTACCTTTCTTTTTAAATTTACAGATGTTTCTTTATGAATATCGTTGAGACATTAAAATTGTCTTTTATTTTCTTAAGTTTATAAATTAATTCTAAAAAATGGCTATTGTATACCTTGTTGCAATATTGACTTTAAACCGGCATGTATTTTTGAATTACATCTGGGTATCAGCAATAAAAATTGCAAAAGGCTTTTTTAAATTTTTGATACCGATATATCCTGATTTTGATGTTTTTCTGTTATGTTAAGATTTCATTAATTGAAGTCTTTAACATCATTACAACCTCTAGAAAAGCGAAAAAGCTATGTGTTCTTGCTTAAAACAACTAGAAATGTCCACATATTTTTATCTTTTATTCTTCCAAATTCGATAAAATCTTTTTCGATGAAAAATGTGGTACGATTTTCTACTTTTACTAATAACTATATAGAACTTAATCGCACAATTTTGACCGGCTTGGTCAACGCGGAACCCTCGACTACACTATGAGATATAAACCCCGTAAGATGTTGCACGAGGAATATCGCCGTCTAAAAAAGGAATATGTACTATATTTAAATTAAACTCATCTTTTTATCATATATTTAAGTAGTGATGTAACCACTTTCAAGATTTAGATCAAGGAAGTTTGCTTGCTTTTCTGAAGTGTTCGCTTTAATAAGTTGTAGTTCATTAGAAAAAAAATTATTTACCAGAGATTGAATATGGTTATCATCTATATTCAACAAATCATAAAGGTACCTCGAGGTGTTGTTAAAGGATGTTATAATGTCATCTTGATGTTTGGTAGACATAGATAACTTAAAGTCTCGTTCATAACAGTATAAAACAGGTAGGCATCAAGGGATGCACAATTAGTACCCATTGGGATGCTAATATCTTGTTTATAAATAGAGGTACTATATCTAACATATTATTAAATGTAATCTAGTAAGAATGTAGCCTGACAATACTCCATGTAACGCCTTTAGAATAATAAGAACATTCAATTTTTGAAGCCAGAATAAGTTACTTTCTACCCCATACTATTTATTCCACAGTCCTGTCACCATCTGACTCCTGCCTCTTGCAAATCTTTCGTTGGAATTGATATTGATCTTAATAATTCTTGTTTTTCGGTCCTTTATTTGTCTGTGCTTCGTAGTATACGAAGGCAAGCTTCTGTGAATGTATCTATGTAAGTTCTATAATTAATATTTATTTCTAACCATGGGTTATTTTGAGGTTATAAAATGAAAAAAAAAACACATAAGGCTAAAAATTACAGTACACATTTCATTTTGAACATGTCTCGTAAGTGTCGGAGATATTTGCTTCAAATATTTTGAAATCAAGAATTCTGCAATTTGTTATAAGTCAACAAATCAGAAAATTGAACAAATCGGAATTTTCAGCCGTGCATTTCGCATACTCGAGTTTAAATCACTTTAATTTGTGCATTCAAAGACGAAGAAAATAAGGGGTTTTACTGTAACTTTGCTTTGAATTGTTATAATTTACGTTTATACATATACGGGATTAACAATAGATTAATGAATTGTGTTATTATGATTATTTATGATGACGATCGTTTTTAAACATAAGGGTATCGGGATCTTATTTTCTAAATACAGACATAACACATTAAGAATTAATTACTTTTTCTTGTGTTCCATAATAAATCAATTAAAATATATTATATGCTAGAACATGTTTTCACAACAACAAAACTCTCGACGTGTAATTGTTATAAGCATTTAAAAAAATACAGGAAACTTAATTTAATTTATCGCTGAGCCCGTTGTGAGATCAGAAAAAGCACTCATTGTAGTAATCAATGGTATTGTAGATGTTATTTTTATTATCTTAGCTTCGTTAAGTTTTATGTAGAAATGACAATTACCTGTGGAAGACTGTGGGAATCAATAGACGCTCACAAGTTGTAAAAGAAAACATGTATAGAAAACAAAATAGAACATAAGTTTCAATCTGAAAGAAGATAATTTATTTCAACTGATTTTAAATATACCACCATTGTAAAGTGTTGGATGCAACAATTGTGTTAATAAAAATGAGTGACACGAACAGAAAAAAAAACACTTAGGGCGAATAAAACAGCTGACCCTGTTTCATGTTACGAAATAATATTATCGGGGGCGTAGCCAGTTTTTTCAAGTTGTAGGCCAATACAAGGGTTTCCAAGGGGCGGTTTCCCCTTGGTAAGGGGTTCTGGGGGAAGCTGGAAACAATTGGAGATTAAAAATAGCAAAATGCGCGCCCCTAAATAAAAAAAAATGTATAGAAGCAAAAATTTTAAACAATAAATGAGATTGACATTTTGCAAAACTGGCTGCCGACTTAACAGTTCCGCGAATGGTCGATGTAAACATTTCATACGGATATCAATGTGATTGAACGATAAAGCGCTGTGACGTAGTGTCATCATATAAAGGGGGACAACTGTAATCGTTCTACATGCTATACTGTGTAACGAATAAAGCATTACAGCACAGAGAATAGGAACGTAGGCCTGCATTTACATCCTTTTTGTGATATCTATACTTGTTTTGTGATATGAGAACCTGTTGGAGCAAGTTTCAGGTAATTGCACCCTAGAACCTGGTTTAAGCCTCCAGTGGCAGTTTCTTTTGCCACTGACCATTCCAAAGCGGTAACCCTAAGGGTTTTCGTTTTCGTTTATTGTGTGTGGCGTCTTATTTGAATTGGCCTTCTCATAACAAACATGCCTTCGCGTCCTCTCTTCTTTTTCGCTGCGTGGAGAGGCTAAGTTTTGTGCGATTCCTGATATGCATATTTCACTCTTTATTAAATTAAACTAGATACTCAAATGGTATTATATTTTATTGGAGTTTTACGAAAATCACCTTTGTGTCATTTATTATGTAGAAGTGGAAATGAATCTTCCAATCTCAATATTTTTATCGTCTGGGGTAATTTCCGACTTTCTTATGATGACACGTCAGAATCGACTAGCTCTCATTCTTACTGCAGTCAGTAGCTATTCTTAAACTGATTTATCTCGTTTTATTAAACAAAAATAGGTATTTTCTTAAGAACTTTCTATTGCAGATTTATTTATATATTGCTACGAGAAAGATTTTGTGTTATCTGTTTTGTAAAAGCCATCTGCAAAGTAAACGAAAAGACTTCAAACATGAAATGCTTAAATAGTGTCCAATGTGCTTCGATATTCAACTCGACTTAAGATAATCGCTTTGTTGCGTTGCAAGACAGTGACTGTTGAAGATTCTATGAAAATCTTGCATACCATCATAATATTTTAGGTAGTCCAGTCTCAGATTTTTCATCAAGCACACATCAATTTTGCATTGTTAAACTATGTGTTTTGTGTATATGAACACATTATTGTCTTGAAGGTGGTTGGTTTGGAATATCACCACCGGCACATTTTCCAAGGACTAGGGTCACTTTTGTAAACAAAACATACGGGTAAACAGTATTTGCAGTCCGCAGAAATGAGGTACTGTACCATAAGTCAGCCGAAGACTTTCTTTTATGAACTTACCTGTGACACTTCAACAGACAAATCACTGCATCAATATTTGCATTCTGTCTCCAAGTCAACCAGGAAACAAATCATTTTGATGTTGTCGTTGATAAAACTCTTGCCAACATGTTGAAAAAAGAGAAACATTAACAACACAGGCGTAACATATTCGCAAACCAGATTTGATATTAATTATTCTAATTTGATAACTGGGGCTATTGCATAAAAATTTAAATTAATGATTGTTCATCACGACAAATATCAAATATATTGCAAGATCGGTTTGATTGAGCATGTTTATGGGCAGTAATGGAACTGTTAATTACCGTCCACACTGCGTCTCCCCTGGTTGAGCTCAAATCGATATTTAAACACATATATGATATCGTGATTTAAGGAATTCAAATACGTTGTTGAAAACAACACTGATTGAAATTACGGGGAGACCGTTTACATGGCAGAAACAGCACTGCTGTGATATTTAAATAGAAGTAACAGGAGCTTAGATAATGTTAATTTACTATAGACTGACACTGACGAGAAGATGAAAATATGACTGAAAACTTCAATTTTTGAATTTGAAATTAATAATAAATGTGATTAACTTATATTGCTTAATAATGATATCATGTTAATTTTCTAAAGAAACCATTAAAATAAAAGTTTTTTTAGAAAACGCAGCTTTCATTGTATTACTTTTGTAAATAGTTACGAATACGAACTAATTTAATTGTGCACACATGTGAAGGAAATATATTCAGCTTTCCCTAGTGTTACCTTTTTCACGCGTTGACAGTATATACTAAAGCTCAATTATTGACTGAAATCTATGTAACAGTAATTAAAAGGACGTTTTTCCATAACACTACTTATGCATCCGATATCTTATGTGTCAAATGTTACTTAGACTGCAGAAATTGTTTGTTGTTTCTATACTCGGTCTGTATACACCATTTGTTATTGGTGCAAACGTAATTCGTTTTGTTCTGTGATTTAAACCGATTCAGTCTATTATTCGTCCTTATCGTACATATATAGTTCTCACTTACTAGGCAGAAAAATCTCTATTTTTAGCCGTGTGAAATTTTTTTTTCTTGCATACCAGATCAGGTCATCCGGTGTTTTCACCCGTGTAGGAAATTTCGTTCTTGCATACCAGATCAGGTCATCCGGTGATTTCACCCGTGTAGAAAATTATGATTCTACACCCCCCCCCCCCCCGTGTAGAATGAGTCACGTGAGTGACGTCATATATTCAAGTTATTGACGTCATTTATAAAAACGGTTAGCGTTAATGTCAATATTTCAGCATAAGGAAAATAAAAAAGTTTGTATACATGCATAGAAATGTTATAAATAATAAAAGGTATGCAAGAAAAAGTATCTTGCATGAGACATTCGGTAAAGATAGAAAAATCTGTCACCTCGTGTGAACTGTTTTGGCGGGAACTCGGCAGAGCCTCGTTCCCGCAAAACAGTTAACCCTCGGTGACAGATTTTTCCATCTTCACCTCACACTCATGCATGATACTTATAATCCTACACCCCCCCCCCATGTAGAATGAGTCACGTGAGTGACGTCACGTCTTCAAATATCTGACGTAATATATTTAAGTTAGTGACGTCATTTATAAAAAAGATTGCTTTAACGTCAATATTTCAGCATAAGGAAAATAAATAAGTTTGTATACTTACACAAAAATGTTATAAATAATAAAAGGTATGCAAGAAAAAGTATCTTGCATGAGAAATTCGGTAAAGATAGAAAAATCTGTCACCTCGGGTGAACTGTTTTGGCGGGAACTCGGCAGAGTCTCGTTCCCGCAAAACAGTTAACCCTCGGTGACAGATTTTTCCATCTTCACCTCACACTCATGCATGATACTTATAATCTCGCATGGCCTTATCTAACACTCCGCGTGCTCGCGTACTTTCGTTTTATTGCGCACCATATTAATTGAGCACTTTCATTATTGTTTTAGACAACGTCATGATGCTTATTTCTACATCATTTAAATTTTTAAAGTGACGTAATTAGGCTAAACGAATGTTTACTTTTTCAAATAGAGCAATCTGTTGATTTTGTTTTATCAGGATTTTGTTCAAAAATCATTTGAAAAGGATACATTCGGAGGTTGCTAAATTGTTAACGCTGGATCTTGGAAGCGTTTATCGTGGTACGAGTCTGAAATTGCTACTTTTTAAAGTGTTTCATTCTTATACCGCTGTTGCGAGCTTCGTTAAACATCAGGATCTATGAAGAAAGTGAATGTTAAATAAAATAGGAAATATACTGCTGTTTAATCGGGATATTTCAACTGGTATGTATAATTCAATTTTTTTGAATTTTGAATTGTGACGAAATCACGGATAACCTTAAAAATCGCAGATCCGTTATCGGTTTTCAACGGATGAACCAGCTGTTTTCATGCAATGTAAAAACGATTCTTTTCCTTTCTTTTATTTGTAACGATATTGTTGAAGGCCTACATGTTAGGGGTGTTAATTTTTGACAGGACTGTGTATTCGTGGCTGATTTACCGTTCCTACTGGAAGTTACGCGAAAGAAAGAGTTCTATAAAATTCTCGCTTTTTTAATTTTAAAGAATTTTGTTTGAATCTTTAAGAAGTAAGTGAGAAAACTAATCAATCATTGGTATTCGGCACAGCCTCTTTTCCGTCTGGAAAGCATTACCCTAGGGTTGAGATACCGCGATCTTCAAAACATCAATAAATGTTGGCCTGAAGAGAGATATTTACCGCAACTTCGTGTTGGGGAGCTATTCAATATTCAAAAGTATTAGTCTACATCAATCCTACTTGAACGCACTGAGCCAAAACTGTTCACATGACTTCCATTGTCTCTCGAAGCTGAGTGTTTTTTTTTAAATATCTCACGACTATGTTATGCATTCAAGTTTAAATGGAAAACCTACAACTCACCACGAAGTTTATTTAGATAAATTTATATACAATTATTAAACATTGGTTGATGTGTTCTTATGTTTTTTACTTTAGATAAATTTATATACAATTATAAAACATTGGTTGATGTGTTCTTATGTTTTTTAATGATCTTTATCGGGTCATTCAGTTTATTTGTTGACAACGGCAACTTAAGTTTTTAAGTCCTAAATGTATTGATTTTTCAACGATAGAAGTTCCACATACTTTCGCAACTGAGACAAAGTCAGGTAAGTTACGGCGTCAATATTTACGTGTTTTTATTAAACAAAGCACAAGCAAGCAAGTGTCACATGGGTTTATAAGACCTGCTGAGTAAAAGAGTTTTAACTACTTGTAATGATCTGATGTACGATATTTCTGTTGAACGGTTTAATATCACCATGACGGTGAATGACATTTCAGGATGATAAAAACGGGCGTTTGGAATATTTTTAATCGAAAAATATAAACTTTAAGCAATACAAAATATTATATAATACATAGTATTAAAGTTAATACAATATATCGGGTAAGTTGTAGACTATATAGAGTCATAACGACAGTTTCCTAGATTGATATCTGAAATAAGTTCACATTTAAACCATTTTTAAGTCACCGAACCATTTTGATGTTTTGTTTGTGATTTTTAAAGGGAAAACAGTTTAAACAATACACGAATATAATATTTACAATGTGTATGTGTAAAACCTTACTGAACACGGCAGTGAAGTCAAATTGTAGACAAAGCTTTTCAAATTTCAAGTTCGAGGTAATATATATCTGTTATTCGAATAACATGCGCTTCAATAACATGTTAGTTAGACTTAAGTACGTTTAACGAAGACGCACTCTTCTTTATCAATGGAAATACTTAGATCTACAATTACCCGCCGTGAGTATTAGGGCCATTCCAGGCATTGAAATAAGTATGCTTCAAAACATTAAAAGGAAGCACGCAATAAAACGTAATGCGCTTAAATAATGGCGGTGCTAATGGAATAATATTGATTCATGAAATGAATTGACGCTTAGATTCATAAAAGCTATTCAACAGTCAGGTACATCTAAAGGTGAGTTTATCATGGCATGGAGAAGCAGATGGTTGCAGGGGAATGCATATAACACGGTTGTGGCATGCAGAGCCGGCCCCTTGGATCCATCAAGAGAACACGACCACTAACAAGAACGTAACTATAGAATCCAAATTTTAAAATGTGTTTCTCATTATAAATTAAGGTCTTAAAACAAAACATTTGGAATACTAAGTCACATTAATTACATTATTCTTTTCTATGTGATACCCATTGAGTTATAGTGCCTTTGATGCTTTAGTAGCTGTGTCAATCATTTATTATTTACACACCAATTATCTTAAATGTGACCGATTACCGATAACTAATGATAGCGGTATCGAGTATATGTACGGGGAGACTTTCTTTGGCCATCACATTGCACAATTAGCCCTACTGCAAATTTAAAATTTTATTACCCTTATTAGGAATAGTACCCGTACCGTACGGCGACAGTGAAATGTGTTTTCGTTGATTTTATTTTACTTTAAAAGCTTTTGCTATGTTTAAATATATCGAATTGTATTTGGCTTTATACTGCCACGAATACAAATTGTGTAACTTTTATGTTTACTGCATTATATATTTATTCCCACAACAGAATAATAAGCAATGCAGTACATGTATTCTCAACTATATGACTCCGGTTTTATTGAATAATGGAAGATGACAAAAGAACGTCGCACTGCTGCATTTCTAGTCTCAGCTTTTATCTATTTTTTCATTAACCTTAAAATTTTACTAGGTTTATCTATACAATGTATGATAATCTATGACACAAACGAAGCACACTTAATTGCAATTTATGACATAGTATAAAAAAAGCATTTTATGTATTCTCGACTCGAGTAGATCGTCATACCTTTTGATTGAGTAGATCATACACTATATGAGACCGTGGTTTAAAACTGATTAAGAAAAGGGTATTGAACCAATTACTTATACAAAACAAGGGACTATTCTGAAATTTTTATCAAGCATCAAATCATTGCCCTATGATAATTTACTTAACGTAATTGAATTCAAGTAAACTTGTATTTTAACTAAGAGGTTAGTACATATTTAAATTATATGTACATTAAATTTTGAACAATGTTATTTAGCTTTACATATATTTGCTCTGCACAAATAATATTGCACGATATCATCAGCGGATTGTTTGTCGTGAACCTGCCTGTGACACTAAGCCATATAAATTACTTCGTCAATATATGCATCCTGCCGGTATGTCAATCCGGAAACAAAATGGTTCATTTTGACCGCAAAAGGTAAATTATTGACTTCAGAAATGTGCTCGATTATTCTAGAAATAAATGGCCGATATGGAAAAACTGAACAACAAATAATGATACTTAATAAGTAATAATTTCTTTCAATGTCGGCGGCTAGAAATATAATTAGCAATGTATTGTACATGAAATTCACATTAAAAAAGACGTCAAAAGGAAACAAAAAGTCAACCGAAGGATATTAGTTATCATAATTCTGAAGATTTAAGTTAGTAAAAATCGTGTTGTTAAATTTGAATACCAATTTCATAGGAACACTAATTAAAAGGGATGTCTGGTGTTCATATAATACATTTATTAATTAGCAGAGGATATAGCTTTATTGAAGATTGAGCTACTGCCGTTCAAATTACTAAGCAGCCCGGTAAATGCAAGGAATGCAGTATGTGAGTTATACTTCGTTATTTTAAATTATATTTACAATTTCCATTATTACCAGATTGTAATCTGTAAAGTTAGAACAGTTATGAAAGACTGTAATTTGTAAAGTTAGAACAGTAAAGAAAATAGGTAGATCTAAACTGAAATTCCTTTAACATCAAAACACAAAAAACTAACATACCATTTGTATTTATACAAATTTAAGGGCTGAATAAATTGATTTACATGAACAATGTTCATTATACAAAGTATAATATGGGTTGACTGTTTTGTGCTTGTCTCAGGTTTCGGAAATAAGTTTTTAAACAACAGTTGATAAAAATTGATTACTGTAGTTCTGTAAAAATATTAAAGACAGTTTGTAGATAGAGAAGAAAAATAGCAAAATCAATAAAATCTAAAGAACCTTTGGCAGTAGATTCCTACAGGGATACCCATGTTGATTAATTGTTGTTAATGATATTTGTTTACAGGAGTTTGCAGTAGGATAGAAATCATTCATTACAGAGCGGTATAGGCCGTAATTTATGTTCTCACCTGGATATTGGAAAATTTAATATCGTGAACATGACAGAATGTGGAAACGGCAAAGGATTACTGTATTTGGACGGTAATATATATAAAATGTAAAGATGTACACAATTTCCGTAAAGTGAGTATTGTAATATAATACTAAGTCGACACCTCTTTGTCAAAGATCCATAGGTTTTTACATACCACTGTGATTTTAATGTTTAAATATTTGTCCGATGTCGAACATTGGTTTATATTTTACTTTAATAAAGAAGCATTTGTAATAATGTAGAAAATGATTGTTAGGTACCTCTGAACATCCAGCCCGTGATGATCATTAACTATTGTAAAGACTTGTTTTAAAAAATATATTCAAAATAAATGTGATATGACTGGTCCTCCATTAAAAAGTGAAATATGCATACCAGGAATCGCCACACTCACAAAACACAGTCTCACCACGCAGCGAAAAAGAAGAGAGGAAAATAGAGCATGTGTTTATAAGTCTGTCAAATTCAAATAAAACACCAGAAACAATTAACGAAAATGCGAACAAGTGTGGTTACCGCATTTGAACGGTCAGTAGCAAAATAATTTGCCACTAGGGGTTTAAAGCAGGTTCTAGGGTGCACCAAATGTAATAAGAATTATAATTTGGATGTTAGCTGCTACTAATTACAATCTGATAATACTTCTCAAAGACGACACATTAGGAGTAATATGCAATCATATGTACGTTTTAAATTACTGCGCTTGAAAAATTACTTATCGCCCTAATAGAACTTCATTGTATCATGTTTCTCCAATAAGGCTATCTTCTGCGTCTTCTGTCCAAACACCGCATAAAATTAAATCTTTTAAAAGTCTGCAGCCTTCGGTTCGTTTATCACGTATTAATTTATCTTCGGCAAGCTCTATCAATATGACAGGTCTGCAGAGGGTTCATTGTACTAATTTATTTAAAAACAATTTAAAAATTACTCTTTCACCTTTAAAATCGCCTATTCTTCGAAAGTATGATATTTCTACAACAAATAAATTGAATGACGGAAGACGCAGACCTTATCCTTCTATTTTCAAGTGCAATTCTAAGAGGTGCAGATGCTGTGATTATTTGAATTGTAATTCTATCATTAAATCCACAGTTAACGGCAGAACTTTCTCAGTTAACATTAATAATGATATAGACTGACGAACTGATAATATTGTTTACGTTTTAACTTGAAATTCTAATAACTGTGGTATTCAATATGTGGGACAAACAGGTCGCCCTTTAAAAACACGTTTTGGACAACATTGTTCTAAAATTCGAAACAACAGCAAATTTAAAACATTTTTATACCAACACTTTAAGCATTCAGGACACCGTTTACAAAATATTTCCGTTCAACCAGTAGAAAAACTTACATTTGACAGCACTGCTTCAAGAGCATTTAAAATCAGGGCCAGGCTCGTTTCGGAGCAGAAATGGATTAAAAAATTACAAACTCCTTACCCACTTGGTTTAAATGATAATATTTATCAAGAAGGCAACATTTCAAAAAATCCTGATTATGACGTCTTTGAATTACTTGAAATACGTAAAAGAAAATCGAGGTCGCACGGAAGCAGAACTAATGGAAACATAAAAAGAAAATCACGTATTCGTTGTTCTATTCATGACCTACATATTATTTTAAAACAATCTGGCAGACACGCTATGCTATCTAGGTTGGCTTCTCTTTCTATATCAAGTCTGCAGAAACTGGATGAGGAAGCCGACGACATCGTCATTAGAACCCATCCATTTTACGAGGTTGCTAGTCTTATTCAGTGTTATACTCGGCATGTTCTCAGGCCGCATATTGACTTGGAATCGGACCATCAAAGACATTTCCTTAAAATTTCTTTTTTAAATAAAGGAATAGATTTTATTGACCTTCCTAGTATATTTAAAGATAAAAGAGTTCAATCGGCTGTTCCTATTTATTTTAAGAATACTGAATCGCCTATGGTTTGTTATAAATACAACAAACCAACTAGAAATATAATTTTTAATTACAATAAAATTACATCGGATTTACAGATCATTGAAAATACACCAAAATCTTGAGAGTGTTTAACTTCTAAATATTGCTATAAGCCTGCCGGTCATATTGTTACCGGTGATCTTAATTTAATCAAAGACTCTAGAATTCGTAATTTAATTTCTAAAGGTCCCAAATATAGAATATCATCCAAAATTGACTTTAATGCATGCCGTGCAGAAATTGCTGAGTCTTTGAACTTATTTTGCAATAAATGGTGCAAAAGAGAACATCCCGAGCCTAATGCACTTTCTAACTGGAAAAAGCACATATTCAAAATAATTGACACCCGTATATCATTTTATGAAAGAAACATTGCTTTATTACCACCTCGACCTCGTTTTAACTTTCGTCATTTGAAAAAAGGAATTCAAGACTTTCATAACAGATTTGTTTTAACACCTGCTGATAAGGCTTCTAATAATGTAATTATAGTGTGACGAATACACTATATTAATATTCAAACTGAAGAACTGAACAGCACTAATGCTTATATACTGACTTCTTCGTCTGAGAGTGATATTGTTACTGCACACACTCTACAAATTACAAAATTTAGAATCAGTATTGAGCCGAAACAAGACAAAGTACCTACTATGTATTGGTTACCTAAAATGCATAAAACACTGTATAAAGCAAGATTTATTGCTAACTCTAGTTCTTGCACTACTACTAAATTATCCGTGCTCTTAACATCTTGTCTTACAGCTATAAAAGAACACGTAATTAGGTATTGTGATAAGGTTTTTGAAACTTCTGGCAAAAATTTATTTTGGTCGATTAAAAATTCAAATGACGTTTTGAAAAAGCTTAAATCAAATAATTTTCGGGCGTTCTGTTTGTCTACTTATGATTTCTCAACATTATACACTTCGCTCCCTCATAATTTAATAAGAGACAAACTAACCAGTCTCATTGAAAAAGCGTTTGCTAGAGAAAATAAAACCTTCATCGCTTGTAATGAACATAGGGCATTTTTTACAGATGGTTCTTATGATAATTATACATTATGGACTTGTCAAGACCTTATAGAGTCGCTAACATTCTTACTGGATAATATTTATGTTAGATTCGGTACCTCTATTTATAAACAAGTAATAGGCATCCCAATGGGTACTAATTGTGCACCCCTTGTTGCTGATCTGTTTTTATACTGTTATGAAAGAGACTTTATGTTATCTCTTTCTACTGAACATCAAGATGATATAATTACAGCTTTTAACAACACCTCGAGGTACCTTGATGATTTATTAAATATAGACAATAACCATTTTCCATTACTGGTTAATAAGATTTATCCCAAAGAACTACAACTTAACAAAGCGAACACTTCAGAAAAGCAAGCAAACTTTCTCGATCTAAATCTGTCCATTGAAAATGGTTATGTCACTACTAAAATTTATGATAAAAGAGATGATTTTAATTTTAATATAGTAAATGTTCCGTTTTTAGACGGCGATGTTCCCCGTGCAACATCTTATGGGGTTTATATCTCACAGCTTGTTCGCTTTTCAAGAGCTTGCAACAATGTTAATGATTTCAATGAACGTAATCTTTGCATTACAGAAAAACTCTTAAAACAAGGTTATCGGTATCACAAATTAAGGAAAACCTTTTGCAAGTTTTATCGCCGATACCCAGATTTAATTCATAAATACAAATGCAGTTTAAAATCACTTTTGCAACAAGGTATTTCACAACCAGTTTTTTATGGAGATTTAATTTATAAACTTAAAAAGATTAAAGGCAGTGTTAATTTCTCCCGGTTATTCGTAAAAACCATCTGTAAATTTAAAAAGAAAGGTTACCAACATGATATTTTACAGCGCTCTGCAGGCCTGGTGATTAACCCTTCTACAGTTGATCATTATGCTTACCTCTTTGGTTGCACGACGGTGGCAGGGGTTTAAGAGTTTATGAAGGTTATTGGGGAAATCTTTTCTTAAAAGAACCTAGAAACTCGATTTGTTTCTTTTATCCCTGTCATCGTGTTCTTACTGATTTTACTCCAGGAGCTCTGGTCTCGGTAAGATCATTGAGTACCCCTTTCGGCTTTGCAATGCTCTTAGCTTCTTATGTTTTATATGTTTGTGTGCTTTTGCATGCAACATTATTAAGCAGATAAGTGGGTTGGAGTCTTTTCACCAAGACAACTTGTACTTGTTTTGTGATATGAGAGCCTGTTGGGGCAAGTGTGAGGTTGGTGCACCCTAGAACCTGGTTTAAACCCCCAGTGGCAATTTGATTTGCCACTGACCGTTCCAAGGCGGTAACCCCTCGGGTTCTCATTTTTGTTTATTGTTAGTGGTGTCTTTTTTGAAACTGATTATTTTATTAACCATGCTCTCTCCCCCTCTCTTCTTCTTGACTGTGTGGGGAGGCTGTTTTTTCTGAATGTGGCGATTCCTGATATGCATATTTCACCTTTTTTTAACTTATTTTTAATCGTGTTGTCACTGCCATGTATCGACATATTCAATAAAAATATTAACATCATATAAATGCATGCATTGATTATAAAAGCGTTCCGGATGACCTGTATCTGCGACTCACATAATGAATTACACAAGCAAATTTGAATAGAAATTCAATTTTTAAGCAATAACCAATATGTCTTTTTCGTTTTGTTCATATAATTTACATACAAAAATATAATCATTAAGCATTATTTGATAAAACAGTGGTAGAAATGAATCGGGTAAGACAAAACTATAGTCTTAGGATAGTTCAGAGATAAAAACTCGATTGCCAAAAATTATTACTTACAACATTTTATAGAAAAAGTAACCACGGTCATATAGGGAGGTCAACAGTGCAATTAACTTTTATCAATTTCTATTAATGGCATTTTTTGCGTTGCAGTTTGCAGTTTTCTTTATCATCTATATAGCTGTAAAATAATGAATGTTTTATGGATTTGCGTTAATAATAGGTTGATTATGTGAAAAGCTAAAATTATGTCACAATTAATGTAAAAATTAAGCATTAATACTAGTATACAATACATTCTAGTTGTGGAAATATACAACATTATTTAACACTGGATATTCTGTAGATCGGACAAACAGCTCTGTGTCAATAAACTAAAAATGTTTAACATAGTTATTGTGAGTTGTTTGTTTCAAAAATTGTTATAAATTTATAACAAAAAATGAATACATTTTTGCTTAAACAACTTTTCGCAAACATGTAATATAATCCCAAAGAAAATATTCATTTTCATGGTTAATGTGTATTTTCCCTAAAATCAGCTACATTTTGCACAAAGAACATATCAACTCTTCATTTCTGATCAATTTATTTTATAGAAATTGTTAAATGACATTTTTCGTAGGAATTTAAGTCAGGAGTGCAAATATTCTATATCATAGGAACAGAAAAACAGAAGGAAGAAAAATGGCTTAAGGTGAACCGGTAATATTGCAGTCTATGAGGTCATAAAATATCAACTTAAGTGTCTCTCGTCACAAACATCTCAAAGGTTTCATACCTTAAATGTTAAAATGATAACTTTTACTGAACAAATTCTTAGTCTTAGAAAAAGTTTACACATTTTTGTTAGTCACAGCTATCTTGTAAATTACTGATAACTTTCTAACTTATGTGTATTGCACTACTTAGCCTTTTGTCTCTAAGATCCAGTTTTATATTTTCTAACTATGGAAAATAGCTGTGAAGTTATGTCTGCAATCAATAACGGGTTTCAATGCAATCAATGTTAGATAGTATCAATGAACGTCAAGAATCACAAGAGCAATACTTCAACAGTTTTAACCTATCAGAGACATCTTTCATCACATACAAATCATCTGCTAAAATAAATTCTCTTTTGCTTTGAAATGCTTTTAGCTTCTTATGTTTTATATGTTTGTGTACTTTTGCATGCAACAACGAGCTGATGGGTGGGTTGAATATTTTTACCAAGACAACTTGAACCTGTTCATATGAGAACCTGTTGGGGCAAGTGTGAGGTTGATGCACCCTTGAGCCTTGTTTAAACCCCCCATTTGCAAATTGTTCTGCCTCTGATCGTTCCAAGACGGTAACCTATCGGATTTTCACTTTCGTTTATTGTATGTGGCGTCTTTTTTGAAACTTATTATTGTATAACCAGGCTCTCTTCTCCTCTATTCTTTTTGGCTGGGAGAAGAGGCTATGTCTGCTGGATTTGGCATTTCCTGATATGCATATACACTGTTTTACAACCAGTCCTCTTTAATCACGTTATTTGTATTTTCTAAAGTTTTATTTAATAAAATGATTTTCAGTATTTACTTTCGTTGTTTTACCGCGAGGCGGCCGAAAAAGTCTTGTTCATTCAATCGGCGCTATTGTTTTGGAAGGATGTGTTATTTCTGTATTTATATAGATAATTGTTCTACATAATTGTACAAAAGCATTTTTTACCAAGTAAATAATTTTTGTCTTTACATTTTACTGTGAACAATAATGAATTTATCACTTAGATTTGAAAAATACACCAAGATATGTTCAGGTTTTTCCAATCAGCTTTCCGATCCTCTGAATAAACTTCAATAATGTAAAAGTCAAGATGACAGTGCCTATCTATTCGTTTGATGTAGTAAATTGAACATTATTGCTCATAATGAACATGTCTGACGACTAAAGTATGATCGATCACAGTGTTTAGTTGATCTATAAGTGATTCGATAAAGTCAATAAGGATACTTTTAACTGGAAATAAAACCTCCATACGTTTCAGGCAATCCAGACATGTGTATGTAAATGAATGACATCTGTTTTGATTTATAAAGATTATGAAACAACACCCTCCATGTTATTCGTGTGCAATCAATTTAACTATGAGAGATATTATTCGCCGCTTGTTGATGGATACATGTACTTTTAAGGTAAAAATGTTAGCATGTACTGGCTTAGGGAAGATGATGGATAACTTTAAAATAAATTTTCAATTTATTTAATGTGTTAAATAATAAATAATAAAAACGAATGTAAAAGGTTTATTTTGCTTCATCGATTGAAATGCATATAGAAAATGCATTTAATTAATTACGTATATTACTTTTTCAAGGGAACAATACCAATTAAGACAATGGCCTACAAGATTATTTTTACTTCAAAGCTCGGTATAAAAAGGAAATTCAGCAATTTTTATTGCAAAACGAAAGAAAAGCAATGACAAGCTCACTTCAATTATATAAAGCGCATTCACTTTGAAACCGAAAATGTAAAGATTTGAATCAGTTAATAGGAAAATAGGAAAAATATTATCCATTAATTTAAAGATCTGAAATATAGTTTTATGCTGTTGTTTTTCTATGTGTTGTGCAGTATTGGATACTTTAGAACGTGCACATTGGCAGCTGCTCGTCTACAAATAGAACGTTATTGGTTTCAAAATCGAAGATATAACAATTGTTTACTATTATGCATGTTTTTTTCTGTTAACTGACGGTTGCGCCCAGCCCAACAAATTGCTATACTCCAATTTATCAGTTTTGAGAATATGCTTTACTTCAACCAGTCAGATTGCTTAGATTTTAGAATTGTTTCAGATCTCACTTGTACACAGATGTCTCACATTGCCTCACACCATAATTCAAGCTGATATTTCAAAGCTACAAACCTATGTTTGCCTCATGTGCATTGACACTTTCCAGTTTAATACAGCCGCAATCGTGCGTGATATATTTAACTATCTGATATCAGAATGCTCGAGGAGATTTAATATAATGGACTGAAATCTCCTATTGTAACGAATCATTTGCCTCATAAATTATTACCGATTGTTAATACATTTAGGGTAACCGTTCTCATGTTTCCATAGTATTCTTGATATTAACCGATGCGCGACTATAACTATTCAAAATATTGTTGTGAAACAAATATATATAAATAGATTGTTAAACTAAAAGCTGTTGCAAACGATTATAACAACGTTACCAGATAAACGACTGGACGTAGATAGATATGCCCGGGGTGTTCAGTAGGTATTGTAATCTATGGCAACGAAACATTTACTAATTTAATGAATATTTTATTAGTATAGTAAAATGTTGTAATATACTGCTTATTCTATCCCTACTTCTGCTGCTGCTGCTGCAACTACTAATTCTACTACTACTACTACTACTACTACTACTACTACTACTACTACTACTACTACTACTACTACTACTACTACTACTACTACTACTATTTCTTCTACTATTACTACTACTACTACGACTACTTCTACTACTACTATTACTACTACTACTACCTACTTAAACTACTACTAGTACTACGACCATTACCACTACATCCTTGCTTTACTTATAAATGTATTTCTACTACTACGTCATTAAAACAACATTTCAAAAGCTACTTGTACTTCTGCATATACTACTACTATTTACTTACCGGTAATTACATTATTTCTTCTACAATAATTACTTCTATTATCACTTATTTTGCTACAAAACCTGTAATGTTACTAAAATAATAATAATAATAATAATAATAATAATAATAATAATAATAATAATAATAATTTAATATAGATTTTAATATTGATAATATTTCTTAAAAAGACTTTAACTTTGCAGATTAAGATGACCCTTTCTGTTGTCGGCATAAACGGGGATGCATGATGGCTCAGGTATATTCAATCAGTCGTCTGGTTGATGAAGACACCGAATTACAGGGGAAATTCTCCCTTATCAGAAAATCAAATAGTCTACCTTCAACTGGTAGAATAAATCGAAATGTTGCAGAGTTTCATGGCGAACGGACTTTACCTCTTAAATCATCCGGTAAAAAAATAAATAATACTAGAAAGTCTTACTCCGGAATAAATCAAGGTCTACCAGTATCAACTCCCCCTACATATCAGAAGTCAAAAGATCATTTAAGCACGCACAATGACGTACACAGTTCAGAAGTTGGTGCAATTATAGTTGGAAATGGATTTAAAAACATTTTCACTTTAGACACTTACGACACGGAGGACAACGAGACACCGACAGATGATGGCAGCAGGATCGATTTACATCACTTTAACAACGGTATCACCTTGCAAAGTAAGGTATGTTATAAAATACATCAAATGCATATAGTTCTGTACTATATTACACAGACATCTATCATGCGGTCATATTGAATCTAGGAGTGCGTTTAGATCCGGCTTTATGTAACGATATACCGTTTTCCCCATTTATCTGTTCCTTTACAAAATATGACCTGTAAAAATCTCTTATCAGTTATGTTTATTTTAAATAATGTATTTGTTTCTGAATGTATTTTGACAACATGCTAAATAGCTTTATTAAACTTGGATTATAACGTTACTTCTTTGTAAACTTACTCTTAAGTATTTAGCTGAAATTGACTTTGCGCTTGTAGGGCTATTCTTATAATGTTAAAAGGAGCTATTTCAAGTATGCAAACGGCCTTTTTTTAGCTGAAAATATAACCTGATTAGACTATTTTAATTAAATTTTATCAATGTAGGAATATTATAGCAGTTTTTTTAAGAAATGATGTAAGTTATAATTTACGAAATCTTATTTGTTATTTTTGGCGTTATGGTTTGTGTAATATTTATACGTGTTTTATTACAATTTGAACCTAATGGTATAATTTTGAATGTTTAAGTACACACATTTTTTCTGATATTCATAAATTGTGACATTTGTATAAAAGACAAGCTGTAAAATAATAATGAAAAGTGTTATGAAGAACATGATACACCTACATCTAATATTTAAGGATGATGTGAAACACAGTCTACAAAATGAACATACACACATCCAGAGTTCAGGGAATAACAGGAGTGCAAGGCTGCCATCCGTTATAAAGAAGAGTATTTCGCAGTCTAATTCTCTACAAAGTGATCTTTCCAAGGTAACGATTACAATAAAAACAACATTAACTGAGCTACAACAACTAACAAAGGGTAAAGGACACAGCCAAAAAGTTTTACTTGAAAGTTAAACCGCTATTTCAAACAGAGATCGTTTTCGTTTAAAAGCGACCATATTAACCATAAACACCCTAAATCTTGGAAAGTCAAAATAATAATAATGAAAAAATATTTCAAAATACTGTTTTCGAAAGTGTCTCTAAACATAGGGACACTGAAAATTACCAATCCTTAAAGATGTCCAATCTATTGGGGCACAAAACCAAATTTATTTTTGCGGAAAAAAATGATTTCGCAATAATTCATTTGTCCCAAGACCCAAGACTTTTATAGTAGTCAATATCGACATTTGTGTAAAGTAAGAGAAGAGAGTGCTCTAAATCGGATTAAATGCAGCTTCAAATAAATGAATTTTAATTATATACCCATGCATGATTTTAGCATAGTGCATCGTTAATCCGCAAAATTGATACAACTCGTCAGATTAGAAATTCCGTATCTAACAATGTCCAGCTTCCCGTTTTCTATGTGACGTCATATACTACGTCACACTAGGTTGTCGTAATTTTCGCGTTACTATTTTTATTTCTGCTATTATGTAAACCACGTTTTTGACTAAAATTTTGTTGTTTAGTTTATTTAAATTTGTTTTGAGCGAGAAGGGTATATAAAAGGAACATTATGACAGTATGCATTCTGTAGGTTCGTATTATTTCTCGTTGCGGATGTAACCACATCACGCTATACCTTCGGTCTCGCGCGATATTGTTTACATACGCAACTCGAAAAATACAAACCTACAGAATGCATACTGTTACTTCCATATTTATCTTTTAGTCATTGCTGAAGAAGCTTATCAATCAAGAACGGCGAGCACTCATGAAGTTAGGTTGCTTAATTATTTTGTACCATGAAAAAACATAAAGCAAGTGTAATGCTATATGCATTTTACTAATTTAGATGCCGGTTACAGAAATCCAGGTATCTACATTATAATAGTAATTTCTACACGACATAGTTTTTTATGTTTGTTATACATATCTTAAGACTAATTAGATACATACAGACAACATACTTTCAAACTCTTAAGGCAGCTTTTTCACTCATTAATATTTCACCCGACGATAAATACATATTTAAAATTAAGTTATTAATCTGCATTTTTTCTGAATATCTTTCTTTATCTCTTTAATTTCCAGTGTAATTCAATCCCAGACATGGATTTTTGTCAACCAGCAATTTTACATTTTACTGGCAAAAGAGATCGTGTGCTTCGGCAGTCTTTTGCTGACGTAGTAACAGAAGTAATCCAAGGACCAATCAAAGAAGACATTCATCCTTTCGGGCGTGGCCATTTGTATGGTAATGCGTTAGGCGACGAACGTCCGAAAATACGAAGAGAAGAGGGACAGTGGTTTATCTGGGTGTTGATCATACTCATCATGTTAGGAATAATTGGCGGAATCGTCTTTATGGCTCGTATGTCCCTTGTCTGTTGCGTCTTTATGATTTGATGTGTATGTGTGATTTTGATGTGTATTTATGATTTTAATGTGTATTTATGATTTTGATGTGTATTTATGATTTCGTTTTGTATTTATGATTTCGATGTGTATTTATGATTTTGATGTGTATTTATGATTTCGATGTGTATTTATGATTTCGAGTATTTATGATTTCGATGTGTATTTATGATTTTGATGTGTATTTATGATTTCGATGTGTATTTATTATTTCGATTTGTATTTATGAGTTCGATGTGTATTTATGATTTCGATGAGTATTTATGATTTTGATTTGTATTTATGATTTTGATGTGTATTTATGATTTCGATGAGTATTTATGATTTTGATGTGTATTTATGATTTTGAAGTGCATTTATAATTTCGATGTGTATTTATGAATTTGATGTGTATTTATGATTTCGATGTGTATTTATAATTTTGATGTGTATTGATGATTTTGATGTGTATTTATGATTTCGATGTGTATTTATAATGAGTGACTCTAGCTAGAAACGAACCCTCACCGTCATGGCGACAGCGCCTAGCACTGCAATACTTGCGACGCAACCTACTAAGCTAGCGGGACAACCCCAGAAATAGTTAATCGGATAGCCCTGATATACGTAACAATCACTGCATGACATCGGTAACGGGTAATTTTACTGATAACAATACTGACTACTAGTACTATTATGACTTTGATGTGTATTTAGTTTCCACAAACAAATCAGCCTTAGGTTAATTGCGTTTTTTATGTTTATGAGTTACAAAGTTTATAAAGTATATACACAACCATGTTTCTTAATGCATACGTTGTGAGTAAACAAAAATAAATTTATCTCGGTAGCTTTGTCTCAACGCGGCTGTAAAACGTCAATTATTTACACTAAGTCTTGTAAGTCCATGATCACTTACGACTTCCAGTAATGTCTTTGACTTCAATTTTATTTTCAGTTTCAATACCCCAGTCAGTATAGCCTTAGTATTGTTCAATCGGCTTAATAATATACCTCATGAATACATTCCTTTCAATTACAGTACATCGTCAGGCTGAAATACCTGAGCTTGCAACATGTTCATGTAAACAACGACTTTTAAAGTTCTCTCTTCATCTATTGTTATATCACAAAAGCTTGTTTTTTCCATGTAGCGGCTACAAAAATAAAACGTCTCCTGGTAAACATTAAATCACAGCTGATATCATTGTTTGAATTTTAAATGTTTTTGAGCATGATATTTACGTAGTTGAATAGTAATCGACTGAAAATGAAACGCTTCTGTGTCAACACTTCCTCTGTTTTACAGGGTGTATGCAAACCTTAGGTCCGTAAAGCTTTGATTATTGTTTACTAAACAGTTATTTTCTACATGTAGTTTGTAAACGGAAAATCATTTATCTTGACGGTTATTGTGTCAAATAAATACCAAACCTCCATTCACGAATTTTCACGAACATTTGAATGCTTCAAATGCATTCGAATGTTCAAAACCTTATCCGAACGCTCGAATGTTCGAACGTTTGTTTACATCCCTATTGTTTAGTCACCTTTAGAAACAAAACACCTCTTCACGTCAACAGTTCCTGCCTTACGCACCTAATGTTTTCTTCAACTAGTCTGTTAAAGTTATATTCAGTTTAGTTCTGAGCAATTTCCCCTTTTTATAGTAAATGAGTTCACAATATGTTCATACTTTACGTGTTCGATCAGTTTCAAAATCAACTTCTCACATATTAAAACATGGTTTACATTTATGTAACTTGTTTAACATAATAATACTTCTAATGAAAATGTACTTAAACTTTTGAGAAGACTTGAATTGATTAAATGTTTCTGTTATACAATTAGGTACCTTGTTAAAGAACTGATATTTTTGCCTTAGCTTTGAACTGAATTAAAAACATATGACAATTTATCTTTTTATTTCAGAAATGCACCTCAGAACACAAGTACAAATGGCCTTGACAGATAACGTCTTTAATGATACAAAAAGTAATAGATAGTAATTGTGGCTGGTTTAAAGCTTGGATTGAACAGATGACGTTAATAATAAGGATGTTTTCTGACGGATGATAAATGTCTTCGACGTTCCATGTATATGGAATATGCTTGTAATCATTGAAGCAATGGGAGGTTAAGTAGAGGTGGCACCCGTTAATGTGCGTGTTAATATTGCATGTACAATTTAAGTGCTGGTTTTATGCACTAGAAACAGAAGGAATGTTTCAAAATTTTACCAAACTTTACGTGCCTATGTAATGTATATAAAATCTCACGAGAGTTGAATAATACTTTATTAATACATTAATCCAGTGAGGGAGACCTTATTTTGCATGTTTTACTGAATACCAACAAGACCAAGGCACGAGACGGAATAAGCATCCGGTGAGAGAGAAAAGACAATCAACAGACTACTGCTTAATGCCCTAACTTGCCGAGGAATGTAATAAAAATCAGCATGAATTTACGAACTATGATTGTTCAGTATTCATTGTGTATTACGGTTGATTACCCTAAAACAGGAAATTCGTCATATTTTCCAAATTCTTGTCTTGGTTTTCTTGGTCTGAAACGCATTATTAAGATTATGGATTCATGAAGTCATCATGGTAGGGTGACTTACATTTACTACAAAAGTCCTAACGACAGAACCATAGTTCGCCGCTAGCGATATCTATGAATAGGAAGGAGTATTTCAAGTTTGAGAAGACATAGAAGTCGCATAAAGGCAGATTATTAGAATAAAAATGGGTTGTATTACAACCTTCTCTCATCTTAAATATAGTGTTTGTTTACTTGAGGTGTGCGCTCTTCACAGCAGTCGACATGCTTGACTAGAAGAACTTTCTAAAAATCATGTCCAATGCAATATCATTGCAATACCGTCCATTGAAACGTATCATTTAACTGATATATGTACTGATATGCCTTATGATATATATATATATGATAATTATATTATATTTAGAAATAAATGAATCTTTGCCTTCTTGGTGGTCTCTGTTTTGTCCTCCACATTTCTCAATAGTTCAAAAGTGTGTAGTACGAGTACCTATATTTTACAATTTTTTAACAATTTGTCGGAAGTTTTAATCACTCAGTGTCTGATCGTTAGAAATGCACATCTGATTAATCGGTGAAAATCGTCTTGTTTACAGGTGTAAATATTAAGTAGCGCTCAACCTTGGGCTACGCAGCGAAACAGAGGAGAGGAAAAGAGAGCAGGTTTGTTATATACATTACCATTAGTGCCACGGACATTTTTATAATAATAATAATAATAATAATAATAATAATAAAAATAATAATAATAATAATAATAATTGATTTTCATGTTGGTGTTCATTCTGTTATTTACCCTCTAGTTTGGTTTAAACTCACGGTGGCAAATTGTTTTGCCACTGACCGATCAAATTTTGTAACCCCTCGGGTTTTCAGTGAAATTCGTTCATTGTTAGATGGGTCAATTTTGAAATGATCATTCAATAAACCCATGCTCTCATTTCCTCTATGCCTTTGCTGTGCGGAGGCTGGTGTTTTCAGGGAAAAAAATGGTGAAACATGCATATTAGGCATCTCCAAACAATCAAAATCAAAGAGAAAAGAGAGCATTATAGAGTTTTTTATAAAAATCTAAAATTTAATCCTAAAACTACCTTTACATTGGGCGTGCAAATTTTCCCTTATACCTGGTTATTCTATGTAAATCACATTCAAACTTTATCCGACTTTCCGGCTTTTAAATCATGTTACTAACGTTTGAATTAGTTCTTATAACTATGCGTAATTATCAATTTCAATTACTTCCCGCGATGGATAAATTCTAATTTCAAACCATTCAGAATGACAATCAATATTGTTGGCATTATAAGGGCATACTTGAACTATACACTTTAGGGGATACGGGTGTTATGTACTGTGTCAGTCTCTTGCATGGTTGGCTAGGCACTGCACTATTTTGTATGGTAAGGAGATTGTCTATTCATTTTATAGCCCTTTTTAAACAGTTTTGCTGTCGTTACAAGAGACAGTTTTACTTAAAGTTATATATGTTTCGCCAGAGGAAGATTGCTTCATATCGGGATTTGTCTAAATAGTTCCTATAACATCAGTGTATATATGAACTTAAGGCTATACATTCATTTGACCGTGTGCATGTTAAGCGTTCTAGTAACGGCGTTAGCGAACCCAAACAATGCACATTTTAATTGTCTCTCATATTTCTTACATAAACCAACTAAAACATGTAAACCTTAGCAAAATAAATAGTAAAACATTGGGTTCTGGGTATATTTACAGTGTTCAAGTTTTGTCAAAGATGACGAAAGGGAATTAATTCTAGTAGCACATATATAAGGTCAATTATGATTTAAGTTTCCTGCATCATATTTAGTTTCGTCATCAATATAATGTAAAAGTCAACAAGGTTAACATCATGTTAAAAATTTAAATAAAATTATAAGAATGATATAAAACGACAGTCCATTTGAACTGAAGACATAAAAAATAAGAAAAAATAGATTTTTATCTAATTCTTACCACATATTTGGTTATATTTTGCTGTGTTGACATTTGAATTAATCATTGCTGTCACTTAGGGGAAAGGAAATTATTAAAATTTTAACGTATAAATATAAACTGAAAAAATGCCTCGACGTGTTTTTAAGATCGTTATAATTACAAAACTCTCACGTTATTGTTTGTGGATTTTTATAGCAATAGATATTTTGATTTTAATAAGAATTTTCAGAATGAACAGTGTAACTCAAATATCACCTTTAAAATCCATCAACTACCTTAAAACTCAGTCTAAAGGATTATGAATACATTCTCATATATCAAACTTCCAATTGGTAGTGATACATGTACCTAAGTTTGCCTAAAATGGTCAAGGCATACGAATATATTGCATTAATATTTTAATTTTAGAGCATTTTTACTTTGCGATTTTAATTTAATAAAGAATGCCGGAGACAGACACATTTAATTTAGTTTATAAAGAATATTGTTTTTTTTTATTTAATCGAATTAACATGAACTTTAAAGAAAAGACATTGGAATCTTGAAATAGTTTGATTTAGGTGAATTTCAAATCGAATAATATTTTTCCTGATTATATTGAATTGACCTCGCCTTATAGTTACAAGTTGTTTGCATAATGTCATTAAATACAAATTTGTAGATTCCTGTAGAATCTTTATCAACAATTAACATAAATTTCTCATATATCCCATGAAAAATGCTAGAACGTTAAAGGCTTCGCTTTACATCTAATAAATTTCTTTCGTCTCTATTGGAATACTGGGACCAGAAAACGGCGCTCGTATAACTTACTAATTACTTCAATTATCGGGCTGAATTACAGCAACAGATATACCAAGAAAATGATTTTGACGTATTTATTTTATATTGTGTACGTTTTTGGTCTGTAACAGGTTTGATTGGCATTTGAAATGATAAGCCTGTATTATATTACCATTTGTTAATAAATCTAATGTACACGAACCATTTATTGGGGCATAGAGTTTCTTTACCGATAAGTGTTCTCTAATAACTTAAAGTTCATCAGCCTTCACTTTCTTCTAAATTAAGGTTTATATGACCGCAGGACAAGATAAATCTAATATGTATATGTCTGATCGTAAAATCATCCTAGCAAAGCGGTACTAACGTAAGTAAACCGTAGAAACTGGTTACCCTTATTAAATCTTTGTTAAGCCTTTGACCTTTTCAAGGTGTTAAATTGGTCGCGAATTGTTTCGGGTGTCTTTTGAAAGTGATAATGGAACAGACTTAGCCTTCTCTCGCTCCCTTGTCTGTCTCACGCTGCCTGCCCGCCTGCCTGCCTGCCTGCCTGCCTGCCTGCCTGTCTGTCTTGCCTGTCTGTCTGTCAATTTGTTTGTCTCTCACTCGCGAGGTTGCGCGCCTTAAAATCTTTATACCCCAACAACTTCCCTCTCGAAACCTACATTTTAGTACAATTGACCTTTCCAATGCAGTGTACTCATGTCTTTTTTTAAATTTGCTCCCCTAGCGGTCTGAGCATAAAGGTCTTTTATATTGTATATGGCAACTCTATGGATACCTTTTCACCATCTAAATTATGCGTCAAGTGGAAATCTGTCATCGACATTGGCATTAATCTACATCAAATAACAAAATATAAGGAATTTGCAGATAATTCGATCTCTTTCCAGCTGTTTTGACGATTTCCAGTTATTTCCAAATCCAAGAATGAAGAATTCTATACTGTTACATTTATTGATGTAGCGGAAAACAGAAAGAACGACCAGAAAGAACGGGCCGATAACATAACGTTTGTCTTCTAACCAAATCGTATGATAGCGGCATGATATAATGAACTGTTTACATAGACTGGCCAATTCATACTACTAGTGCATGCACAAATTTGACTCCGAGAAGATAACTTTAAAATGATACCAACCTTTAAGAGGACATCGATTATAATCTGTTTGGCGAGAATACGATTAAAATTAAGGTTTTATATGTATTAGAAGTAAAAAATAAAATTATGTAAAAGTGTCTCCTTTCTACAAGTTTACAAGACATTTAGTTTATTCATAGTTACATTTAATTCATTTTACATTGTACATTTGAAGAAAATAACAATAATACAGTTACATGCACGAGACTCTTTTAAACTATATAAAAAATGCGGGAAGAGATGCTAAAAAGCGCTTTTTGTATAATTCAATCCCTTTATATTAATATACAGTATATTGTGTAATTTGGTATCAAATATAGATAAAAAGTATCGATGGAATAATAATTGTTATATAACTTAAGTAAAAATAGAAATACAAGGTCAATCACAATTTTAGCATAGTGTATACATTTGTTAGAAAAAAGTACCTAACATATTGTTGTCATTATCATATTACTCATGTGGGCATTTAAAATGGTGTGCTAAGTTTTTGTATTTGAATATGATTAGAATTTCATAGAATTTTTAGATCAAGTCATTTTTGCTGTTCTAACTTTTCTTGACGTATATTAAATGAAGATACATAAAACATTGATTTTTTCAAAGTTTTAATAAACAGCATTTCGCCGTTAGACAGATTTATATAAATTTCATATTTTCGATGACAAGAAGTTACGACCGCCATAGCAACTTAATATTAAAATACAAATAAGTTGGACATATATGCGTTAACACATTAACAAAATATTGTATAATATCACATCTGGGCAAGAATATAAATGTATGAATGTCTATAAAGGAAACAGGCATGAGCTTTTCTTTTAGTATCAAATTCTTTAAATTTAGCCGGAGCTTTTAGAATTCTCGTCCAAGAATCGATGAATAACATTAATTTCTCATGTTTCCTAGAAAAGCATGGTAAATGTTTGCGTCTCCTATTATTTTGTATCAACTTCCTCCTCCGTCTAAATCCTGATACAGAGATGCGAAAACGGCATTCGAATAACTTACAGATTGCTTCAATTACAGGACCGTATTACATCAATAGCTTAAACATGGAATAGGATTTTGCGGCGCAGTAACATTATCGGGGTGTATCTGTAATCAGTTTCCCGCTTTGATTTGGCATTATAAAGGTTAAAATTGTTTCTTATAACGACCTGTCTTGTAATAAATATGTATATATTGACAATCGTACAATTATGGGCTAAATTATATAATTGTTGATAATAGTCAGCAAATGTTCTGAACTTCCACATATAGTCAATTCACACGGACTGATAGCAGGAGAAACGGTAACATCGCTAAGCCATACACATTCGAGCACTATTACAACTGCGCCACGGCGGTACATCTCCACGCCCGTAATCATTGCGTGCAAGGGTGACTGATTAATACTGATGACAAAGCATACTTGTTTACAACGATCTTTGACAAGTTACGTTAATTTGGTCATAGTAATATAAATCAAACGTGTGTCGTTTTAAAACTTTATGTGACATACTTTATCATAAATGTATCTAAAATATTTCATAAATTACATTTTGTTACATTTATTGATTTTATGACAAACATAAAAATATTATGCAGTTTTAGTCTATTAGTTAAAGTAATGGTGTAATGCGATCCTGCAAATGACAGAATTTTGCAAAAGCGAGAGTCAAACTAAGACAGCTATGCATTGATCTACTTTTGGCCAGTACCAGTGATTACAAATTAGCTATTTTTGATACGTGCTAATGTTCTTCTATTTTAAAATAGCCTTGTTCATCAAGAATGCCATAAACATATTCTCGTTTTTTTCCAGTTTACTTTTACTAGGATTCCTATATGTTTACCCTCAATTAAATTTAAATATTTGTCCACTCTTGAAACGGGCAAAAACTGTTCACAGATATGTATAGTACTTATAGAACACATTATTCACAACGGTATGGCAAGTAGTCAAACAGCACATTTCACCAGTATATGCAATACCATTTGAAATTCACAATAGCGCTATTTGTGCAGTGTGGCGGCCGTATAGTCTCCCCGTACATATAGTTAGAACTGTTATCAGTAAAATAATCCATCAACAATGTCATGCAGTGATGACAGCGGATTATAATGAAATGTACAATGCTGGAAAGAAACAATACAATCACACCATTTACATTCTAAACAATCACACAATTTCACTTAAGTTGATTTCGGTTAAGGGTATCCTCTTTGGTTTAATTTATTGCTACTATTCACATTATAAACAACTAATTTGCATTTTAAATATTTTCAATTAATCATTTGTTTCAGATTTATTGTGTTTATTGTTAATATTTATTTTCCTGGACCAGTGAAATGTTAAAAGTTGTGTTTACTTCCTGTCTACTTTACTTTCTGCTAACTTTCAGACAATGGAATGTGTTCTTTAAATCCAAAAATGACCCGTGCATTACTCATTACGTCAATTACCGGACTGAATTACACAAAAGTCTTGCACAACAAATGTGAATATATCAGGCAAAGGTAGCGCTTATTTTCAAGACAAAGGATCGTGTTTGCATGACAATGAACCATCGGTAGACACAAACATTAACACTTGGTAGTACGTAGAAGAATCCGTTCCTTTTGTCTACCATTTGTTATGTTGATCCTCTTCCAAAATGCCTGCAAAGTAGGTAAATAATTGGTAAGGCTGCCGACAGAGTGATCAGGTACTCGAAAAGAAAATAAGAACATAAATCAGCACCAAGTCCCGGAATTTGTGACATGCTTATAAACGATGCTATGCATAGTTTCAGTCTAAAAATCGGATAACTCTGTTAGATTTTTAAAACACGCGACACTAAATTACAGTGCACATACGTATTTCATTAAGTTTAAGACTTCTAAAAATTAGGCTTGTGTTCTGTAACGGGAAAAGCATTTCATTTATACCGTTTACCCATTCTGTGCAGATTTGTATATAATCATTGATTTCTTATCATTTCGTGTCTCTATTCCTCTCAACAATCTTTCCGAAGCCTTGCTCTATAATGGAATTCTTGTTTGGTCGAGTCCTTATTATTATAGCAACTTATTACGTCATTTGCCAGATCGTATAACACCATTACCTTAACTAATCATGCTAATGGACTTTAACAAAATGAAACTGTTTCCGTCATGTGTATTTTGATTTGTGCTGTAATGAATACATCCATTTTTGTGACATTTAAAGAGCTTACCTAACATGTCTAGAGACTTCGAACAGTTGTTGAGATGTGATGTGCAAATAAAAAATAATTTACAGAGAATGCGACTAATGAATAAGGCTATTCTGATTGGCTTTCAAAATACAAAAATTAAATGACATCATTATTTCTTTGTCAGTTAGAGTGCTCTAATGTATCTAAATTATGTTACATTTATAAAAAAATACTGCTCACAGGAATACATCAGACGTTAAGGGCTTACTACACTCCCCTCCCCCCAGCACATTCATCGATAGAAAGAAAATTATCAAATCTCGATTACTTCGAAATGCCGTTCAGTGAAACTTTGCACAAATGAGTGTTACTAATGTATCTTTATTTTGCAGATGGTAAGACACGTTAGAACAGTAAAGAAAAATAGCGAGAGCTAAAAATTCCTTAAACTTCCATTTACATAAATTTATTTAAAACTTAACAACACAAAACATCATTTTAAATGCCCATATGAGTATTATGATACTGACAACAATTTCGTGTGCCCTCGAGACTTACATCTGTACACTTTATGATATTAGTAAAAGTGTGCTTAATTTCAATTTCCAAGTCGCTTCCTGGTCGTGTAAACGGATGACAATCATTGATTTCACTTTTAGTAGTTGAAAGTTCTTTACAAAGTACACAACATTTTCTTGTCAGTATCATTACACTCAAGTGGGAATTTAAAATTCTGTTTTTGTTAATAGAACTTTAAGCAATTTTTAGGTTTAACTTGTTTCTTTACTAACGTGTCTTACTGTATGCAAAATAAAGATACATTAGTAACATTCATTTGTGCACAGTATCATTGAACGACGTTTTAGCGTTATTGAGATTTTGATAATTTTTTTAATCGATAAACGTGCTGTGGAGGAGTGTAGTAAGCCCTTAATAATTTACAATATTCTAAGTTAATGAAACAAATGAATAAGACCAACGTTTAATGCCCGATAAATTCCTATAACCACTATTCATTTTATGTTTTAAATCACACTGGGGATTTAAACCAGGCTCAAGGGTGCACCAACCTCACACTAGCCCCATCAGAATCTCATATCACAAAACAAGTACAAGTTGTCTTGGTGAAACAACTCTATCCTACTCATCAGCTCAACAATGATGGATGCAAAAGCACACAAACATATAAAACATAAGAGATCAAAGCATTCAATTGTAAGTTCTTTATTAATATAGTAACAACTAAAATGTCTAAACGTATTCCTCTAGGCACCTTTTCCCCTTGCGGCACGCGGTGAATCATCTTTCGATGCAGCATGGTTTCTATAAATGTGTTATACTTGAATGTATGATATTTTCTATTTATGCTTGCTTGATTTCCCAGAAGTGTTCACTTTGTCAAGAAGCCTATTGAAATTAATTGAAATTTTATTGATCTTCCTTAATATGAACCAAGAAAATTCATTTTAACATCGGCTTTACATCGACAAATCTTACCTGATCGTCGATCTTTACCCTTAAAGCAGCACTGTCATAGATCTGTCATTACACACTTGCTTTTAGGAACATTTTGGATAATCTTTGAAGACAAATGCCTTTATCATTCACGCTTTCTGCATTTGTAGGGTCGAATTATGATTTAAAAAAAACACGTGCATGGAATGTACATCGTTGCATGGTTAGAAAGTCAGGCATAAGAAGCGTACGGCTATTCTGTACAAAATTTACCCGTTTCAATTAGAGCAAATGATTTTTGAATTGTAGAAGGTATTTAGGAAGGAAATACCGATATTTTCGCAAACCAATTAAATATTGTTACAATTCGTTTAGATATGCTTCATGTTCCTGTCGTGGAACAAACAAACCAAGAGTACAAACTTAATATATGACATTCTTTTTAAAAGTATGAATGTAATCCATTTATTCGTAACAAGTCGTTATTTTGAGACGAAATGATACTGTCAAGATTCGTAATTTGTTTGAGATATAGTTCTAAAGCTCAATAATTCAGAAAATTATTATCCAAAAAGCAATTCATTTTACATGGGTATAGTATTTTTAGCGTTTTAGAAGGACATTAATACATGCATTCAAAACTTCCATGTATACAAAATAAATGCAAACGCAATTTTTCGGTTAAGTTTATCAGATAAAATACGTTGATTTTCATTAGATTTCACAGCTACATCATTCCCGTTGTGTTAGGGGAAACAAATATCGCTAACCTGAGGTTTTTTAAACAGCTTCTAGAATCACATGTAAAAGTAATACACAAACAAAAGTAAAGAAAGGGCTACATCGTATTTATCGAATATATAGTACTTGTTAACTAAGGCATAATGTCTCTTACCTAACACATGCTCGCCATGATGGATCTAAATAACTGCAGCCTCGTTGTTTGGTTACCCTAGAGAATAACATCAATATTTAACAATTATATCCATGCTTTTTATAATCTGAGAATATAAATAACCGTTATTTCCCATACAAGCCAGAAAATTGTTGGGTCAAGATTTAACGCAGTCTCACATGTACAAAATAATGTATCTTCAATTTAATAAACAAACCATTCAGATAAACAGCGATATGTATGATAATAAAAAGGATTAAACAGCAAAACTTTGCATGAACAATGTTCTGAAGAAGCAACAAGTTTATGCTATTATAGTGCTGAAATTTCGGGGCAAAAACAAATAATAGTACGTAAACAGGTCGACGAACATCCAACATATGTAATACGAATAGAAAAGTTAATAACTTGAAATATAGTCATTTAAATGACCAATGAACCAAACATTTGCTTTAGAGAATCACGCTCAGCAGCCAGTCTTTTCCTTCTGACAACAAAAAGAGAAATACGGAGCGCAGTTTTGTAGTACGATCATTTTCAAAAATAATATTTTACCAACATTAACTTCAAAATTTTACACTTAAGTATTCATATGTACAACAAGGCTAAATGACATTAAAAGCTTACAAAATTATGAGTACAGCTTCCTGCGGCCGCGTTTGCCGCTACTATACAAATTTCATCACATGACGTCACATAACGAGGGATGCAATTGCTATACATTGCAAAAACAAACTGATCGCAATAAAATTTGCGGCGGACTTATTTCCACGGTCTTCGCCGACATACCGATAAAATATTTAAATGAAAGTTCTGTAAAATTTTTTAAAATTATTTTCTATATTATATGCATGTCTTTGTCAATTTGTAAGAAACGGAACTTTTACGTGTAATTAATTATATTTTATGCTTCAGTCGGATTATGTGAAAGATATCTTTGCGGATGGTGTTAGGGGAATGTTCGCGAATGAAATGAACTATGAGTTTGTACTCAATTGGATTTCTCAAACGTTCTATTAAACTACCCGCATGTGTTCGATGATTGTATATAGCAATTATATGAAGCTCATGCTTCATTAAAAATTATGTTATTAAGTATTTATCTTGCAGAATCAACTAAAATTAATTACATGGATTAATAGTGTTAATATTATGATATTTTAAAAGTCATTTTGACAACTGAGCATCATCTACGGGGAAATATCATAAGTTCTAGTCAATATTTTACATGACTGTCTTTATTGAACATATATGCACAATGAATTGGAAAGACAAAATGATCACTAGTGATTAAACTCAATAAAGTATAAATGTCATCATTAACAAATTATAGCGATACAAACAAAACGAAAAGCACAAATACACACAACATATAATAAAAAAACTATATTATTAACTAGATACCAGTTGTTCCTGGTTTGGTTCTCTTATTAAGCTTTAAGCTCGACTTGTTTCTTTTATCCCTGTCATCGTGTTCTTGCTGATTTTACTCCAGGAGCTCTGGTCTCGGTAAGTCGGTAAGATCATTGAGTACCCGCCCTTTGGCTTTGCAATGCTATTAAATTCTTATGTTTTATATGTTTGTGTGCTTTTGCATGCAACATTGTTGAGCCAATAAGTGGGTTGGAGTTGTTTCACCAAGACAACTTGTATTTGTTTTGTGATATGTGAACCTGTTGGGGCAAGTGTGAGGTTGGTGCACCCTAGAACCTGGTTTAAACCCCCAGTGGCAATTTCATTTGCCACTGACCGTTCCAAGGCGGTAACCCCTCGTGTTCTCATTTTTGTTAATTGTTAGTGGTGTCTCTTTTGAAACTGATCATTTTATTAACCATGCTCTCTACCTCTCTTCTTCTTGACTGTGTGGGGAGGCTGTTTTTTCTGAACGTGGCGATTCCTGATATGCATATTTCACCTTTGTACCCGCCAGTATCAAAACATTTTGCCACTTGCCGTTCCAAAACGGTATTTTGTCGAGTTCTCATGTTCGTTAATTGTCTGTGATATCTATTTTGAAATCGATTATTTATTAAACCAGTGCTCTTTTTTTTCTCTCTCTAATTGTGGGGAGGCTGTGTCTTCTGGATGTGGTCATTACTGATATGCATATTTCGCTTTTTATCTTCTCTGGTTTTTTTGGTGGTGTTGGAAAGCCGTGTTTACTGGATTTGGCCATTCATGATATGTTTTTTTAACTTTTTGAATGAAATTATCACAGAAATGTTTTGTTTACCTCAGCATAAAATAAACTGGAAATGTATATTTCTGCCCATGTTGCAAAGACTCAGTTTCCACAACAGTATACATTTTTATGGTGTTCATATTAATAAGACGACGAACCATACAACGTGCTATAATTTCAGAAAACTACTAGAACGCTCACATTTTTTATGTCGGCTAGTGAAATTATATTTATGGAAAAAGAGAAGAATTGAAAAGAATATTAATTTGAAGGAGATCTGGGATTTCAATCCATGTACATCAGATGTCGTAGACAAAACAAACAATGAGTAAAAAGACAAAACAAATCAACGTTTTCCAAGAAACCTTTTGTTGGCGGGTATCCCGTTATGGTAGTTGGCCGCGAGGCTAGGTACTGTCGTCTTAACCGTCCGAACATTTATCATCTAAATTACTCTGCTTTCCTTAACTAAAATTATAAAATATAACTATATTTTGTTTTTTATGTTCATTTTGAATAAGATATGTCAACTATACATTCCTTTCTTAAATACCTGTTATCAATGATTGTGATATACTTTTAAAATATTCAGGTCATAGGATTTGGCGTTTTAATTGAAAAATCAAATAACAATTTCATATTAATTTTCTAGCCACATCTTAGCAAAAAAGTGTTTATAATTTTGACAGTTTTAACCTTTGCACGCTAGCTTCAGACGAAATGAGGCTATTAATATTTGACAAAAACTAACACACAACAAATGTTAGTTAGGGGTTACAACACTCCTCCCAATCCTGTTCATCGATAAAAAGAAAATTATCAAAATCTCAATAAAGGCAAAATACCGTTAAATGAATCTTTGCACAAATGTATGTTATTAATATATCTGTATTTTGAAGAACAGTAAAGAAAAATAGCGAGATCTAAACATTCCCTCAACTTCTATTTACATAAATTCACAAAAACTAAAAAAAAACAACATCATTTTAAATGCCCACATGAGTAATATGATACTGACAACAATTTATTGTGTCCTCGTGACTTACATATGTAAACTTGATGAGATATAAGTAAAAGTGTGTTTGACCTTCAATTTTCTGGTCGCTTCCTGGTCGCGTTAACGGATGACAATCACTGATTTCTATTTAAGTAGTTGAACTCTTTTTTTACAAAGTACACAACATTTTCTTGTCAGTAATAATGCACTCACGTGGGAATCTAAAATTATGTTTTGTTTCCTTTACTTTTTGTGGATTTATGTAAATAGAATTTCAAGGAATTTTAAGGTCTTTCTTGTTTTCTTTACTATTCTAACGTGTCTTACTGTATGCAAAATCAAGATACATTAGTAATATTCATTTGTGCAAAGTTTTATTGTAAGGCATTTTGCCATTATTGAGATTTTGATAATTTTCTTTTTATCGATGAACAGGATTGGGAGGACTGTGGCAAGCCCTTAAAATTATTGTTTTTCTAAACGTTTGAACATATAATTGCCCTCTGTAATGTTCTTCTACCTTTAAACATAATTCACTCTTTGCTAACTAATTGAAAATTTGTTGGACCAAATATGACAATATGACTAGGTGGCACAGATCGCCGTTATTAACATGTGAATATAATAACATTTTTCATACGATCGTTAAATACAGATTATAATGTGTTCGTTACTAAATTAAATCTAAAAGTTCCAGATATAAAACATAATTTATTTAATGAAGCTTGCCAAATTGGTGCAAGAAAATTTGGTAAATTGTTAAGCTTGGAAGCATTATGATAAAAACGTTGCTGACGCTTAAGAGCTAACGATGATTTCATCTTACTTTAGGTTCATGAAGAAGCTCAAACAAAAGAAGTAAAATTATATTAGTTCGAAATGAAAGCAATTAAATACCTCGCAAATGATATGAAACTCTCTGCATGTGTTCTAAGAATGTGGGATAGCAATGTGTAACATATGTTGTTTCAATAAACTTAGTGATTATATTGTAGTAGTAATCCAAATTCATTAAATTGCAAAATTTTCTTATTGCATTACTAATTCATTTTGACAACAAAACATGATCTACGGCAAACAATTAATTTACATTTATCTATAGTCTAACATTATTCAAATGCGTGTCTAAAACGTAACATACGTATATACGTCGTCTTTAACAAATTCAATTAAAGCGTTGCATTATCAAATAACTCAGTTGTGAGTGAATGCTTGAATTGGAAGTTCCAAGCAAGTAAATTTTAGAAATCCCATTAGTTTAGTTTAGGTAACTTCATAAATATTCCAAAAAATGTCAGAGCGCGATAATTTCTTTCATTGTAAGTATATTCGGTACCTCAATTAAACGCGTAATTTTCGAACCTTATTTAGCCACAACACAACTCTCTGTATGCGTTCTTGAGGTCCATTGGAATATGATTTAGAACGTGATGAACACCTTTCCTTTATCAAAGAGATAATAATGCCGCAGCATCACTATGCAATAAACATGCTTCATATTATATTAAATCAAGAACTGGAGTTTATACATGTTATAAATGAGCTTTCAACAGATCTGTGGTTTATGTAATACGCACAAGGTAAAGAAAGAAGGTATTCAGTACAGTCAGGCTGCTCTATAAGAAGATGAAGAACAAACTTAAAAAGCTACCGAAAACGAAAAATAATCGAAATATTGCAGTTTCGGTTTGATTCAGTCTGTTCATAGGCAGTAAAAGCAAAATATATCTATGACGCGTAGCCCAGGTATAGGTTTTTAAATTATGTAGTATATTTTTGGATTCTATGTAGCAGACAATAATCATTATAAAAGCGTGTCAATTAGGGTTATAGTTATATCATCAAGACAACATGTACATGTGAATGTGTGATTATATGAGAACCCGTTGGGACAAGTGTGAGGTTGATTCACACTAGAACCTGGTTTAAACCTACAGTGTCAAATTGTTTTGCGACTGACCATTCTAAGGCGGTAACCCCAAATATTTTTTTTCGTTAATTGCTTGTGATGTCTTATTTGAAATTGATATTCTTATAAATCCATGCTCTCCTTTCCTCTCTACTGTTTAGCTGCATGAGGAGGCTATGTTTTCTAAGTGTGGTAATTCCAAATATGCATATTTCACATTTTCATTCGAATAGTTTTTTTTTCTGGAAGGGTTTCTCAAATTGTCTCATGATAAAATATGACATTCAACCATTCTAAATTTCTGTTATCAAAATTCATTATTTTCATTAAAGAGCAAGGGGACTGTTCGTCGGATATTTGTTGAATAAAAGGAAATGAATGTAATACCATATTTACTCAGTTATATGCAATTAAATTAAATAGGAGTTTTTTCAGCAATGTTATCTCATTATTTTCGGACAACTGAGCGGAAAAGCAGTTGGATTTAAACATTTAACCTCGTCTGCCATAAAATTTGTTTTTCTTGATGGAGAGAAAAAAACGGGTTTCATCAAGATTAATATACTGGGCAAAAATGAAAACTTACCAGTATTTAAATTAAAACATTTTAGTGGTGCTATAATTTGTCTTTCATTTATTTTTTTGGTATTTGCCAATATCGAGATATTTGATTAAGCGGAAATATGTTGTTATTTGTTTCACAGAGGTCAAGGTTATCTTCTCTTTCCTAAATAATGATGAGATCGATAAATTTTAAAATATAAAAGTCTCAAACAGATTTTTTCACTATCAAAGTTTGTGGCCTGTACAGAAGTAAAAATACATTCGTTTAAGTTACTGATTCGAGAATATAACTTAAAGTTACTAAAAATATCCGTGTTTTGAAAATGACCTCACTTTCAATAAAATAAGGAACACAATCAAAAGCTTAATTTGCCACAACAACATAATTGTGTTTCTTTTGTGACAACTTCCAAGACAAACAAATTGGCGATCAACTTACTCTAGATATTTACATTCACCTGCATCATTAATAGGAGTTTTCCATGATACTTTTGTCGAGTTTTCATTTTGGATCAGTATAAAATAGGTTTTATCAAAACCGATAACGGAAATGATGTTATTAGTTTGGTATAGTTCGCAATTCAAAAGCTATAACCTGTCTTTATCGTGTATTTAGCTTAATAAACTTCGATAAAATATAAACTGACAAAAGATTTAATTACAATGTAACATTGTGTTCTTTTATAATAGGATAAGAATATCTGTTTACAAAAAGGCAATACTACAAAAATACTAATCGCAATCTGATAATTGATTGATTGCAATAGGGTACTTTATTCTGACTTTTTAATTAAAGTTGGAGATGTATTTGGATTTAAATTTACATGTATCTGTAGTTCATCGAGTCTGCATGGCAGGTGAATTGAAGGTGAAACAGCTGCGCTAACCGTATGTAGCAATCTTATTCCAGATAAACCCCATTAATAGTTTTTTAATCTTTAATCGAGAATCAACTAACATAAATGAAAATAACTATGTCGAATAAATTTAATCATGGACAACACGTTTTGTTGAAGGCTGTTTGTTTTCGAATTGTATATATTCTGCTGATATCTGTCAAATTCTAAATCCATAGACCTGTTTTTTTTTGGCCTCGATGAATATCATAATATTATCATAAATGGGACTCAACATATGAAAAGTTATATTCTGCCACATTTAGACATTTATGTTGTAACTATATTAAAAAAGAACTTAATATCTATAATATTCGCATTACATATTGGCGATTCTGTTACACAATTTGACAAGATAATTTTAAATTTTTCAACGAAATGCATAGGATGTAAAGTTTTCACTTAAGGGGGCTGGATTGTTTCCATTTTTTGGTAGTGTAACCATGGTTACAGTATGTCGTAAAACTATTTAGATTCAAAATAAACTTCTTTAATCACACTGACCTTTGAAAATATTTAAAGTAAGATCTATGTTAATGGGAAAATGTTCACTATTCACATATGTTTGCTCTTTTTTGGTTTTAAATTTTACGACTGTTCGTACAGCAACGTCTCTGATCAACATTAGTGAAACACATGTTTTTTTTCACATACGAACTCAATATAAATGCAAGCGTCTTATCTAACACTGATGTTAGTGCCTATAAATTTACGAAAGAAAAATTATCCTCGAACTTTATATTTAAAGAATGTCTTTATCCGTTTGGTTTATTTAGCTCATTGCCTGTCCATTGCATGGAAAGCTAAAACTTGTTTACAGGTAGAGAACGTTTAGACCGGGAAAATATTGATTTTCACAGCAAGTGATTTCAATGCTCACAAAGGTCAACCTGTTTTCAAGGACGAAAATTTGGAAATTAATTGCAGAAAAACCAATATTTTGAGGCAGACTGGCTGGATGGTAATGAATTTAATACCGAGCAATGTTGCAAATAGTTTACATTAGCTCTGAGTATTTGTTAATTACCACTGGCTTATTACATCATTCAGGAATGAGGGACTTGGTTTGTAAATTATGGACAGTCATCACCTGATAACAGTGGAAACTGGTAAGTTTTTAACCAGGTTTTGGGTTAATTTATTTGGCAGGTTGTTAAAAAATTTGTTGACATTTGGAAATGCAAATGCAGATATCAATGAGTCCATATCTTGCTGTCACTCTGCTACTTGCGGGTCCTAGGCCAACTTATAAGAACCACCTCTGACCTCATTTTATAAATTTGTGTCGTAAAGATTGCAAGTTAAGGTCAAATTTGAAATATACTAGCAAAGCTCCAGATTATTTGTCGGCACAAATCTTGTAGTTTAGCTGTTGAGGTTCAAATCTGTAGCATTTGTGGAATTTGTTAAGAGTGCTCTCAGGCTCTAGGTCTAGCGCGTGAAACAAAAGTATAATTATGATATGTTCTAAATAAAAATAATAGTTATACTAAGATGCAAGTTGATATTTAACATGTATTAAACTTTAGGCTAGTCATAAAAATCTTTTAATGAGTCACTACTATTTATTATTTTATTTATTATTTCAAAACGTGACTGGGTGGCAGATACTCGCTGCACTCCGTCACCCCCTGTTGTCAGGCGGGACGTCTAACCCCCTGGACAGGGGTGACTTAAATGGAGTAGTGATACTTTCAGGCGGATGTTTGGACCTACTGGGTAGAACTGGTATTCAAACACCGGCACGAGTGAAGCCAACCTCCTCATGTGTGATAAAATTTTAAATAAATCTTAGTAAAACTACTGTGATAAAGAAACTTTTATTAACTATTAAGACATGTCACATTTTAGAAATCCTTTTTATATAATGAATGGATAATCTTAACTATTAAATGTTCATAAGCCTTTAACTGTCAGAATTTAACTTTAAATGTGCTGTTTTTTATACTATGACACACTGTTTAATATTTAACTATGCTTTTATTACAGCCTCTTTACACTTGTTTTTTACCCTGTTTACATTTGTTATTATAGTCGGTTAAAAAGCTCCTGAGAGCTTATGTTATTCTATTGTACTTGTCTTGCCGACTCAAAATAAATCTTATTGTATTGTATTGTATTGTATTGTATTGTATTTAAATGAATCTATTGAAGTAGAACCTAAATGCAAATCAGACAGCTTCATTTGCCCTATTGGTAAAGCATTATAGTTAGTCAATGATCCCAAGTTAGAATCCTGGTGGTTTCCTGCTTCATAAGACATCAACTATGGTCAAATCCATGTCTTGGGTTTTATTTATTTTTCTTCTATTTCACTATTGGTAACCGCATGATCAGTTACCCATCCCAGCCCTATGAGCCAAAAGTTTTAAAAGTGACAGTCACCAGAACCCAGTGACTGTTGAAAAGGGAAATTCCTCATTATTCATTTTATCACACATCATGATGACTATTGAAAGGACTTGCTTGAATACCCCTTGTCTTACTGATTTATCAATCAAAGTGGATATAAGATTATATATTCTTTATTTACATTCTTTAGCAGGACACATCTGAAATAAATTCTTTAGTAATATTTTAATATTCTTAATAATTAATATTTTTCTTATTTGTTCAGCAAAACATGTTAATTCTTGTCTGTGAAATGAAAACCAGGCAGTATTTTGTACAAATCTTACTTATTTCATTAGAATTAATTTCCATGCATTGATTGTAAATAAGGAGACTCATTGATATTGTTACTTTTATGTTTATAAGTTAATGCAATCTGTGAATAAAGGAATTCTAATAGCTAAAATATACATACATTTCCACAACAAAAAAAATTTAACATTTCAAGTAGTAAAATGAGTAAAATGTGGCTTTAATTTATCATTCTATATATTACAACACATTGAATGACATTAAACAATAAAAGTGGGTGGGGTAATTCTACATTAACTGATGCTCTTAACATGAAATAAAATTATAGGATCATAAAATTTTCAACAAATCTTTTTCTCCATTAAAGACGGTGTACTTATCAAACTACTATTAATATTTGTCGTTAAAACCCTAAAAATGCAATAATTTAATTTGTATGATATCTTGTTCATTTTTTTTAAAGAACTGCTCATCATTTAGACAGCCAAACTGAAAATTTTTCCATAATGACCTATTAATTTTTTTATTATTATTTTTGGTCCAAGTCATCATCACTTACATATTCAAAACTGATATTGGGGGCCTTCTGTGTTCTATGGATGCATCTCTTGTTGTAGACTTATTTTGTGATATTACACAAGTTTGGCAAGTTATTTTGAATTCCACTAAAGAACAACACATAATGAAGGATTGTGAGTAAAGTTCTAAATTTTGTGACCTTTGACCATCACCTTGGAGTGACAATATTTCCAAGTTTTGTTCCTCTCAATCTGTATTGTGATGTTAAACATTTTTCCTGAATTTGTTTTTCAAATTAATCTCCAAATACCTTAGTTATTGACTTGAGTTTCAAACTGTCAGGGACAGACAGACAGACGAACAGCCATACAAAAAGGTTGTACAAAGACATAAAATCATACTTCCACTTTTCTTATGAATGAAGGCATGCAGTGAAAAGGTTATACAACATTTACGGAGTCTCATCTATCCTTTAATGATAGACCAAAACATACCTTATGATCACCGTTGCCGTTCTAAACAGTTCAATGTGCGTATTACATTTTTTCAGAATGTTACTAGATATGTGGTCATTGGATACAAATAATAAATTTTCTTATTACTTGATGAAGGTTAAACTTCAACAATTACAAGACATTATGTATTCACAGGAGACGACCAACTTAGAGAAAGCAACGCACCGAAATATATTTTACCATTCATTGGCTGTACTTGACTGTTTTCGTGTATCTTCCGAGAAAAGAAGAGAATTGGCACTAATGTTATCGAGAAATATGTACACTTATATAAACAAAACGAAAATGTGCTAGAAAGTTAAGTGACTTGTTAAGCATAGAAGCATTGTGACAAGCACGTTGTTCAAGATCAGTCGCTATTTTCGCTAAATACTATATTATCCTATTTAATTATAAACCCATAAAATTAATGATTTAATTATAGCGCAACCTTATTCCGCAAAATTTAAACAACTCGTCAGATTAGTAATTCCGTATTGGACAGTGTCCGTTTTCCAAATCTTTATTTTGCAGCTTCCGTGTTCTATGAGACGTCATCTATACGTCACACTATGTTGTCGTAATTTTCCGGCATATAACGAACTCCAAAATAAGAAATTTCCGTCTCAGTTTTACAACCGTTTCGATAATTTACGCCGTTCATAAATTGTCTACGCCATTCATAAATTTACTATCGCGTTACTATTTTTATTTCTACTATTATGTAAACCACGTTGTTGACTAAAATTTTGTTGTTTTGAGCGCGAAGGGTATATAATAAAAGAAACATTATGACAGTATGGATTCTAAAAGCTCGAATTATCTCTCGTTGCGTATCTAAACTACATCACGCTCGACCTTCGGTCTCGCGCCATATTGTTTACATACATAACTCAAATAATACGAACTTACAGAATGCATATTGTTATAATATTCCATGTGTGCTAAGACTTGCACTTTGAAACATTAACATTAAGGTTTCTCACAAAAGAACTTACTAGTCTAAACGATTAGTGTGAAAACGAAGCAGCTATATTTAAATACCTCGAAGGTGCTTTGAAGCTCCCTGCATGCTTTCTATAATGTCAAATAGCAATAAGCTGCATATGATTTTTAATTAAATTAAGGAATAATATTGCAGTAACAATCCAAGTTAATTACCTTACTTATTGCATGACAAATGCATTTGGACTGCAAATCATGATCTGCGACATTATGACATAATATTTATAAGCAAATTTAATAGGTTAAGATTAACTTAACTTAGATGCATGTTAAAGCATTACATAATAAATCGTCATTTACAAATTCAACGTTAGCGATGCATTTTGAAATCGTTATTGATTGCTCAAAATATAAGATCAAATTACATTAGGTTGTTGTATCAAATGATTAAGAACTTCCATGAGTCTAATTTAATAAGTAACTTCTTAAATACTGCAAATGCATGTTTTGTCAGCAGCAAAATAATATTTTCGGTGTAAATATAATCAGTACAACAAAAACTCACGTCTGGAACTGTTTTAAGACTCAAAATATTTCTCTGCATGTGCTTTTGGAATATGATTAAGAACATTTTCAACATATGTCCTTGATCAGACTTATTATTATGCCGCAGTGTCTCGATGTCATAAACACGCAGTTTATTATTATTGAATCTCATACGTCGTTTTAAGTGTGTTTCGTAATATTTGTTGAGTACTTTAATTTGCACGGGTTTCTAATTCATGATTCAAGGTAAAATAAGTTATAGGAAGACTGCACTATGATGAAACAAGCCAGATTCACAATAGGATTGCTTAAATTATAATTTGTTCACGTTATGTAAAGAAAATTGCTGAAAATCGTAGAACAATATCATTACTGATCGTTTGTTAAGTGATACAAGGCTAAATAATTTAATTTTTAAAATTAAAAGGAATATAATTGTGCCAATGGCATTTTTGAACGATTAAGGTTAACGCTTTTCACCATGTACTTAAAGAAATAGATGAAAAGGGAACTTTGAAGACCCTCGATCACGACATATATGAAAATATAGCAGGCTCGGTTTGATTGAGCATGTTCATGGGCAGTAATGGAAATGCTTTTTAAGCCCACGCCGCCTAGCCCCGGGTTGAGCGCAACTCAATATTTACACCAATAAACAGTACAATTTTGATCCATCCCAAACGATGGTATGCAAATGGCGGTGAACATAGAACCTTCAATGCGGTATTTTCAGATTAATACCATTCCATGTTCAGCGGCGTATTGTCCCCAGATAAAAGATTGGGTTTGCCATAAACGAGAAAACAATGGGCGGAACTAAACAGAATAGAATTTTGAGAGGGGATCTTAGAATATAACTCCTGCATATCACAGACAACGCTAAAGGCAAACTTTAAAAAGCAGGAAGTATATCCCTGGGGGTGATTGAACAATATCCGAAAGAAACACAATAAAGCACTTTTGTATGAATCTAAATCCCTGCATGGTGTTTCTTAAATAAAAACTTTTGTTTATCTTCTTTTCATCATAGAGTAAAACAATACTTAATGAGACGAAATTCCTGGATACACATGTTTTTTTCTTTCCATTTATCAAAAATCGTTCCAATCTAATAATGTTAAATATTTGTACTGAAACATCTTTTTAATTGTTTTAAACGTTCAGATAGTATTTCATTTACAACATCAGCATGGCAATTTGAAATACCGAAACAAAATCATTAAAATATCATTGACGAGTACATTATGTTTTGCAAGCTTACAATTTGCAAATGATCAGTGATGCTTTACCAAATTTGTGATACAAAAAACTCATCAGAATACGATTACAACTGATAATCAATTTAGAAAAACAAACAAATGCAAAAGCTTAAACGATGTTATTATTATTATCCTTTTTGAATAATGTGGTGAAAAAAAGGAGACAAATTATCCTAGATGATAGATGCGCAATACATAATCGATTGAAATTTGCATTTCACTAGTATATGGTTTGTTTGGAAATATTTCTCGAATTGCCTGATAATAAAATATGACGATAATTTTTCTGTTATCAAAATTAATTATTTCATTAAATAGCTAGAAGGATGATTGTCGAATTATTGATGAAAAAGAAAGCCATTATAGTAATCCCATACTCAGCTATATGGCAGTTTAATTAAATAGGAGCTTATTTTAGGAATGGTATCTCGATATTTTCCGATACCTGGACGTAACGAAATCGAGTGAGGATTTACGTTTATTATCCTCCTCTGCAATTCAATATATAATTGATGGTGGGGGATTTAATAAAAATTAAATAATAAAATTGCTTCAATCAACAAAAGCCAATAACAGGTATTATGTTTTAAGTTTGTCTTAGTTCTTTTTCTCTCTACTGTTTGGCTGTGTGAGGATGGTGTGTCTGCTAGATGTGGCCATTCCTGATATGTATATTTTACATTACATCAAAACTTTAAGCGAAATGACGGGTTAAAAATAAATTTCCATGAAAGGTTTGCTATCTATTTGGGTGTTACGTAACACGTCTTTTCCACCGTGTTGAACTTGTAACAAGAGAAATTTCGAGTTTTAGTGTTACCGATTGCATAAAATCGGACATAAAAATATAAAGTAATCTAGCTCGGGCTTCCGAATTGCATGTTTCTTTATTAAAAAAGGGTTTTCAGAATGTTTACTACAGAAAAATAATGCTAAATACATAAACACGATCTCGTTAAACAAACAATCAAAAGTAAAAAAAGAACAAACGTTTTTAATACAGTCAATTTTTGAATATTTGGGCGTCAGAAAATTTGTAACAAAGGCCTAATTTTATTAGTGAAAGTTTATTTGATAAAATAAGAAATGCATGTATAGGATGTGACGTTTGTTTATTTTATAAAAATAATTCAAATTATTTTCCAAAAATATTTTGAATCATTACACAAACATATAAGATACCTCATCGTAATGACATTAGTAGTCATCAAACCAACTAGGTTTAAATGCTCGCAGCTCAGGTTTTTGAGACTCCAAAAGAGTGATTTTAGAATGCAACATCCTGAGGTTGATTAGAAACATCTTTATCAGATTACATCTAAATTATGAATTAAGAATTTTTTCAATATGATATAGGAAGTAACAGTTAACATTGGACACGAAAACTGAGGTAACAAGTCGCCAATTTTCCTATTTATTGACATCCGACATTTACAAAACATAATCGTTACTGATAATACCATGATACTGTACATCCAATCATAAAGTGCAATTAAACCCTGCTGTCATCTTCAGTCGTTAATCCATGTTGGGCGCAGCCAGCTAATGGAGCGCATTGATACCTTGTTTTAGTGTAACCAAAACTTAAGGCGACATACAAATGTTGGAGCGGCGATGAAAAAATATAGGAAAATTTCCCTCGAATTATATCATGTAGATAATTCATTTTTTGTAAGAAATGGTTGAGTTTTAAAGCATTTTGTCTAAACTTCTCACAGCAACACAATATTCTAACATAAATAATCACACAAATCACAATATGAACATTTTTACCTCTTAACTCACACAATAAAACACAAATGGTTGCAACAGGCCTGCCAAATCTCCGGATTTTATCCGAAATCTCAGGATTTTAAGTTAGTTCTCCGGATCTCAGGATTTATAGTCAAAATCTCCGGATTTTTATGAAATTGCAAAAAAATATATAAATGAATTAAACCTTATTTAAAAGTTGCGCATTGAAAGTCATAGTTATTCCATCTAGACAGCAGTCGCACATTTCCTGTTTATTACGAGATTACGAGTCAACGAAGACGTGGTCATTGACATGCTGCCTCAGTGCCTCCGGCACAACTACACAATAACCGAGTGTCATAAACTAATCAAGGGCCTCGATGTTTCACTTGCCATTATCTTATTTTCATTGCATGTTCATATCAATATAGTCAAAAACAGGTCTTAACAGGGTTAACAAAATTATAACAGGTTTCAATTCGTCGGGTTTCCGTCGAAGTAAAGAAAACGTGTTAATGTTTCTTTGTTTAATTCTTTGTTTCAATTAGATTTGGTTAACGTCAAATAACAAAAAAATGTTCACAATATTTGTATCAGGTAATCCTGTACAAGGTTTTCACTTGCAAATTAATGTCAAATATAAAACACTATTTATAAAATGCAGTTAAGGTAATCCTTATTTGTGAGCGGTATTCCTTCGCTCTTATATAAAATTTTGATGTTTCTTAATGTAGAGTCAAAATTAGAATGTCTTCATATAGTTATAAAATCCCTAAACTTCTGATAATTTATCTGCCTTGGGCAATCATTAGCATGACAACTATAAGTGATATATACATCTTATCGGTAATAAAATTGTCAAACCGCTTACAAAGAATTATAGATGTCAAATATGCAACTAAGTATCAAACTGATTATGACAATAAACTTCAAAATTAATTAGCACAATAAATATTTGAATTTAAAAAGAAAGAATTTTTGCTTAAAAAAAAGAACATCAACATTTGAGATATTATAGCATGGTAGCATACCCTTCCGGTCCGCGAAAGTTAAGCTCCCGCTTAACAAAAAGTATTGTAGTATAACAGATAAATATATAAAAATGAAAAGTTGAAAACACAACGTAATGATTTTAGAAGTACAATTTGTAGGCATGATATTGATAATAATAATTTTAACAACAACTGTCATTAGGCTGCTTTAAAATAGCACGTTCTTCGATATCACTAAAGAATAGTCTGTGGCAAGGGCAATCCACACCAGTAGAAAGTATTGTTTAAAGTTTGACAATGCAGACACCCGCATCCACTGTTTTGTTGTTGTCCGCTTGCATTCATGTAATTGCCTGGATTCCAGACGGGAGAGCTGTTGTGTTCTTTTTGATAACCTTTCAATTGTTCAGTCAGTTTATTATTTTCAGTAATCAGTATGTTGATGCGTTGGTCTTTACACTGAATTGCTGATTGTAGATTTGCAATATTCTTGTAATTTATGGTCGTTGTCATTTTGAAGGCTTTTCATCTGTGTCTCGAGGTTTGCGTGTTTTGTTTCTAATTCAAAAAAGTTTGACGTCATTTCACTGAAACGGTTTACGGCCAATTCAAATTGTTGCCGAAGACTACAGTTCAGGAATATCAGTTTTTCATTTTCCTGACGCAGATTTAAATTGTTGGTATTTTCAAGTTGAAGATCATTTATTTGTTGTGTAAGTGAAGTGATGTGTTCTTGTAGATTTTGAATAAGTACTTTATCGTTTTCGATCTGTTTAGTTGCTGCTGTATTGAATTCTTCTAATTTAAGAATCTCTTCATGTTTTGCGGTAATTTGAAGTGTAATACCTCCACTGGGAATTGATTCACTCGCGCATTTCTTATAGGAGAGGGAACTGTTGTAGCCCAACTTTGCTAACTCATTGCTGTTGAGCTCAGAAAATGGCAAACTTTCTGCCGTTTTCCTCCTAAGAAACGCCGACATTCGGGCAATGTCTCGTGCCTTCTTCTTGACTAGGAATGACGTGGTATAGCTTCTTTGATTACCGTGATCTGTCACTATAGCACTTTTCCTCTTCAAAACACTTACTGGTCTAAAGAAGGAAACATCCATTTGTCTGTTGTTGAAGAGCGGATAAAGTCAACTATGAAGATGATTCCTTTCTTGGTAGTAATTTGGTGGTTTTCCAACTGTTGATCTAGTGTGGTAATCCAACATGTCGAATGGGGGAATTGTTCTCGCAAGGCTTGTAGAGGTTAAGCAGTATGATGATCGTGTACAACAAAATATATGTTGTTCGCCGGATTCTTCCGTCAATTCGTCGGGTTTCCGTCGAAGTAAAGAAAACGTGTTAATGTTTCTTTGTTTAAAAAAAAGAACATCAACATTTGAGATAGCTACCATATTTTAGCATGGTAGCAAAATGTTTATAAAAAATGAACGATAAAAATAGAAGTCATTGAAGAATAAAAGTCATTTGAAAACATTCTTTAACCATTTCTAAAATCGGCAAAATTCATCTATAAAATTAAATTCTTTGAAGAATATTATTATAAAGAGGAATATGAGAAAATATCATCATCATCATCATCATCATCATCATCATTATCATCATTTTTGTTCAGTCACAGTTATAGTGAGCAGCAGTAAACACATATTTAAACAACAACAACATCATCATCGTCGTCGCCATCATCATCATCGACATATTCAGACACAATCTCCGGATTTTATTAAAGAAGTTTTGGAAGGCCTGTTGCAAAAAACGTGATGTTACAATGACCTAAATAGTTTAAAGCAATTCTGATTTAAATGATAAATGCTACTGTTATTTTACCAAAGAGACAAATACAATGTTGACAGTAGAGTGTCTGCAGGTCGAAATGGGTTTATTTTCTGATAAATCCCTCGTAATACGTTAGGGAGACCTTTTGGTTACAATCTACTAGGGCATCTCTTTATTTCTATAAAATCTATTCTAAGTATAGCAGAGGCAATTATATCAATAAAAAGTTCATATAGTACATTGATTTGTTTCTTGCATTGCCAAATCAACTTATTGTTACACGTGACTAAATGTTCTTTGAATGGATTTCTGATGTTTCTCCTAATATAATTAATCGCAACATTTGTGATTGCTTAGATTTACCGAAGAGGGTAATCGATGTACAATCTCTCGAGGCTTAACCACAATTATGTTTCACTTTGTTTGCTTGAATATGTTACCAGCAATAAATGGAAAATCGTCGCTCTTTAAGTATTGCAGGCGATATCTAGGTCTGTATTTTAAGAGTCTAGTGTTTATGAAAAAAATGACATCTGTTGAGTGACATTTTCTTAAACGAAATTAATTACATTTATGTTACTATTATTATTATTATTATTATTATTATTATTATTATTATTATTATTATTATTACGTAGTATTATTACACATAATAATAATAATAATTATTATTATTATTATTATTATTATTATTATTATTATTATCACCACACTACATACTACGTTTTCCGAATACTAACTTCAATGTTAAATCGTATGTCGTACCATGTTAGAGTCTTTCAGTTTTAACTAATGGCTTACTTGTCATTGTTGTTCTTATCCAAATCTATACATAACTGTTACAGTGTTTGGTTAACACAATCTTAATTACGTTACATCGATATCAGAAAACGGTAAAAATATTTTTATTATAGATATATCGATACCTATTCAACATAATTTCAAATTCCATTTTAGTGTAAAGCAACCTAAGGCTATCAATATTCTTAGAATGTTTTTCTCTCATTTTTATATGATTCTGTCATTACCTTTTGATATTCCATACCTAACTTATAACACTTGAAGATTATAATTCGTTGTCATTTGAATGTGGCATATTGTTTTGCCACAGACCGTCCCAAGGCGGTAACCCCAAAGTTTCTCTTTTTAGTTAATCGTTCGAAAAAATGTTAATTGTTACACAGGATATAATTCTTATAAACCAATGCCCCCTTTTCCTCTCTAAATTTTGGCTGCGTGTGGAGGCTGTTTCTGACTGCGGCTATTTCTGATTGCTTGGAATCTTTTGTTTTTTTAGATATAAATTTTAATTGTTGTGAGCTTCGCTTTTAGCAATTCAAAGACCAATATTCCTCTGTATGGTTTCTTTGACACAAGACATGCCTTGTTTCGAAATATTTATGGCTTTCATTTCTTTATAAAACAAAAGAAACAAAGTTCTGCTTAAAATATGGTTTCTGTTTGTCGAATCTGTAAAAATGTAGAATATTTTCATTTTTTCAATTTTCTGAATATGCTACACGTAGTTGAAGAATGCACAGATAGGAGTGATGCGCTGGAAATTAATAAAATGACACAAATATTATGAATAAAGGGTCACAAATACCGATTTGGAAGCTTTATAAAGTATATTTTGTCTGTTATAGATTTTTACTTTTACAAAATGTTGTATGGTCATAATGTTTTATAATAAGTCGATGCTATTATATAAAATATATTTTGTGTCACAGTTCAACTTGAAATTGAAAATCTTAATGCAATATTTGCTTAAGCTCGACAAAATATGTATCTTTTTTCAAAAACACCTACTACAAACTTCAAAAATGACATCGGAAGTTTCAAACTCATTTTATATCATTTTGTCCTTTCATATTCGAATTCTCTGTCCTTTGTTTTTATGAATTACACTTTAACATCTGAAGGCAATTTATCATCAAAACAGCAATTAATCGTATTTCTTAGTAGTTTTTTTTGCGAGCAAAAATACGAGTGTTCACATTTTTATATTTGGATTAACTTTTCTTTTAAACTACGATTTGTTGCCGCCTTTGAATAGATATGAACAATAGCATGAAGTCGTTTCCCACCCAAAATTCAAAAACAAACATCAGATTAACTATTTTGAGCTCCCTTACAAGTAATGGAACCATGGGACATACTTATATACACTTGCTACATGTAGGAACTCAACCTAATTACAATTGATGAAAAGGGAACTTTGAAAACCACCGAATACGACATAATGAAAATATTGCAGGATCGGTTGGAATGAGCCTGTTCATGGGCAGTGAAAGCAATATTATCTACCAAAGATTTATATTAATTTAGTACCAGTAAGAGTGGTTTACCAGAAAATGGTTAGCAGTAATATTGCCATTAACTTATTTTCATCGAATCCAGTTAAATGTATCTCCTCGTGTAACAACCCACGTAACATGTAACCTTCCCACCAACGCTAAACGTTTACCCTCATGATATCATTAAGGTTGTACTTTTGGTAGATCAACATTTTCACCATCATAATTGATAAGAGATATTTTGTGTTTTATACTCAATCAAGTAATGCAGCATTGATGTTCTTTTTCTATGTAGATAATAACGAGAAATTAATTAAACCCGATTGAAATACGACTGAATAAGCACTGATATAAAGATTATGTTCCCGGAAAGTATGATTCTCAATTGGACATGGGAATATTTCAATAAATATATGATAACATCCCAATTATTGCATGATGGAGCCCCTGGAATCACGATATGTTTGTAGACATACGTCACAATTTGTGCCTCAAGCTTATTGAATGACGATTAGCACTTGTACATGTACTGACTAAAACTATTAACAAGTAGTTCTATGTAAAACGTGTTACTGTGTATAAAAAATCTCTGATAATCGTGTAAAATAAGCCATAAAATCGAATTAAAATGCAATAGAAAGCTATATCACAATACATTCACACACTTACAGTTTTTAGTAAAGCGCGTTCTAAAGTTGATTCTTAAATGGATTGTACGATGAAACTGGTCTAAATACCAATAGCAGTCATATTGTTTACCAACATTGAACTTAAGCGTGGATAACTGTAACGAACGACACATATCGTCTCTTTGTTCTATGCGATTGCTGATCATATGTATCAACAATTTGAATACCTTAAAGTTAGTAATTCATGTTTTAATGTTCTAGCTTATGTACCTACCAATGACTAGATTTTCAGCGAAGAACATATAACATAAAATAACATAAAATAATACAACAAAATAACTTATTAGCATTAAATGTAAAATATACTTTGCCGGTGTTAAACGACTGCCATTGATATATCTGCGCGTGTGTTCTTTTTTGGTAATTAAGTTATAACCGAACATAATACATGTGTAATAATAAAGATTCTTTTTTGGCTTATAAATAACCTAAATGCTATATTGCTGAATTATACATAAATCGTGATTACTATGTAATGAATTTGTAAAATAATCTGTCTCTATACTAATTTTGTATAAAAAAAATATGGCTTTATCTGAAAATATGTTTAGCCTTTATGAACAGCCTTTTCTAATTAATACTGTACATGGGATGCTTATATCTAAGTTAAATTTGACAAACGGATTAGAAGTTGAATAATTCTGTAATTCCGTGCTTAGCCTAATGTTTCCAAGTAATAAGTTGATGTTGTCCTCATATTCTGGATAACTGACATTTGGAGGATAATGTTGTGATTAAAATCCGCTCAAATAAAAGTCATATCCAGTGTAATTAATAAACTGAGAGATGGACTTAATTATAATCAAACACGATTAAAATACGGCTGATTAAGCACTAATATTAAGGTTATGTTTCCGGGAAGATTGCATCCGGACAAGAGAATATTCCAATAAATACATGACAAAATCCAAATAACATGAGGTTATCTCGTGTACTCACTATCAGTTGTTAGAAATATCATTCAATTAAACAGCATCCTGTAGCAGCTTGACAATAACGTTCTTTAACTTCGTTCTTTAACGCATCGAGTCTATTTTTTTAGGGGGGGGGGGGGGGGCGTTTTAACGCCACCCAATGTGATTACATGTTAATTTCGATCACATCTTGCACGCAAGATTGTCGTAACTACATTGAAATCAAGAAGGAATTACGACAGTCTTGCATGCAACACTCGACATGACCAATTTACCTCCAGTGAGTTAGTGCCTTTGAATAACGTTTACAGTTTTTGTAGGTTCAGTGAGTTAATGAGACGGTAGACGGTGCTGTACTGTGCTAAATATAGCTGAAGTAAACAAACACCAGAGCAGATGATACCATTAACTCACCTGGCTATGCATTGTAAAACTTTCTCAGTTCTGAATTTCTTCTAACAATTCTTTCAAATGAAAGATCCCTATTAAATCTTTCATTCCAGTCTAATATGGCCAAGCCAATCCTGAATTTGTATGTAGAAAAACTAAATGAAATTTCAACAGCTGTGCCACTTTTCAGCAAGAATAAGGAGCATGTATAGTTCACATTTGCTTTAAACCTTGATCCATTGTTTTGCACAATCTATTAGTCCAGTTGGACATTAACAGTGATAATAGCAAGAATAATAATGGTGTGATGATAGCTTATCTCAAACTTGGTGTGGCATTTCATTCATGCAGAATTTGTCGGGAAATTTGATTATACAATAAGCATGGATATTAATGAAATATATTGTTCAAATGACTGCTAAAAGCAGTAAGAAATAAACATGATAAAATAAAAATAATAATGTTTACAGTATACTAAATAGGGATGAAAAGTGACATAATTTAATAACAATCCACACACTTGTCATTCACTATGAACTGGATTAAGTTGTTTCATAAACACTAAGCAACATTTTAGAGGGAATATTGGAATAAAAAATAATCTGCAACAGGTATTTGGGTTTACATTTTAACTGTATTATTGATCAGCTTCCCATAGCCGAACAGATGCCCAGAGTAGCATTTCAAGCTACACTGCCAGGTGTATTTGTTTACTATCTGCAGTTCATGACCCCAGAAACTCCTCCCCGGGATTTTCAAATTTTGACAGTTAACATATTTTTTCTCAAAAATTACAATAAAATGCATTTTGTCATGCACTTTTCTCTGCCATTTCATTTGAAATGTTGCAAAGAAGTTATTTCAAAAGTTTTTAGGGAAAATACTTTTTGGTTATTGTGCTATTTTAAAAAGGGCCCTTAGATGTGGAGCATGTCAAAAATACCATGAAAACCTGCCCCAGCGCGATCTAGTGGCTTAAATATTCGATATTTTCCCGAATGGTTTAGAATTATTTGACTGCCTCTAATTTCAAATAGCAGTATACTTACAGCGGGTGTGTTTATTTTGTTTTTAATTTCCTCAATTGTTTCTATATCGGCCGACAAAGAAGTCAAATAACGTTGATCACCGTCCTCACAATAAGCTCTTATTTGGGCCAGCATCTGTTGGGTTCAAATGATATATTAGAAGAAATAAACAATGATATCCTTTTAAAAATTTTAAAAATCAAATCTTCATTTACACACCTACCTCCTTCTTAAGCAAGCAGTGTTCTGAAGCTGATTCTCAAGTTGATTTTGTGATTAATAAAATGTTCTGATTGATTTTTATTGAATGCAACCAATTAATTAAAGCGTTGGAAGACTTAATTGAATGACTCAAATTGACTCGAGGTGTTATTTTATTGATGATTTTATGAATATACAAACTGAAGTTCAGTCAAATTCTCCAACTAAAGCAGAACTACAAAGAACTAACACAACTGATATCATTATACGAGTATTTTGCTGTTTCTTTGGTTAACTGGTTATAAATCAGATATTATATCAGAACACTTGCCCACAAGATTATTTCTTTCTCGGCGGGTCTTATTAAATGCTCTAATATATAATTGTTAAATGATCTGTAAAAATAATAATATCTTCTGCATGTTTTAGTAAATTAGTATCATAATATTCTTATAATATTACAATAATACATTTAGTTTGCAATCATTTGTGTGTGTATATCTAGAATAGCATTGGATGAGATTCTTATTATTTCTTCGCTGCTGGAAAAATGTCAGTTTGCCAATGGTTCGGTAAATTAAAATGTCAAAGTACAGATCTCCTTCTGTTTCTCGCTTTGTTATTCTTTGTTAATGTTTCATTTAAGACCAAAAACGATTTTTTGTGCGTACACATACGAATAAAAACAATTGGTGTTGGTTTGGATTATTTGTGTAATATATATTTTATTACTTGACAGCTGAGGTAAATTTGTCTTAGAAATTGCATGAAAGTAACAGATAGATAAATTGAATGTTCTTTTTGAAGAAACCTTTCAGACAAAAAAATGATTGGTGCTATTTGAACAGGTACAATCAGGTACGATCTAAATATATTAGTTCATTAGTTCCTTTCATACAAAAACTATTAAAAGTCCCGAAGGAAATATTATACACAATACGCAGTATTAACAAATTGAATCATAGATTCATTAAAAGCGTGTTTTAATAAAGTCTGACTCTGTAATACGATCTTATATGGTTACATGTATGACTAGAATACCGTTGCATCACGATGTCATTGGAGAAAAAAATAAAAAAAACTGTTGATCAATTGTACCGTATTCAGACGTGAATCGTGACCGAGAAAAAAGATATTTATTAATGTTTTAAATGTACATATCTATGTGAAATAAATATTTATTTCTGCACATACATGTACATTGGTTCGGGCTTCACTCTTTACACATTTTTTTCAAATTTTTCCTGGTTTGCAAAATATTCAACATGTTTTAACATTTTTTAACTTTTTTCATTTTCAAAAACATTCATGGTGATATTGTTTTGTATGTTTATGTTTTAATAATATTTGGATAAATTTTAAGATATTTTTATCCTTCACTAATTTGAAAAAGTTAAATTTCAAGAAGAAAATATTGTTTTTGTTTTCCTGTTGTTTTTTGTCATTTTATTTCTATAAACATATTTCTTTATTGATGTACATCGGTTCTTTGATAATTATAAGATTCCATTATTATATTTCTTTATTTATAAAACTTGACCGTGTTATCAACCTTCTTAAGTTCATGCTGAATACTTGTTGATATAACAGATATAAACGATTTAAATGATAGCACGATTATATCGTGGAACACTTAGTATCGCACGCCAAACAACTGTCTGCATTTGTTAGTGTGTCAAGCAATTAAAGCCAATCAATTTAAAGCAGAACAGATGCGAAGCTTCCAGTCTTGATAACATTTAGTTCCCGAAAAAGAGTTTACACGTGAAGCGTTCTTAGCAATACGATTTTACATTTCCGGAGTAATTGAAACAGATATCACACAAACTGTCACGTGGTTTGAACCTATTATTTGTCATCAAGTTGTCATGCTCGATTTGTTACTGTAACAAATGTATGCATTTTAACATCGCGTCACTTGACATGCCATGATGTTATTTCCTGTAGTGTTCTAGAAAGTAAATTCAAGTGAATTTCATTTTAATTGTACAAGAATCACAACAATTATAAGGGAATTGGGACTCAATTAGCCATGTACATGGCAGCTGTTACATGACTGTGACTCTAAACTAAAAAATTAATTTTTTTATAACCTCATGACAATGTGGATGTAAATCTATCGAGTGTATTAATAAAATGAATCATGAGTCAATAACAGACGCCATTATGCCACCTATGTTTGAAGACAGATTAATTTGCCGATATTAAGTAAATGATAGCGTCTGCCTTCATCAACAACAACACAATAAAGAGAAAATCTTAGAAATAAAACATTAAGATATATGTTTTTACCATAAATATTATATAAATTTGCCGTGAAAGAGTGTAAATAGGGCTATTAATTGTTACGATAATCTAAGCCTATTCCCATTCGTCATTCTTGGCAGTATTGATAAGTTAACCAAGGAAGACATGCTCCGAAAATCTTAGGCTATCACCTAGAATTTGTTCTTAATTGTATAGACAGACAATGTAACAATAACTCATATTCACTAGATGTTAAGCACCTTACATTTTATTGTCAAAATGAATTCAAAACTATCTTAGACGAACGTACTCTCACAAAAAATGTCACTTTTGGTATATAGGGCTTAATAAGATTGACCTTGAATTAATACTCTCTCTGTCATTCAGTGTTAATGACAGTCCTTGGTTTGTGATTTAAACATTAATTAATTATTGAATTGTGATTTTTTTGACGTGAGTTGTGCTACATTTTGCTAATAATTTCAAGACAACACACTTCTTTTTGTTAAAAGGATTCTACAAAAGTAGCAAACATTTTTAATACACCCAATTAATAACAAAATAAATTAGAAATTTGGGTAAGTAAATGAATTATTTCATTTAACATTGGAACTCGTTTCAACCAAATAGAGGTTAAGACCGGGTAGCGAGGCTCAGCGTCCTGCTGTGTCGTAGCCACATAAAACTTTAAAACGCTGATTATCTTGTCCCAAGGTTATAAAACTGAGAATGGAAACCAGTCTCAAATCTCAAGCATCTGATAGGCTGAAATGGCGACCAGCGATGCTTGAGATTTGCTCAGTTTTATAACTCTCAGGCCTTGTATGACTTATACAGATCACAATACTGATTAATTAGTACGGGAATACATTTAATGGACACTACACCACAATATACAAATAATGTTGTTGCAAATTTTTATGCTTTAATAATTTCTAATGCATTAATCAACTCTGCCGAGGTTCCATTACATAATAAGCAGTTTCATTTATAAAAACAATAAAATTGCAGTGGATCGAAACAAAACTCTGTTTCTATTAAAAGCAAAACTGTTTGATTGGCAGCTCAGCTGTCAGTGTGACTCCATCAGATACTCCGTAGAGAAAACAAGCGGGTTGTTATTAATAGAAATAACATCTTTCAATTGCACTATCTTTATAAATACACTTGTCTGGATCAGATTCGGTAGTGAAATAATGGATATATGTTACAACAGCAGCATGCATTGTTTGTTCCCTTAATTGATAACATTATCTTAATGAACAAAATTAGCATCTGCCTTCTATACAAACATTTTCGGTGTCGTTAATTAATGATATCTGCTATTTGTAGTGTCCCGAAAGAAGAAAAAATGTATTCATAATATAGCTCGTTTTAAATGATCTAAGATCAACTGTTCTCCGCTGCTGGTAATAATCAAAGTCGACGAAAACAGGTCTGAATTATTTCTAAATTTGACGTTTTTTCCGAGTGTCAAGTTTTCATCAATTTATTGAGTCATCTTAATCATGTTAATTGACATATTGCATCATGCGCAGAACTTACATGACTGTAGTCATGAGAATCTAGAGAGTCACCGGGGCTGAAGGTTATAAAACTGAGTTTGGAAACCAGTCTCAAATCTCAAGCATCTGATTTGCCCAATCAGATGCTTGAGATTTGAGACTGGTTTCCATGCCTAGTTTTATAACCTTGCACACTGAAGCTTTTTAGGCAAACGTAATGTCATTCCATAAAGAAATATGCAACCAGTTAAACTTAAGATTAGTATCGGTTATAACTGTTGTTCAGCATGCAATAATATTCAGTCGATGGGTGGTAGGAGTTCCACCAAGACACAGTGCTTGTTTGTTCATAAGAGAACCTGTAGAGGCTAGTTTGAGGTATCTGTAGCCTAGACCTCAGGGGGTAAGTCGGCGTGGACAGTAATATACATTTTTATTTCTGCCTTTAAACAGGCCAAACCGTGCCTGCAATATTTTCATATGTGTCTTGTTCAGTGGCTTTCAAAGATCCTTACGTCTTTGATATCTCAGTACCATTGTTTGTGCCATGTGTAGTTGTAGAATGTATCTGCGTACATTCGTTTAATACTGTTTTCATTTCATCATTTTCATCTTTGAAGACAGTTGAGTACGCTCATTTATTTGTGTAAATATCGAATTACGTTCAACCCGGGGCTAGGCGGAATGGACAGCAATATATCAGTCAAAACGACCCTGCCATATTTTGATATCTCCAATTTCTTTTTGTCAGCAGAGTTAAATGATACCACAGTAATATAATAGCTTACACTGTTTAACTTGACTGTATTCTTATTCTCCAAAAATTATGTTAAATTAATATATATTTTTTTAATTTAAAATTACATTCTTAATCATACCGAAATGTTTGAATAAGCATTACAAATGTCAATAAAACAGGCCTATTATTGTACACGAAATAATAATCTAAGAATATATATTTATGGTATTTGTTTCGTAGTTAACTATAAATAGGAAGACCTATAATTTGCAATGACTTTGAAATTTCACGTGGCATTGGTTCGCGTGTCATGGCTTTCTTACCGATAGTCTGATCATAAGCATTATTCATTAACATCAGGCAGTTTCATTTAAAGCACTACATTATCTTTTTACGCAATGTCATGTTAGACGAAGTATTTACAAAACGTTTTTCTAACAAACCATACGGTCAACTTCCCCATAACTTTCGAGGTTGGGGAAAGGGGCTAGATGTCGAAGTTGAAACTTCTTCCTATTGCTCTGTTTTTCTATCTCTCTTGTCCTCTAAAGCATATCTCTAATCCTACCAAATCCAACTCAAAGAAACAATATCGGATATTGGGTAAGATATTCAATTCTTCGCGAATAACACAGACCTAAATTCATTGACATTCAAAGCTTTTCCAGTGATATATCTGAAACTTATGTAGATCAGTGAAAACAAATTGAAATAATGAAAAAATGAAAATGATAATTATGCATTTCCTCAAATCGCACAAGTTTATCCCTACCTACATACTTTTCTCATGTATCATTTGATTAATTACGTCTCTTGCCGCGAACATATCTCTGTAACTAACAGAAATTACTGAACCGCATGTTAAACAAATATATTGTTTAGCAAGAAAACGATAAATGACGAAGAATGTAATTATTAAAAAAGGTAACGGGAAATATGAAGTCATTGGGCACGACACATAAGTCAATAAATATATGTTTTCTCGAAGGAAAATATCAGGATAAAGTGTCGGTCTGTGTGCCATATTATCCAAGCCGGAAGCAATAGATTATGTGACAAATACACCGCCAGTATATCATAATAAAACCATTTTTAGAAAACACGGTACTATCTTGTGTATTTTTATACTGCAGAGCCAATCTCATTAAATATAATAAATATGTTTCGGTATTTAATATGTAAACGATATTTTTTAATTTGTTTCAATCAATCCATTTCGAATTTTCATTTCCCCGCCGAGAGCCTCAAAATCTTTTGTATGATAAATTGCAAAGTATAAATGTTTGATAGTTTAACATAACTATAATCAGTATAAAGATTGGACGGAAAAGCATCTAAAATGGTAAAATGTATCACGCTTCTATCTACTCGGAAAACATCAATCCATCATTTTTGACACAATCATTACCACGAAAGTAGGAAAAGCAGAAAGAAAAGAAGTAAATGCACGTTCAATGCTAAAAAATTTTAATATTGAAGCAAATATTTATGGATATTTATACACTATGTTTCTAGACAAAATAGGTGAAACATGCATAATAATTATCAGGAATAGCCTCACATAGAAAACACAACTTCTTCAAAAACAGCCACAAGCAGAGAGGAAACCGTGCGGGGTTTATGAAAAAGAGATAGAGATTAAAAAATAATGATCAATGTCAATAAGACGCCACGAACATCCCAAACAAATAATGAAAAACTTGACATTAACATGTATGTATCTAAATCTTCTTTGTACCAATTTATTTTGAATTAAACGGTTATTACTCGACAGTCACCAGATATGAAATTATAGTACAAACTTTGTTATATCGTGCAAATTAATATACCTCATGGACAAAGTGTTTCATTGAAAAAATATACTTTCATTTGTGATTAATTCGGGGGTGAATACTTTATATTTTTGGTATTTCAGTTTTGTTTTGCCAAATATTCCACATGCCAAAAACGTCTTACTCCCTTACTGTTTCCAGACAATAAGAAAGCCTGCACGTGTGAAAGGTCAATAGATCTACACATACATCTATAAGTTGATTATATGCAGTGACTCAGCCCACGTAATTCTGAATAATAATTAATTCTTGTAGAATTTGAAGAATATTTGCTTGAGTTGCTCACAACCCGGGGCTAGGCGGCGTGGGAAGTTATTTGCATTTCCATTACTGCCCATGAACAGGCTCAATCAAAATTTAATGAGCCTGCAATATCGTCATTTTTGTCGTGTTTGGTGGTTTTTAATTAAAAGTTCCCTTTTCATCTTTTTTGACATTTACTTGCTGCAGACCTTACTACAAACTAACCAAACGTCTGTTATATTTAACTTGAGTTGATACTTTGTATTACCTGCTACCAAATGTTGTTTTCATAGAATACTTTTTTCACTATCCCGTATTTCAACAGATACATTTCCTACAAAATTGGTGTTAAATATTAAAAGAATCGTTTTTGAACTCCCAAACATAGTTAACGGTTACTTCGGCTGCGCCAAATTATTTTCATCACCTTTAATTTGTTCATATCACACCAATTAAAAAACTTTTTTGCAACTGTACAAGTTGTTGTGTTAATCTCAGATTGTTCAAAATCAAAAATTCATGCAGGTCATACAGTTACGATGATCATAGCTCAAGGTTATAAAACTAAGCATAGAAACCAGTCTCAAATCTCAAGCATCTGATTGGCTAAAATGGCGGAGTGTCGCCATTTCAGCCAATCAGATCCTTGAGATTTGAGACTGGTTTCCAATCTCAGTTTTATAACATTCAGCCCATGTTATCAGACAAAACCAACGAAAAAGATGACATGGAGAGCCAAATGCTCTTTCCAAATGGTATACAACCTTTTGTTTTTAAAATAATTGACATTCGTCTATCTTTTTACCAAACGACGTAGATTTATACCCATTAACTACCTTGGTTTAACTTTCGTAATTTAGAAAAAGAAACAGTATTCAAGACGCGTTCATCACAAACTTGTTTTAGCACATAATTCAAAAACTTTAATACAGTTTGTCAAGAAAACTTTATCTCAATATTTAAACGGAAGAACTTAATAGCAAAAAAGTTTAAATATTGACTTCTGCATGTGAAAGGGAAATTATTACTACACAAGCTCTCCAACTAACAAAACAAGAATTATAACTAAGACTAGGGAAAACAGGACACATTACCATCTACATTGGTTGTAAACATGCAAAAACAGCTTATAAATAAGATCTATTGCCAACTCTAGTTCTGGTAAATATCTATGATCATATCATTATGTCTTACAGCCATTAAAGAACTTGTCATGAGCTATTGCAATAAGATTTTTTTGAAACCACTGGCAAGCTCTACTTTGATCTCCTAAAACTCAGGTTAAGGTTTAAAGATACGTGAAGCAAACACATTGCATGTTCAACTTTTAAATATGCGATTTCCTACATTACAAGCGCACCAGACAATGACACCTTTTTAGCTTGTAATAAATACAGAGCTTTTTGCAGATGATATTAATTTTACTTCATATGAAAACCTGTTGGGGCAAGTGTTAGGTTAGTGGCATAATATAACCTGGGTTTAAAACCCAGTGGAAAATTGTTTATTGACACTTACTGTTCCAAGGTGAATATCCCTAATCATATTTTTTATTTGTTAATTGTTTGTGTTTTAATTGGAATTGATCATTATATAATCCATTCTCTCTTTTCTTCTCTGCTTTTTAGGTATGTAGAGATGCTATGTTTTCTGAATGTGGCAATTTCTGTAATATGCATTTTCATTTTTATGGACTTATCATGACATGATCGATTCGCTTTCGTTAGCGTTAATGTTGAACTTGAAACATATATTTCTAAACAAGTAATAGACACTCCTTTGGGAAATTAAAACTGTGCATTCCTTAATGCTGATCTTTAAATACTATCGAACAGACTTCGTGCTATTTCTTTCTCTTAGGCATCAAGACGACACTACAACAGCCTTAAACCCTTTCCTCCATATATACGCATTTTTACGCATGTGCGACCTCTGTAGATCCAGATCAGCCGGATCATCTGATCAGGATCTGCACTTGTCGCATTTCGGTCAGAAATAACCTAACAAATCAAAACGCGAACAGTTTAGATCCTGATTAGATGGCACAGATGTGCAGGCTGATCTGGATCTAAACTGTTCGCCCTTGCAACTAAAGTGTATCTATGGAGGAAATGGTTAAAAATATCTAACGTTCTCTTGAAATTGGTTTCGTTACATGTACCATTAATAATTATTATAACATGTTTATTCACTGTTCTGGAAATTGAAGCAGTAATGAAGAATTCAATGAACGCAATCGTTGCTTAAAAGGTGAACATTTATTACCACAAAAGTTTTTATCACCCGATACTTTAACGTTCGTAATCACTATTAATACAAGTTATTATTCAACCAGTGTTTTATGTAGATTGAATATACAAATTGAAAAAAAAATCATATGCCGATATCAATTCTTCCATAAACTATGTGAAATTTCAAATTTTTTAGAAATGTTATAAAATGACAAACGTTTTGCTTGCTTTTTAACAGTTGATACTAGTAGCTTTGCTTATATCTTTGGCTGTACGAGGGTAGCATTAATTAATCATTTTGTGAAGGTAGGAAAATCTTTATTCAGCGTTGTTGCTGATTTATCTCCCCATGCTCTGATCAAAGTAAAGTCATCCTGTACACACCCAATTCACCGGTACTGTCAAAATCTTATTTTGATTTGTTTCTGTGCTGCCCATACAAAATTGCCGACTTAATTCATCAAGACACATTTGCGAGAACTTGTTGGGGGAAGTGTCATGTATGTGCAGTGACAATCAGTTTCGTCACTGACTCTTCCTGGATTCTAACGCCTCGGGTTACCTATTTTTAAATATTCATGATGTCAGTTGGAAATTGTTCTTATTATAAACCCAGCGCTTTTTTTCCCCTCTACTTTATGGCTGTGTCGGGACACTGTGTTTCTGAATGTGGATAATCCTAATATGCATATCCACTTTGGTTTGTTAGATAATAATTGCTAAATTATTGCAAACTAGACAACTGCCGATATGGCAGCAACTTATTAACCTCAAAGCAATAAAAACTATGTTAAAGAAATTTGAAACTCACGACTGTGATGTTATCTGTCATCTATAATTATATTGTCATATGACAAAGTTGCTCATAAGTCAAAAGACTAAAACACAAATGTGATTTCATGTAAGCTTTTATTACAAATGTTAATTCTATGAACAATTTTATAGAACTGAATTAAAACAATGCGAGAACAATTATTATACAAGGGTGTTTCTATAGTCTGTTTCAAATAATATTACATCTCATTATATTACAACGACTACAGTTAATCTGCTTTCCAATCAGTTAAACTGAATCCTTATTTATGAAATCAACTTAAATATAATCTTTTTACATGTATCTGGCAATATCGATGGTCATTTTCATATAGTTGATACAGAATTATCATATTATTATAGCGCCTTCGACCTATCATTCCACTATGCTGTGGAGTTGGTAAATAAAATAAATTTTAGTTTATAATATATGTATAAGCATATAAATCATGCATATTAGCGAAAATACACACATATGTTAAGGATGATAATGTTTGATTTGATAGACTAATGCAATCTAGTCTAGGCTATCAACATCTTGTTGATAGTCATTTCGTTTTTCATGTCTATCTAGTCAGGATAAAGCAGGAATCTATCAGTCCTATCTGAATTGCATGATAAATATTATTTTACGCACAACTTATTTGTACTTATTATGTACCGCATATATGTGGCTAGCAACATTTTAGGAAGTCATCACTGAATTTGCTGCAGACCATTGCAAGAGAGAACACAAAACAAAATGATTGAAGCCATGTCATTTTAAAGTTTAGATATTACCATAAAACGTTTGAATTTTAATCATGTCAAAAAAACTTTAAAAGACGTTTGAACATGTTGAAAGGGTGAGTAAATGAATATTGCAACGATGCGAAAATAACGACCAGAACATATGAACTACCCACTCTCTTTTTAACGATAATGTAATAATTAAACATTCAATAAGAAGGAAAGTTTTACGACAAAGGAGCGAGTAACACAACAGTTATTTCAAATATAAAGCAATCATATGTCTCGAAGGAGTCGTTAAACTTTCTGCATTCGTTTGTTTTGAAAGAAAAGTTGTTGTCTGTCACGTGTTTTATTTCATAAAGTAATTATATTGCAGAAGCAACTGAAGTTTATTATATTGCAAAGCATCCAAATTTCCGTGCAAACTTCACTTTTACTACATTGACATAATCAACAGGGAATCATTCTGATAATGTTAAGGCAGTTTAATTGCGTTTATGGTTCATTGTATTCTGATACAAACCTTTATGAAATATTAACAATGGTCATTACACATACATACGTGTAACGTAAAAGTTTAACGTCATCATTTAATCTTTCAAGTCCAGCAAATAATGATTTGATCAGTAAATGTTGAATGCAAGGGTCAGAGAGTTGCAATCAATTATTTTATTTTCTGTTCAACTAACATTATATATGTTTGCATACTAGTTTTCTGGAAAATAATCCAATTAGAAGGTAAAAACATCGACTCATGAAAGCGAAACATTTTTACAGTTGCTTAATTGACACAAGTCAGCTGTTAACGAAGAAGGCAAGAGATAACATTAAAATTCAATGTTCATTAAACAAATCTTAACTTAATCCAGGTAAAGAGTGTTGATGTGGTTAAAAAAAATGCAAATAAACCAAAATATTTTGTTGATTTTTTGGAGTGTAATCCTAAGAAGATAGAGCAGTTAACGTAAATTCAAATCAAGTGAAATATAAGAAAAATCTTACATAATCGTTAACTGTTTGTTTTCGTCCGAGTTAGTGTTTAGAATTACAGAAAATATATTGTTTGGTGGTTTTCACTTAGATTATTATCTAACATAACTATTTTAAGATTTTAAGGAATATTCTTAATCTATCACATTAAGCGTGGAATCTACAGATTAGTCTATAAAATGACGTCACATGTGATTTTATAAAGGTACAAGTGCCTAATCCAATTTGACTGGATAGGGTTTTTTAAAATGATATTGACTCTAGCTGGGACATGTGGTTTCTTTAAAAGTTGTTTTCAACTCGGGTAATATGATTAGTTTACAGTCATTAAATTTTATAGCATCTGTCAAGAAACCGTATACTATATATTGTCTGAAATAGATGAAAAGGGAAATTTGAAAGCCATCGAACACGACAAATATGAAAATATTGCATGCTTGGTTTGATTGAAACTGTTCATGGACAATAATGCATATTACTGCCCACGCCGCCTATTCCCGGGTTGAGCGCAATTCAATATTTACACCAATAAACAGTACATTTTTGACCATCCCAAACAAAATTAACATATCAAAATTAACATACCAAAACAGTATAATTTTTACCATTCAAAAGAAATAAACAAATCAAAATTTAAATAAATTTTAAATATAAATAATTGCATGTTTATGAAATACACGTTAAAACTATTCGATCTTCTTTTGTAAATCAGTTTCATAAACGAGGTTCATATTTTTTTTCTGAAATACTTTTTGCGAATAAAATTTAAATGGACCGCGTCGTGCGGAAAAGATATGCATGCTTTCGGGAGGTTGAAAACTTTCCTTTAAATGACGTCAAAGTCGAGCAGACGATATTGCCTGTTATGCATTGAGCAGGAAACTACTAGTATTTTAATTATTGTGAAAATATGTAACAGAATCACATAATATACTAGTGTTCAAAAGAAACGATACTAAACTATATACTCAATAAATTAAAACTGTTTGTTTAAAATCTCATCCATCTTTTAATTCTGTTTGTGCTTGTACAGGGTTGATGGAATTGATTTTGTACACATGCATGATGCTGTTAAAAGGTCTCTCGAAGGAAATAGATCAATCCAAATATTCTTTTTTGTATGTCCTTAAAAAACAAGTGGTATCGCTTCTTTTGGACACTAGTATATTAATGGGAAAACGAAAGAGAACTGTTAGTTAGTCCGTCATTGCTTTAATCATTTTACAAGAGTTATATACGAGTCACTATATTCAGTCTTTGTTAACAGAGAGATTTATTTTAGAAATGTTATACAATAGTTTTTAATCATTAATTTACTTCTTTTTACATGGGTGTGCTTTGCATGCATTATTATCGAGTTAATGAGTTGGTTGGAGCTAATTTACAAAGACAATTTGCACGTGTATGGCCAAGTTTGTGGTTAATACACCCTACAATCTGGTGTAAACCCTCAAATGCGAAATGTTTTGCCGCTTTTAATTCTTAGGCGGTAACCTATCGGCTTATCTTTTATGTTATTTTTTGTGTTTCTGATTTAACCGTGATCTTTTTTAATTCCGTGCACCTTTACCTCTCAGCTTTTGGCTTCGTGGGGAGGATGTATTTTCTGAATGACACTATTCATAATAAGCATATTTTAATTGTTTTAATTTTTTTTCGAAAACACTAAGGTATTGGTATTTAGATCATAATTACCGGCGTTAACGAAGCTGAGAGTAATCTCCAAGTAATGAAAATCACAATATACTACTTCTCGGATGGTCTTTTGTGCTATATTGACTGGTTGAGGTAGAAATAGGTCAGGTTAATTACAGATTATTCTACTGTAACTGAATGCGCATTGATGAATGTTTGACCCCACTTATATTGTACTTTTACCAATAAAGAAGTTAAGCCATTATTGATTGGTTGGCAAGAAAATCCACCTTTAAGCTTGTCGTCCAAGTCTGTTAAAGACGATCGTGGTAGTTTCTGATTTCACAAAGTAATGAATTTGACTTGTTCGCCGTTTGCATGACATAATCAATATTGTTGAATAGAAGTTAACATAAGTTTATTCAAAAGTATTATTTAAGAACGAAAGGTTCTCTATTGCCAATAGAATGTACATTTACATTTTCTGAAAACAAATAACCATACCAAGTACGTAAAATATGCAGATGGTGCTCATATAAAATTCATCATGCTGTGAAATCTGTCGCGATCGTCTTTAAAGTATTATCCAGGCATGTGTAATTATTTTGCATCATGCATAATCAACAATATTTATTATAATGCATTTACCATGCTCATTGATCAAATACCTAAATTATTATAATGCATTTATGATGCTCAATGATCAAATACTGAAACATGCAATTGCCAGGATTGTGTTCCTGCTTTCCCTAGATTTAAACAAGTATCAACTTTTCAAATAACACGCACAATGACATAAATACAGACTTAATAAAGTCTCTGTGGTATTTTTCTAAAAGGTTATCATTATCTTGTCAAACATGTATTATCATTGGAACGCAAATCTAGCAGTTTTGTGAAATGTTTGGTCTGTTTTGTCTGACAGCCAGAATTGATGAAGATTGTTATAAGCACATGGACACTTCTTTTTTCTTTTTGTTATTTTGTATTTGTAATTATTATTTGTTTTATCTTTTTCAGGATTCTTGAAACTATATAAAAACTGCCAAAAATAATACGATTTTTGTTTATTTCAGCGAACTCTGCGACACAGTCTATCAAACACACGTGTTTGTCACTTAGACAGAACAAAATAAGTTATATGTTTAGTTTCAAAATAATAATTTACATTTTCAACAACAGCAATAAAACACACGGAAGCTTGGAATAATCACTGACTGTTTTCATCGCATCTGGTTTCTTTTGTAAACGTTTTAAACAAAACAGTGATGCAGGAAAATTCGAGCTAGATGATTCCGATGTCTGTAAATACGGATGGAAAGAACTAAATGTTTTGACAATTGTTAAAACACACACACACACTTGAAACATCATCTAAATACATTAAATGCGAAATCAATTTTCATACACATATCTGATTTCAGTTAGTTATTACTTTTCTGTTCATAGTAATTGACGTGAATTGTGGCGGTATTCGGTCACTAATAGTGTTTAGAGAATTGCAATATTGAACTCTGACGAGTTTCAATTCTCCGATGGATACAAGACTCCTGGCTAATAGCTCACTATTGTTTCTGATGGTTTCAATTTGATTGGAGGATTTGCTTGTTAAACAGGATTTGAATGGGTTAATCATTGACGGATGATTATGGTTCAATTTTCCTCAGATATCGTCAGGAATTTACAAAGATTGCGGCTACTCGAAATAACTGTTTATCATCTGTGTTTAAAGGGAAATTGTGGAATTAAAGAATATTTGAAAGGTTTGTATTTTGAACATCTCGATTTTGCAATATTGCTTATATATGCCAACAATTTATTATCTTTTATTCGGTATATAATAAAAAGGTACTTCGGTGTATATTATTATGTTATTTACAATAATTATTCAAAAGCTTAACGTGATTGATTTTGTATCGATTATTTCCAAAATTATATTTCTATATAGAACAAAACTATATTTTAGATAACTCAATTAGATGCGTCATACATGTAATTAACAATCTTTTACATCAAACTTACTTTAATACACCGAGACATTTGTTAATAATATTTTTACATGACCACTAAGTTGGAGACATAACCATTTAATAATCATAATTAGACCCTCTAAATGTAAATAGTTTTATATGAAAAAAGAAAAAAGTGAAATGCACATAAGAATGGCCACATCCAGAAGACACAGCCTCCCCACACAGCCAAACAGTAGAGAGGAAAAGAGCACGAGAAAAAAATATCAATTTCAAAATGGACACCACAAACAGTGAACGAGAAAGAGAACACGAAGAAAAATAGCCTTGGGCCGAGATTTTCTTAATAATTGGCAGTATTTTACTGACTCAAAGGTTCGGGACTGTGAAGTGACTGCATAATTAACAATGCATGTACACTCTATCAAACAACTAAGTTATAAGTTTACTCTGAAGGTTAGCCAGACCACATTCTCAGTTAAAAACAAGCCTTCAAAATAAGATCATCTTATTGTGTTGTCAGTATCTTCCTGTTCTGTTAGTACACGACTCAATTATGCTGTCCTTCATTTTCTAAGAGAGAACTTCATTGTATTTCCGTTATTTGTCTTGACTATATTTCCCCTCTAAATATCCAGCTTCCAAGATGATTATTAGCGTGAATGGAGAAACGAGCTTAGAAACTGGATGGAATTGGCTTCTTGTTAAGACATCTATTAAAAGCACAGTCAGGCTTATAAATAAAATCTATATCTATTACTGCTGAATTTTTAAATGGTAATTATATACTAAATAGACGATAAAAGATTCATTTTACGACGGCTCTATGGTTTCTTGTTCTTTTTGGCGTTCGGTGTCTTGTTCTGTTTGAAACTAAAGGCGATTAACTATAATCAAATAAACTAAAAATAAAAGCAAACAATCGGGAGAAAACAAACAAACATTTTTTAACAGAGCCTGCTTTATATAACTATTTATATTGTTCGATGGCTTTCAAAGTTCCTTTCTCATCTATTTAATTATCACAGAAGCATTGTTTGTGCCGTGTGCTGAACGTAAAAAGTCGTCCAGTACATTCAATCAGTGCTTTTATAAATGTAATGGCCGTTGAGTACTTTTTTGTGTTGGAAAAATATTGAGTTGCGCCTAACCTGTGACTAGGCGGGGTTGACAATAACATTCATTCTTATTAATGCTCAAGAACAGACTCAATCAAACCGATTCCGAAATATTTTAATATTTATCTTGTTACGTGGCTTACAATGTCCCACTTTTTCACCTATTTGATAGCGTTGCATCATACATAGTTGATTTTATCATGAATAGTTGCATGCATCATTATGTCTTATCATCATGTATTATTGTAAACAGTATTCAAATATACTAGTTTTGTGTCGCATTTTCGAAGTCACCATATTTTATATAATAATCAAATGGTAACTAAAAGATAACATGTACTAAAATTGTGTCTCAAACAGTCTCGGGGTGGGCAGTATTATGCATTTCCATTACTGCCCATGAACAGGCTGATTCAAACTGAGCATGCATTATTTCATATGTGCCTTGTTCAGTGGCTTTCAAAGTTTCCCTTTCATCTATTCCATTAACAGCTCCAGCTGGTTTAACTACTGTGCTGGTAACAGGGGCCTCCCACAGTTGCCATTGCATGTTCATGTATTCTTTTTTACAGTTTCTCTTTTTTTCCATTCCTAAATAAAGAAAAACCCACGACTCAGACAACCTATTTCAGTTCATAAGGTGGTCTTTAAGGAGGGCTCTCAATATATACGTAAATGATGAAAATGAGAGGAACATCTTTCCATTATTAACTCATGTTGAATATGAATATTGATTATTTTGTGCTAGTATTCGAATTTGTGGAACATTTTGAGTTTTGATGGTATCATATTTGAAAATTTTCAAATCGATGAAAACGGTACTTTGAGAGTATCACAATATTTACATAGATATAATTATGTGTTTACTCAACGCTTTTCAACTGGCACAATCATTTACTCACCGAGTGACACAAAGTTAGCACAACGTGCACATCTCAGAGGAATTGTATTTATCATAACGTGACGATTCATGTGATAGCTGAACTGTGCTCATGTCATGCTCGACTTAAGACGACTGATGTTGTTTCCGATTTCACTTATTATTGATTTTACATGAGCACCGTTTGTAAAAATCACGTCCTTTTAGGGTTGTTTTGTTTCAAGGAAATGTGCGACATCACGGTTTAACAAAGTGTATGTAATTTTTATTTTAGAAGATTTTTTTTAATTCATCATACGTGTTACCAAATGATGTCTTAACTAGCTGTGGAATTTGCTTAAAGGTATGTTCAGTAGTTTTCTTTTTATTCAAATAGTCTACGATTTATTGGGACAACCCTCGAAAGTACACAACGTCTAGCGGAGCAAGTAAATTGCGTAATCTATTGGCAAGGGTGACACTTCCTTTTTTAAATTAATAATACTGGTAAAACAATTTTTTTAACGCAGGAGATTGCCAATTTCAGTTGTGTCAGGCAAACGTTGGACACGTTATTCGTAAAACGGAAACTACCACCAACGTCTTTAAAATGATATTGCCTCTAGCTAGGAGCGAACCCGCATCGTAACGGCGACAGCGCCTAGCCCTGCAATTCCTGTGACGCAACCAAATGATCTAGCCGGGACAACCGCAAAAACGGTTGATAGGATAGCTTTGCTATACGAACCAATCACTGCATGACATCGGTAACGGGTTATTATACTGATAACAGTACTGACTATATGTACGCGGAGACTTTTTACGGCCGCTACACTGCACAAATAGCGCTACTGTGAATTTCATATGATAGTGCCTCTACCTGGGAGCTATAGTTAAGTTATAGTGAAAATCAAAGAGTATGCATTAATTTTACTGTTCTTCGTTTTCTAAATAGTATATGTGTGTTTATATGTGTATATACTTCGGGAGTATTCATTCAACATAACGAGTGCTTGTATAATTACATCATGTTCTGGATAACCTACATCGAATCAGCAGGTAATGTACTCAATGAAAAGCAAACGCCACCTGCATACAACTTTTATCTTGTGTTTATTAAACACAGACTTTTTATAGTATGTTTAGACTAGCTTGAAATAATTCTGACTACTGTCTTAAAATTTATCATTTTTTACCAGTCGCTTCAGTGCATTTTTGTGTGAGTTTGAGTTAGGCAATTGTATTATTGTATTATGCAATTTTGAGTGTAATTGTGTGTAAAGGAATTTGTTATAAAATGCTATCCACAATATACACTCTCCTTGCAATTTTTTAAGCGATTACAGTTACTGGAGTTAATAAAGTCACTTAAGCACAGTAACACTTTTTCATTGAGATTTCATTGTGCGATGAAAACAGTTGCTGCATGACTTGGCTACAATAAAAGTCGCTCACAAATTATTGACCAGGCTACAATGTTATGACTTTTGACGTCAAGGAACATGCATGTTTTGCCACGAACTGTTATGGAAAATCGTAACATAATTTGCTCAGTCGTCTATGCGGCAGTTAAAATAGCAATGCCAAAAAGCCGTTTTAATACAAATAATTTCATAGCATATATTGGTACAATAAAATTTATTCAAGTGGTTCCATATTTTAAGTATTGATAATTTATTGATTTTATCTGGATATAAAAACACATTTTGATTGTAAAAAGTTCATTTAAGCGTTAAGCCTTTGGGGTTCAGTCAATTTGTTTACAATTATTTAATATTAAGTGTAATACTGAAAGCATGTTGGACCTTATTTTATTAATAATAACATGAATATCTAGGTCATAATTATACAACTTTCTTGTCAGAAATAAATATTTAAAATGTTGTTCAATGTTTCGTGTTACCATATCCCTGGGCTGGAGGTTATAAAGCTGAGATTGGAAACCAGTCTCAAATCTCAAGCATCTGATTGGCTGAAATGGCGACTGGTCGCCATTTCAGCCAATCAGATGCTTGAGATTTGAGACTGGTTTCCATGCTCAGCTTTATAACCTTGGGCACAGGAGAGAAACAGTATTCTTCACAAAGGTTAATCAAAACAACATGTACGCTGTCATTCTTTTGCCTCCTGTCGCGGAACACGTAATGAAACAGTTGATGCTTCTTAAACGCAGGTTTAATTATTTCTGAATTACTCTGCAAAACAATATGAAACTATAAAACTGTTAATTACAAAGTATTCTTGGTGAAATAAAAGTGATAGTTGTAATCTTCTGTTTGAAAACGTGTATTATCATTTTAAAGTTTGACTGTTTTTTGCCTTGGATCCCATACGCACATAAAACCCACATAATGGACACAATATTTCAAATGAGAGTTTAGAAAATGGGCTCAAGTGTTCAAGTTTGGATTTATGACGTCATAAATATACCTTTTTGGCGCCATCTCTTCTGAATTTTCTACCGAAATCATGCAAATTATGCAGTACGTGGCTTAAAAAAACAAATCTCATAAACTTTAAATTTATTGCGTGGTAGATGAGTAAAGATGGTATATCCTTCATGCTGCATCTTAAAATCCATTTGTTTCTCAATTCTCGTGTGAGCAAACATGTTTTGTAACCAGCGCAAGTTTTCGTCTTCGATGTAAGGTTCTGATACGAGATTTCGATAAACAATTAGGCAAATGGCGATTGTTAAATGCCAAATACAAAAACAGACTAATGGGACAAAATCATGGTAATTTCTGTCAACATTGTTATGATTACAAAAAATAGCTTAGGGTAATGCTACTGTTTATGTTATTTTATAGCACATCTATATAACTTACCGGGTACTTTATCATCAAAAGCATAATTCTTTGCTATTGAAAATAACGCAACCATGCATAGAAATTTGTCAATAGTTTAATTAGAACGAAGAATCGATTTTAGATGTAAACGATTGTATTCTTTCATTCCAAGGTGAGGCCTATTGTAGTGTTTAGAATTATCAACGACAGAAAAGCCACTGGAGATTTAAACTTTTAACGCCTTTCATGTTTAACTTTGAAGATCTGCTGGAGTGATAGCGCATGTTTAATGTACACATAGGTAATACCAGACTTCACTTTCTGAGAATAATTATAAAATTTATTCAATATCGGCGGTGTCGCTTGGCTGTGCCGAGCTTTAAACATGAATGACTAATAAGTTCAAGATATACCTGATGATAAATATTCAAAATTAAAATCGTGGTTCATAATTTCTCATTATTTCAATTTTGCTCAGGTGGTTAACATAATAATAACAGAAAATATCTTCTGTGTTTGTATATGTAAACAGATTATTATGAACAAGTTCAAAAGACACATCAGAAGTCTTAAGTTAATAGATCATCATATCATATTCAGCTTAGCCATAACTTAATTGGGGCACGCCACGGGAAAAGGTACCTTCGGTCATATTTTGTGACAATTTAGTTGTTACTATATTTAGAAAGAACTTACAATAATATATTGTTTTCTCATAATAAAATGTGATTTTGTTACACATTTTGTTAATAAAATGGCACTTTTACCGCGAAATGCATAATAATAATAAATGTCGTCTGCTCAACTTTATGACGTCATTTCAAGGATTGACGTCAAACGTCCGAAGGTACCTTTCCCGTGACGCGCCCCAATCATCATGCCCATTTCCCTTCACCAGATGAATGGTGTTTGTGTATCGATTTAAAATAAACATTTTATTAAGCTTCATATAGTAAATACAGAGAATTAAAAACATAATTTGTAATTCCTTTCGTTACGAATGGTGAAAAGTCATGATGGACATAAATTAAATGAAAGAAATAATATCAGCATTTTAAGTAAAGCATTAGATCATCGAGATTTAAACCTTGCTCGTAGAAACTTGCAAAGGCAAATTGGCGAAAAGGGAACGTCCCACCTTGAACATTCGTTCGATTCTACGCCTTTTGGTCATTTTGCTTATTTGCCTCTTTGCTTACTGAAAAATGTAATAGGACGATATAGAAAAGACCAAAACGCAAACGAATCATCTCTGCCGACTATAACACTCAATATTGACCAAATTTCGTCTCTAGTATTCAATGTATTTGTTTCATCTAAAACTTATGCAAAATTGCCCGAATTAAGAGAAAAATATAGAAAATCTTTAGTGACATGTTTCAGTTGATGTTGCTGTTTTACAAAAACGTTATACTAATATGACAAAATCAACAGCAATATGAGTACATTAAAACAAATCATAGGATTTCATGTACAATTTATTTTTTTTCTCAATGAAAACAGCAAAGGTCACTGGATCCTTATTGTCGCTCTTCATGAAACCAAGTCTTAATCTGTTTTTATATTTTATATTCATAAATTGATAATACCGGTACATTTTCTTTTTATGTTTACGCAAAACCAAAAAGTGTCTTCCATCACATCAAAGTACTATAATTTTATTTCGAGTGTGCAGATTATGTGTGATAATGTTCTTTCACCACCGCTGTCAAAGGATCCTTTTATTTCCAATCTTTTGGCTTTGCTACTTGTTGATATGGTTACGAATGCATAGAAACAAAGATATGGAGGCTGTTCGTCCGAGCGGTGCAATTAACCAATCATAACAAGTTATTGACTGTAGGACTAAACATTAACCGGACAGCTATCATTTTGAACATCTGACTTTTGATATCACAGGCATTTTCGAGGACGAAACAAGGAGTATCTGAAAATATTTCATAATAGGTTGCATTTAGCCTATTCATGACAATAATAATATGTAATTAAGAAAATGACATGCTAGATGTCTGAGTAATTAAACACAAAGTAAACAACGTAAATGTAATGTTAAAATTAGAATATGAAATCAAACGGAACATGTTACGCACATAACGTACAATTGTAAAGCCTATACGAATGCCACAAGTGGTACTTTTGCACTCCAGAAGCAATAAAAGTCTGTCACCAATAGAAATCCTGCGGGGTTCTAATCAATTTAGCAGTAAACACTATCGAAACCTCTAGGGTTTCCTATAGCGCATTTATGTAATTCTGTAATGTCTTGTTATGAACAGCCTTGTGTGACGATTATTACTTATGATTCCAGTGAGGTGACCTACGTTCTTGACAAAAGTTAGAAAGCAATTCTAACGAAACAAAAGTTAAAAATGCAATTATAACTATGCATCTAATGAAATTAGAACCTTTATTTAAAACTAAAATGTATTTAAACATAATCTGAATAATAAAAATCCACGACTTTGAAACCATATGAAAATGCCTTTTTACCGAAAAAAACACGAATCATTGTACTCACAAAAACAAATGCATTCGCATTATGCTGTAAACAAACCGCAAGTGATACTCAAAATTCACCAACTGAATATTTTTAATTCGATAAAATCTTCAGTTTCCAATTTGATATCGTAATTGTGTGCGCACCTAGCTTGGCACCAATGAGTTGTTTCCATTTTAATTATGTTTAATTAATATTCTGTTACACCGTTTATTACTTTATTTCTGTTTACTACTTTATTTCTTTCTGCCGAAACTACCTAGTTTCTCAGATCATCGGGAAGTCAAAACAGAAAAAATAACTGTATACGTCAGTTTTCTTTGATTCATTTTTATAAAAGAGAAACTTAAAACATAAAAGAGGAAAGAGGGCAATTCTCGCGTAGACCGTTTACACGACAACATCGTTAATTCGTGACCGGGTCAATGATTGGTTTTCTAGACTTATCTCTAAAAGACAGTTTCTCTCTTGTCAAACTTATTACATATTGGGATTTACATATTTTTTCGATAAAAGATCTTACTTTTGTCATTAACCTTTTCATTTTAACGTCAACTTTGCGAACTGTGCCCATGTTAAATTCATTATTTTGTTGTGAACTCAAGAGGAAAACTCCGATTTTCCTTTCGTCTTTTGCTTTGTATTTGTCTTGTTCTCCAAATCGGCCATGCAAGTGTGTCTCACAATAAACCTCTTAAATCCATTGCACAAAAAGACGTCATATCTACAACATGATGGCTGCTCTTCGACCTAACCATGCTCAAATATACAGAACTAAGTTTCAAGTGTGAGATGGGTAAATAAATTATATTTACAATGCCACAGGCTGTTTGGTAGGATAATACTTAAACAAGTTTGTTCAGATGATGTATTTTCAAACGTTGGCATTATTTAGCCAAGCTGCTGTCTGCCAAATGTGAAACATCTTGTTAATTATCTAAGATTCATTGCTGATCTATCTTAAACGATGAGTGAAATACAATAAATAAGAAATTAACTGCACGTGTGTATGATTATTTTTCTACAGATAGTTTAGCCTATATGTTAAGGTGAAATAAAAATAAGTGTAAAATGTCATTTCAAATTAGGATCACGTCATTGTCGAGCCTTAAACTTGTTTCTAAAACATCGTATTGAAAATATTGTGTGGATTGCACATAACGAATTTAAATGTGTAAATATGCATGTGCTTAAAGTTGAATAAATGGAACAATAAAAGCAAGTAATTGCAAGAAACTTAACGTTATCAACAAAACAAATTGTAATTGTTTTGCATAATCATCATTCAGTTGCATGTATATAAACGATTATTGTTTTGTTTCAAATTTTGTCTAAATTATATGCAGTTAGACTTTTCAAGGAACGACTTAATGTTACTGAGACTGATTAAGATGTGATGATCTTCAGTTATTTTAAACTTCTTGATTCTGAGAGTCCACTGCTGTGCCGCTGTGTTTTTAGTCAATACGACTATAACGCCACAAACTCAGTATTTGCACAAGTAAACCGTTCCAATTAAAAGTCAATTATAAAAATACTTTTTTGTTGTTTCCGAATTGTTTGGTTTGTTTTATGTAACTTTGTATTGACTGGAACATTACTTACTAGAACAAAATAATAACTGACATATGCATGTGATGTTGTGATAACGAAATGTGCTTTGAATATTTCTATTGACTTAGCTATGACCTCTAATTGCTGGTATCATTTAATAAACTGCACAAAAAGGATAATGAAAAATTGCCTTGTTTTTTAAACATTATGCCAGTGAAATAAAACTGTAGATATTTTGTTTTATACGAGAAATTATGAAGTAAAATGTTCACATAGCGGGTTTGGTATTATTTTTCACAATGGAAAAACGCCTTATATTTCACAAAACTACATTCATTAAATGACGTCATGTTAAACATCACAATATTGCAAACGTGCATTTTAAGCATAGTTTTTATGTGTTTGTGTGGAATAAAATGGAAGAAAAGCTTTCTAAAATTTATTTTCATAATTCGAATGTCCAAATACCCTAATCCAACATACGCTAGAGTAAAACATGAAACATCTATTCACTCGGTACAACTTGTGTGTTTAAATAGCTCTTCCATACATGGTGCCGAAACAATGAAGAAGATCACATCATTGTGTACATAACAGATAACTTAAAACATATACAGGTAGTTTCAGATGTTGCTGATATTCTTGTTTTTGTTTGTTTTCAGAGAAAAGACCAATGCTTGATTACTCCATTTTCCGATCATCTTTTAAGCTGGTTGCAAGTATTAAGCATGCCAATGGATAACGCTGAATCGATACTCAAGTCTTTCGGTGAAAACATGGGCGTTGATGTATACAATTCTTCCAACATTTCCTACATTGTTGAGGGACCAATCATCTCCAGCATCCAGGACACCCAGTTCCTCATCCTTCTGCCTTCCTTCGTCTATACAGCGATATTAATGCTCATTGGAATGCCGGGAAACTTCATCGTGATAATTGTGTACCTTCTCAAAATGACAAAAACAACTTCACGTCATTTCATAATTTCCTTAGCTGCATGTGATTTTGTTAATTGTGCATTTGGCATGCCTGTTGAGCTATCACTACTTTGGAATTTTTACAACTTTGACTATCCGATTTTGTGTAAAGTTTCACGTTTTTCGACGTTTTTCATGAATAATACTTCAGCATGCGTCCTCATTGCAATTGCTGTTGACAGGTTTAGGCGTGTTTGTCGTCCATTACGACCAAACATGACGGTAAAGCATTCTAAAATAATTTGCATAGCAGTAACAATTGTGTCAATGATAAGTGCATTTCCAGCGCTGTTTATTTATGGTACGAAAACAATTTTGCGGCCGGGACCACTAAATAACACTAGACTTGTGCTAAAGACATGCTATGTTGATGACAGTACTGGACCACTGTTACCGTTAGTTTTCAATTTATACATGTTGATTATTGTTATTCTAATGTTCATCCCTCTTGCTGTCATGTATGCTTTAGTTGGTCGTGTTGTCTGTGGAAAAAGAAAATTCTCCGGCTCAAGCATAAAAAAAGTGAAATTCCAAAGTACTGTTAGCGCTGATTCCAAAAGTGTACTGGAAAGAACACGATTTTCAACACGAATTTTGAAATCCTTCTCAGAGAGCTCACCAAATCTATTCCGCTCCAACAGAAAATCAACAAGCAGAGGAAATTCGGAAGCACCGGAAATTAACGAAATGATATCTCATAGAGATGGTAGAGATGGGAGTCGGGATAATTCTGTTAGGCGCCATGGTGGACAAGAAATAAGAGCTGGGAGAACATCACTGATTCTATTCATAGTATCATTGATATTTGTTCTTTCTTTTCTTCCCTACCTTAGTATTGTGACAATAAGATACGTGAAAACGGATTTGGTGAAACACATGACCGGAACAGGACTTACACTTTATAATCTTACATTACGGTCCTATCTTCTGAACAGTGCTGTTAACCCTGTAATATATTGTTTTTTGAATAGACATTTTCGGATGAAAGTCAGTCAGTTTTTCAGAAGCACGTTCTGCTGTTGTAATAAAGACAACTAATGACTTTTCAACATTGAAACAGATCATTATGAATTTCGCAGGAATAAATATACCACATGATATTGTCTGTATCTGGGAGCAAACCCGCACCGACACGGCGACAGCGCCTAGCCCTGAAATTCCGACGACGCAACCAACTGAGCTAACCGGGACAACCCCCAAAAAGGTTGATCGGATAGCCCTGATATACGTTATCATCACTGCACGACATCGGTAACGGGTTATTGTACCGATAACATTACTATATGTACGGGGAGACTTTTTACGGCTGCCACACTGCACAAAAAGCGCTACTGTGAATTTCAAATGATATTGCCTCTACCTGGGAGCGAACTCGCACCGTCACGGCGACAGCGTCTAGCCCTGCTATCAAGTTAAAATCTAAACAAAAGTATAAGTATTATAAGTATAATTACAATGTTTAATAGAAATTGAAATATAAAATTGTGCTCTTTCTAAAAATAGCAAAAAAAATGAAAATTTAAATCAACAAACGAAAAAACATTTTCGCTTGACGCGGCTCAGTTAATTTAACGCTTTTTAATAGAACGAAATCGCCAGCCTAAAATGTAATAAGACATTAATTCAGTTTCGATTCCGAAACTTGTCATAGTTTCTCAAATTAATGAATAGAGAGTAATCATATTTACAATATCTTTTACATTCAATTTGATGAAACTTAAGTACATTCCTGCAATTTCACGTAACTTACTGTCTTACCAGGTTCTTCCTTCTGTCAATAAAATATAGCCCCGGGTTGAGCGCAACTCAATATTAACACCAATAAACAGTACAATTTCGATCCATCCAAAACGATGGTATGCATATGGCGGTGAACATGGAACCTTCAATGAGGTATTTTCAGATTAATACCATTCCATGTTCAGCGGCGTATGGTCCCCAGATAAAAGAATGGGTTTGACATAAACGAGAAAACAATGGGCGGAACTAAACAGAATAGAATTTTGACAGGGGATCTTAGAATATAAATCCTGCATATCACAGACGACGCCAAAGGCAAAATTTTAAAAAAGCAGGAAGTATATCCTTGGGGTGATTGGACAATATCCAAATCTATATTGGCTGGGATATTGAAACCACCTATATATGAACTGGGCGAAATATTAAAACAAAAGTAAGTTTAGAAGTACTATAAACATAGTACATAAGTATCGTGCTAAACGATAAAGGTCATTTCAGATAGAAACAATAGAATCAACCGGATAAAACTGCATTACAGTTATCTTACTTTTCGTCACCAAAAATTAGATTTACAAAGAAATTCATAGTTTCCAAAGATCTCTTTTAAGACACACTAGTCTACCGTTCATTTGGTGAAATGTTTTAGCAGATAGCAGTCAGGAAGTTTTCAGAAAATCAGATATAGCGTTAAGGGTGGCAAACCCGGTAGACTAAAGTGTATTACTAATCTTGTTTCGAAGTACGCGATAAGTAAATCTTCGTATCATATTCATGAAGCCATTCATATTTAATCGATCAGTTTAGCTGCTGGTAAATACAATTTAAAGTGGTAACTTTGTATTGACGAGGAGTATATTATGTTGAAATGCTAGACTTAGTATGTACCCAAAATATAACATTGAGTCCCTGGCATAATTTCAACTATAGACAAACAGACAATAGCCAACAGCTAGATGCGTGTTTAGATGGGTAAAGGGATTGTAACTGTTATGCGTGTAATTAACTTAATGATGATGATGTTGTATGTGTGTGTGCATATCATATTGGTTCATTGTTTTGAGTAGCATTTTAATGTAGCTACTGTTCTTTGTTAAATAATAATATAATACGATGCTCTGTACATTCCTTGCAATGTTTGTTTATCGAACAATAAATTGGTTTGGGAAGTTCTTTTATTTGATTTATTGTCATAAACACGCTGGACATACTAAACATTTGTTGTAACTTTATTTGAGAAACGGTTTCGTTATTTGGAAACGTGTGTAATGATTATTGTCTTTAAAATATTCATTATTCCAACGATCTTTTGTGAATGTTTTATTTGAATACTGGAATGAAATTATAATTTGGGAAAGAAATTATACCGAGCAAAAATGAAACTTGCCCTTTTGTAAATTCAAAAATTGTGTTCAGTGATGCTTTAATATTTTCCTTGTTTATTTTGTGGTATTTGCACATATCCGGACATTTAAGAAAGCTCCCGTTATGTTGTTATTTTTCATAGAGGTAAAGGTTAGCTGCTGTTTCCTAAATAATGATGAGATCGATATATGTTTACATGAAAGTCTCAAACAGATTTTTTGACAGTCAAATTTAGAAGTTCATGGCATGTACCGAAGGAAAAACACAATAATTAAAGTATTTTGATGCAAAGAAATAACGATACAGTTACTTAAATATCCGTTTTTGTAAATGACTTCCCTTTGAATTAAAGAAAGCGCACAATCCAACTCTTAAATTCCCGCAAATAACTGTTTTTCTTTTTTTTAATTGACAGATACTGTACCGACAACGTCCAAGATAAACATATTGAGTGATCACATTACTCCAGATATATTATATGCATTCACTGGAATCATTGATGTAATAGGAGTTTACCAAGTTATTTTGTCAAGTTTTTAGTTTTGCTCAGAATTGAAAATACTCGAAGGTGAACAGGAACACACTATTCAGGTATGGTATATACGAAGAGCGGAGATACAAAGCACTGACGTTCTAAAGCGGCATCGAAGATTTCTCTAATTTGCAATACTATTCAAAGGTATTATATGATATGTGCACACATTGATATTTTAATAAAATGTTAACTGCTTACGTAAACAAGAAGTTCCATTTAGCGTTTGTTCATACATTTCCATGTCAAAATATTTTACTTAATAAGTATTTATTATAAAAAATTGTAGACAATCACGTTGGGAAAAGATGATCAATGTATTTAGACGTAATTTTGCTACATATAGAAGGTCCGAGCGGGTGTATTTAGAGAGACGTATAAGTGGTTGGATATCTACTCGACAAAGAATGGTTATTGGATTGTTTTTTTATCTCGATCATTACTTTTGTGTGATAAATATCAAAGGAATCATAAGTAGCAAATTTGATTTCAATTATTGTACTTTTAAATTGCTTATAATTTGCGAAAAAACTGATATTTTATCTAAGGCGTGGCATTTACGAAAGAAGTTAGGCATTTGAGGCGTTCTTATTTACACGAGAATCATAAGATACAGCAACAAATAAGGGTGAATGCGCATATCGGGAAAAGCGGAGCATCATAAAAATAGAGAGAACAAGAAAATATATTAAGTTTATTATACAATTACTTTTAAAAATAAGACACCGAAAAAAGTTAACAAAAAGAGCTACCTTCTTGGAACAGTCAGGCCCACTGTGGGAACTTTGATAGCCACCTACGAAACAAATATAAAAAATGCAGGTTTGATTGAGCCTGTTTCTGGACATTGATTTAATTGCATATTACTTTCCTCCTCAATGAACAAGTAAACAGTATACATTGTGATCCATTTCAAATCATGATCATCATAAGGCTGTTCTCGACAAACCTTAGTAGAAATGCATATAACTGCCCTCGCCGCCTACCCCCAGGTTAAGTGCAAGTCAATATTTCAACATGTAACAGTACAGATTATGATCCATTACGGTTTTATTATGTTTTATTGCTTATAATAAAAATGATCTAGTAATGATTTTATTTAATTTAACATTAAAACTTTATATAAATTAATATGTTTTCCAGAATATTGCGATAGATAAGCTAATGGGTTGGACTACATTATTTTCATTATTCTAACATATTCTTGCCTAGAGATAATAAATAGAAACAGTAAGGATTGTTAAAGAAAAAAACAGAAGGGAAATGGGAAAATTAGCAAATTGAAACATTTAAAAAAAGTAAAACGTATATCTATATTTTAAAAAAATATGATGCGCCATCAAAAGCCGACGACCCCGCACACCCCAAACCACGACCATGCCATAAATAAAGTCAAAGTTTCACAAAGAACAGTAATTTTAGTTCCCAATGTAATAAATAAAGATAAGTCTTGCTGTTCGAAGTGTTTAGTTTGTTTAATGTATCTGTTCATTTAAGAAAAAGTGAAGTATATCAATTATAAAATTTACAGTACCTTATATATTCGGCTTCAGGATATGTGATACCATTACAATATACTGCTGGATTTAGGAATATTGTATTGGCGACAGCAAGACGAAAAATATCATTTAGTAAAATTGAAAAGCAGAAATGTCTTGGAAAGGCGTGAGGCGCATTAAGATCGTATTCGATAAAACTTATGCCCATTACATCTTGTTTTGATAAACTTGTCAAAATCATTATAAACACTATGTGGAATGCTATAAATGTAATTACAGACAAAAGTCGTGTCCTGTATTTAATACCTTTTAAACGCGTAAAATCCAAAATGCCAATTTTCAACAAAATTTAATTACTTTACTGGCAGAACTAGCTCAAATTCAAAAATTTTTTTTCATAAAATGCATATGAACGTCCTCTTTCCATCGTTACCAAATTTATGCGAGTCCGGTAAAAACAATAAAGATATTGTAGTTTTTGTTGATCGGGCAAGACTTTTGTCCATTAGCATGTATAAAAGTTATCGTGAATTTTATTACAGAAACAACAGGATTAACATCTCACGGTCAAGCAGGATTATTCTCTTCATATTAAGTACTGCAAATGGCCGAGGTTGTTTACAAATTCCGTCTCATTACGTTAATTTCAATTTAGGAATTTGAAGGCTAAATGAGATCTAAAACCCATTTTGTCTTTATACGTGTGCCTTTATTTACTAATTTAATGAGCCGAAATTCGTGACATATCAATAAAAGTTAAATGCCTGAAGATAATGACTGTGGATAGAATAAGGCTTTTTGACAGGATTCTCTTATACTGAACTGATCTCTTTTTATTTAACATTTCTCTAATCAACTGTACAAAAGCATGAAATATCACACCTTTAAATGTTTTGTTTTCTAGATTTGTCCAGACAAGCACTGTATGTATTACTTTGTGTACTAAAATGAAGCCATGTTTGTTAGCTATTCATCGTTAAAGTACTTATTAGGATTCGGTAAACAGGATTGCTATTAACACCAGAAACGTTCACGTAAGGGTGGCTTCAGTAAAGAAAATCATCTCTGGAAATTGTACAGTACTAAATATTATATAGTAATTGGTATCCTTAATTATTTGTTTTGAACATTTGTACACTAAAGTATAAGTATATTGCGTGCTATTTACATCAATTTATACTCTTAACTAGAAGTCAATGTAATCTATAAAATTCCAATATAGGAACACGGTATATACAAGAAAATGAAATCATTACTTGAACTATATTTGATAAGTCGACATTGCTAACTATGCGATTGCGGTAAAATACAGTGAAGCATAGAGTCGCGTCATGCAAAAAAATGTTTTCAAGAAATTGACGTATTTCCTTGAAATGACATAGAAACATCAAGTCAAACTTTTTATCAGGCGATATTTTCAAATCAATAGTATGCATTTCGTCGGAAAGCATATATAAAACATTAAAATGTGTAAATGAATACTCAAATAAAGTGATGTAGAAAATGAATGACAGAATGTGTGTTTTTCCTGAAAATAAATTCTAGTAATAACACCAGACACAATTTTCTATGACAAGACTCATCATATTGTCAAAATTTCTAACAAAATTACCAAAAAATAATAGATAATTGCAAGTTCTTTCCACGTAAGTACAACTAATATGTCAAAGATAACGCGCAAATCATAAAATCCCAACTAACCTTAGAAGAAAGTAAGGTGACTGAACTTTATTTGTTAATAGTACACTCAGTTGTGTTACAATTCCAGTAAGAAACCAACAAAACAGGGCTGAAGGTTATAAAACTGAGATTGTAAACCAGTCTCAAATCTCAAGCATCTGATTGGCTAAAATGGCGACTGGTCGCCATTTCAGCCAATCAGATCCTTGAGATTTGAGACTTGTTTCCATGCTCAGTTTTATAACCTTGGGCACTGATAGATTAAAGTTCATGCACTACTAACGAGACAGGAATATTGACTGATAACACGAATCGAATAGCTCTTTTATTCGGTTGTCATAAATATGTTTATACGGTTGCCACAGATGTTTTATGTACAATAGAAACGAAAAATTTGCATGTTCTTTAAATGAATGCCAATATATGTTGAAAATTTCATTACTGCACATTAAGTAAACGTATTAAAAATGATAGTGCCTCTAGCTGGGGGCGAAACCGCACCGTCAATGCGACAGCGCCTAGCCCTGCAATTCCGACGACGCAACCAACTGATCTATCCGAGACAACCACGAAAAAGGTTGATCGGATAGCCCTGATATACTCGTACGTAACCACCACGGCAAGACATTGGTAACGGGTTATTTTACTGATAACAGTACGGACTTTATGTACAGGGAGACCTTTTACGGCCGTCAAATTGCACAAATAGCGCTGTGAATTTCAAATGATAGTGCCTCAAGCTCTGAGCAAACCCAGCTAAATGGCGAATCAGATGCTTGACATTTGAGACTGGTTTCCAATCTCAGCTTTATAACCTCCAGACCATATTTGTTATTATAAAACGATGAAGACGAAAGTGTAAGCTGCTTATCCCACCCATTAACCACCTCATTCCTCTCATTTGTGAATATGTTTTGCCTTTGATTGTCAGGCATTGTATTTGTTAATTGTCTGATGTGTATTTATTTGGAAATTATGTATATTTAAATACAGATAAGATAAAAGAAGGAAAGCCACCGAAAACGACAAATATAAAACATATTGGTATGAGCTTGTTGATGGGAAGTAACGGAAATGAATATTACTGCCAAAGCCGCCTAACCCCGAGTTGACAGCAACTCAATATTTACACCGACAGTACAATTACAGTTACAATTTCTATTTTGAACTATTTCATGTTTATCTGTGTGGTTAGGCGGTGTCCTCCGTTTGTGATTTTCCTGAGATACAAATTTCACTGTTTTGACTTTTGATCAATAAGTTACTGAGTCGTGAAGAATGTAAGCGAACGGAGTATAGCGAATAGTGATGAGAATCGGACGGCTGAAGTGGAATCGATTAATCGGTCCGATTCTGATACCTGTCCGATCCGATTAATCGGAAAGAATCGGAATCAGACGTACTGTAGTGTACATTTTGTACCAAAAGCACACCTGTCTCAATCATATTATTATAGGACTACTTTTATTATTTTAGTTTACAAGATTAATAACACAACTGCTTTTTGTACTGCATTGACATGTTCTGTTTTTTTTTGTTCAGGCAATAAGAGCCTTCAAACTTTTTTTCAATTTCGAAGATGTGAACATTATTATTATTTAGCTCGTCAAAATTAAATCCGAAAATTATTCACAATTCTAAAATGTGGGTGGGGTACCTTTGTTGCTGTAATAAGTCTTGAAGCATATTCTACAGGTAGCTTTGGATGTGTCGAGGTTTTCCTTAATGGGCGCCAAACCCTGACACCCTGGTTTCATATAAAAACCAAAATATCGACATGCCTTTGATGTTGTATTACCAGGGCATTTGTAAAGTTGATTATTATTTCGATCACGGACAGGCCAGGTACTCTCTATGTTTAAGAGCAGTTATATTTAAAAGTAACACAAAGACGATTAAAGCGCGAAAAGATATACACTGGACTGTCGCCGTGTCGGAGACAACGGTCAATTGTCTTCAAAGTGGGGTTTACCTATTTAAAGAATTAGCGACTAGAATCGATTCTTTGTAGTCAGAATCGATGTCGCCGACTTTGAAACTTCTGCGACAATTACTCGATTATCGGCGACAATCGGAACATCGCTAATAGCGAAGTGATCGGCTTTTCTCAATTATTGTTACACATGCTAGTGTGAGCCACAATTTGACCTAACAACTATCCTTTAAATGACGTCATTTACATGAATATTCAGTAATTTGAAGAGTTATGAACTATTTATTGAATAAGTGGTTGATGTTACTAAAAGTTATTAGAAACAGACTATTCTAAGTTCAAGCTTACCAATTGCTTGAAAAATTATTGTTGAACATATAATTCTGGAAGAAATAGGCCAAAACATTGTCGACGATATTATCACTTCTTATTAATACGGACAGTGAGACATTTTCAATAACACACCAAACAAACACTCCAAATGATATGAATGTTCTATTATGTCTGCGATTTATCAGAAACATTCTCATTACTAAAATTCATTCACAATTTAAAGCAAATGATAAATTCGTGATAAACGAGTATGTTATACACGTACGATAAGCTGGCAAAAGCATACCGAAGCATAAACGTAAGACCTTAACACTAATTGATGATGTTTTCTTCGTCACCAGCAGGTTAATAATTTAAGAATGTTTTCGTTTTTAGATGTGAAATCGGACTTAACATATGACTTAGTGCATGAGAATTTTACTTCATCGGAAGACCTTTACTTTGTGGGAAACGAAGTCGCATTGTTAAAGTCATTTTAAATATTTCCATCTAGTGTATACTAGAAATGTCTGAAAAATTTCATGCTTAACTATAGAAGGTTACCAGTTATCAAACATATAATCATTTACATGGAGACGTTAGTTGTTTGATTCGCAATAAATAGCTTTCAGCCTTCATATTTCGTTAAACTGTTTCCATCATGTGGTCCGAAATCGATAAAAACTCATTAATAATTATTTAGTTCGAAACAGAATTAATTCAGTTTTCGAACGATTTTAGTTAAATTTTAATACATGTATATTCATCAATTGATTTAAAGGCAGAGTCAATAGATATTGGTATAAACGACCCATTGACATGCTGTACTCCATATATCTTAGTAATATAATAGCATCAACTAATTTTGGATACTTTTTCCAAATCAATATAAATGGGTTCTCTGATTCCTTTATGTTTCAGTTTTTGTAACCGACCCTTCAGAGAATACTAACAGCTTTTATTCTTTTTATATTCTGCACACAAATAGTGTTCCGTTTCATCTAGCAAGTAATGTTCTCTATTTTGTAATGTTTGGCCAACTGGGATATAAAATCCATTTGCTCACGCAATTTTTGTTTTCAAATTCTTTTAGCTGATATAAGTTACATATCAATAAAAATGAAACCATGTCTGAATGAAAATTGCATAAGGGATATACAACTCTCGTATATTGCTTCGACGCCGTGCGTGATACCACTAACTTTCGTATTCTAAGAGTGTTGAAAAAGAAGAGAGGAAGAGAGAGAGAGCATGCTTGTTATAAGTATTTCAATTCAAAAGGGACGCCACAATCAATTAACGAAAAAGAGAACCTTTGGGGATACCTCCTTGGAACGGTCAGGGGCAAATAATGGTCGTAAATGAACTGAGAGAAAAGTATAATTATAATAATTCTGGGTATCACAAGATTGTTAGTTGCAGAGAAATATCATTTCATTGTTGTCAGTAACATATGAATCATGTAGGCATTTAAATTGATGTTTTTGTTGCTAAGTGTAAAGATGTAAATTAGAATTTCCGGGATTTTCTTAGATGTACATGTAGCTATTTTCCATTTCCCCTTCTAACTTTTCTTAACGAATGTTTGTGAAGAAACATGCATAACATTTGTATAGACAATGTTTTATTGAAATGCATTTTGCTTTCAGGAAGAAATTTATTTTTTATCTCTTTTATCGATGAGAGTGCAATGACGAAAGAAGTAATAGCTTAATTAATTATGGGCTTCGGTTATTAACTAACGTCAAACATAGGCAAGTACCTCTAGCATGTCTAGCTGGGAGCATACCCGCAGCGTCACGGCGACAGCGCCTAGCACACTTATTCCGACAACGCAACAAATATGAGGCATTAGATATAAGTGGATAAGTTATATGTAAAACTATCATCATGATCAATCAAATAACTATGTTTGCTGGAAAATACATTTACTAAACACGTTTAAAAACAGTGTTACGACAATACGATTTCAAGTTAAGAGAATTTTTCACACGACTAAAACATTTAAGCAGCATTTAACATTATACAGTTATTTGTGCATACTTGTTAGTTTGATGATATTCTCCAAGGACATTTATTTTTGTATTCCTAACAATTTTTTAACAACGCTTATTTACTATATTATTTGATTCTCGTGATAAAATATGCAAATCACGTTATCTCATGAGGTTTGCAAAATGATGTCAATGTAAATAACGATTATAAAATCATTTTTAAAGAATGCTTTATAATGATTTGCCTGTCAAATGTGTTGTAATGAACGCAAAAAATAGAATAAGTTTGTTTTTGTCTATTGTTTTGCATAATTACAAATAACATACTTCATCCATACAATAGTTCTTTACGTTGAAAAACAGGGAACCGATGTGGCTATCAACACCTTTATGATGAGCCATTCATAACAAGAAATATCTTTAAAAAAGATAAACGGCGTTGATGGAAAAGATTTATATATACATGTACATGTATATAAGAAAGAAGGAAATACAGAGAGGCGAAGCAGACACAGTTTAGTTATTTTATTTTACTTGTTATAGCTGTTGACGAACCCTCCCTGCCTTCTTAGTATGACCTAGAGTTTAAGCGACCGAATCATGACAACTCATAAATTCCTTTAAAGTGTCTTTCAAAAAAAATGTTGAAGCTGATTCAACAATTTCATACAGTGATAACAAGTCGATTAAAGAAGCAATGTCTTATATTAAGTCTTGTCTACATTTATTCAGTTTCAATAAAATACCTCTTGTAGAGTTAGAACTCAAGATGAATAAATGTCCTTGAAATTTATTAAAAATAAATACAAACAGCCTGTTAAAAAAGCGAAATCTACCAACTTGTACGTAATTAACTTTAAAAAAAGTGTCCCTCCTGAGTTTTGAACCCGTGGCCTCCGCTTCAGAGGCGAGAGTGTTAGCCACTACACTACAACGAACAGTATCAATGGAATTAGAAAGAAACCAGTAAGAATTAGAAATATCTACACTTCTCTTTCGTTTTACACTGTGTGTTGTATGCAAGTGTTTACCTGACACCCAAGAATATTCCATATAAAAATGTATTTAAACCATCAATATTGACTTAACTGGTTATTTAAATCGTAAATATGTTTGTCTCCAATACAACACCAATCGAAATAATCTATTTGATTTTTCCGCTGCATAATAATAAAAATCCCACTAGATACCTCTCCACCCTGCTAGATGCCTCTATGGTGTAAATAGCTACCAATCGAAATAGTTTATTTCATTTTCCCTCTGCATAATAAGAGAATACGAGTATTATTTACAATATTTCATTGGTCGAAAAACTAGGTCAAAAGTGAGCTTAGACAGCTAACGCCGAAAAAATCAATTTTGCTCGTGCATGACCGTTCTCATTTGTCCCCTTTAAAAGTATTAGGAATTGTTTTATCATCTTGAAAATTGTACAAGCTTTTATTAGTGCACGCCTTTCATGTTTATATATACACATAATAAAACGGTAAAGCAAATTTAATTACTAATCGGAAATTAGTTAAAATGTAATTGTGCAGTTAGTACGTTTTGTATTACCTTTTGTTATTAGTTAAAAGCCACGGCTAGAAGGTGCCATTTCCCAGATAGCCCCTTTTGAAACTGTCATATAACTGACAATCAAATTACAGTTTATTAAAGGTAACTCTATGTAAATAGTAAGAAGATAAAAAAAAGAGTTTGGGCATAAAATTGTTCGTGACACTGAGGCCTGGTCTATACCTATGAACTATGAAGCAACTATGATCTTTACCATTATCTTTATTCGGATTATGCCAAATATTTCGATTTAAATTGAAAAACATAGTGCTCAAATACTTACTTTCAAACCTATTAAATGTATTACATTTCGCTGTTTGGCTGCACACTCTGTGTTTAATGCAATAAATCAGTAACAACTCATGTGTGTTTGATTATTGTTTCAACAGTTTTATTATAGGTCTCTTAAGGTGAAATAAAGATCAATGCAGAATGTCAGTTAAACACTTTAAAACGATCGGGATTATGTTTATTGGCCTACATAAACATTATGTAAAGAGGAAAATTGAAATTTCGCCAGATCGACAGGGAATAAAATATACCTAATGATAAAACTTCTTGTCATAGTTAATTATTACAGAAACAAATTGAAAATGAATTCCGTGTCAATTACAAATAAGAATCTGAAATTATATACTGAGGAAGTATTAATTAGCCTACGATTAAATAAATATTATATGTTGACCATCGATTTACATGTTAAAATGAGATTCCTAATATATGTTACATATTAAAAGGCACAAAGACGCTGAATGATTGTTATTTAATAGTTCTCTATACTACATTTGTAGTTCCTTTAGGATTGACCAATCCGCGGTATGCATAAAGATAACAATTAAGGTTCAAAATTTTTGGCTTTCGGTTTTCTAACTTCACGTTTAAGTTGATTTTTGGTTAATATCAAACTTAATCTAAACTGTTTGCTGATAAGATAATAAATATAGAAGCTTCTTTAAACAGAGCGTTTATACCGCATGTGAATGGAAAGTATTAGAAAAACCAGCTGTGATTCATAATAAAAATGAAGAAAGACATAATAGAAATGAATAAAAAATCATCTAAACCTTTAAAAAAAACACATTTTTCCCCGATAAAACAGTAATATGTTATTGTCGAATTGTTTAATGACTTGCCGTTAAACAATAATAAATTGTGGACTTACCTTATTATCGTGTAATGAAATTAACCTCTAAGCACCTGAGGTCCCCATTAGGCTATGTTATTTTTATGAAATTTGATACTTTTTTCTGTTTTCTGAATGAAAATAACTAACCTTCATTCATTTGGTTACATTTGTTATAACATATGTGACTTCTGTAGACAAATCTTTACTGAATGTATTAAGAAATATATTTTACGACGAAACAAAGTGAATGGGGGTAGATCTTTATAAACATAAAATTATACTTAAAGAAATTAGAAACGCAACTTCTTTAAACAGAAAATATGCTTCGTGATTTAAGAAGTTGCGTTTTTAATTTCTTTTACTATATTATATGTACTTGAAGAAATTAGAAACGCAACTTCTTCGAACGTGAAATGTATTTCTTGTTTAACGAAGTTGAGTTTCTAATTTCTTTAAGTATAAGTAAGTAAGTAAGTAAGAAAATTGTTTATTATAGTGACATGTGTTATGAATGTACAAATATTCATACAATACATGTATAATTATGTCAACACCCGGCCCAACGGGCCTATATTTCACCTTAAAGTATATATACATAAAACATTTCAGTGATCAAACAGATTATTAATTTACGATATTACAGAAATGGATATAAACAAAATACAAATGAAATCAAACATGCAAACATTAGTTATAAATAATACGTCTTCTTCTAAGATACGCCGATACAATATATTTGGACACTTTCCTTGCTTGCATATTTAACAAATAAACTAATTTTTCTTTGTTGTCTAAAATAGTGATATTTTGTGAGTATATTATATTCTGGAATATATAGTTCCTTATATCATTATATGCTGTGCATTCAACCAGAAAATGAGTTTCATCTTCTATTGATTGACTGTTACACAAGTTGCAAGTTCTGTTGACTGGTATATAGAAATCATTACCACAGATTCTTTTGGAAACGCGAAGGGTTGAAGTCATTTCAGTTGTGAATGAAACACTGTACAAGAAACCATATTATGATACAATCGTTTAAAGCGGTCAAAGTATTTAAAACTGGTAATCATGCTTCATTGCATTGTCTTAAACATCATTGTTACTTTATCTTTAAAGTTTAAGTATTTTGTCATGATTCTTTAGGAAATACTTTTCACGTCATTTTCACTATACGCAGTATTCAATTGGCTTTTTTTGGGGGGGGGGGAGAAAATACTGTTATTGACTGGCTCTTTTACAAAAAACAAAAACATTAACTATCTAAAATATAATCTTTTGTGTATAAAACGTTATTTAAAAAAATAAGGAATGTAACAACATGGAAACTGTATATTACTTTTATCATTTTATGCCAATGTGAGGCCTTCATGAACCTGCTTCTTTCATATTTTGCCGATAATACTACTAAGGTTTGATAGATCTAACCCCAAAAATCAACAGTAGTGACACTATTAAACACATCTTCGTGATCATCTTAAGCATTTTAATGTGAGATGAAGACTAAATATACAGTCGGCCTTACTGTGATTATCTTTGAATAGGGAAAACAGTTAATTAAATGAAGGAAAATGTATTTTCTCAGTAACAGTTTGCCTGAGCTAATATTTCTTTAATAGCATTAATTAATAAAATAACGATTTTTGAAAGAGTTGGAATGGTCACTCAAAATGTATTTAAAATCCTCTGAAAATGGACAAAATGGATCAACATAGAAAACGGAAGGGTGTAAATAATCAAGTCATATCAACAATAACTGACTTGTGTTGCATTTAAGTCATTTTTGCGATGTATACAAGATGCAAATGTAAAACCGAACCGGTCTTGTTAGCTTTCAAGGCTGAGTGTGTTTTAATGAGTGAAAATATTATCCTCAACGTACAATGTGTTTATTCAAAGCACAATTGAAATGCAGCAGTTAATCGAAAACGTTAGCATGTGCAATGGTAAATTTTTATTTTTTTCCAATGTAATAATGAATAACCTCGATAAAATAAAACTTTTATTTGTTTTAAATTACTTTCTACAAAATAAGAACAATAAAATGGAGAAATGAAAAAAAATGAATAGCAACTGTTACAATTATAACAGAATATCAGCATGTTTGCTTTATGGCTCATACTTATTCTTTTATTTTCTTAACGAAGTCCATCAAGTTTTATCTCTAAAGATAGTATAGAAGTATAGAAATCTGCACTTAAATTTTTATTAAAAAAAAGGTTAGTTAATCGTTATATATGTGATGTAATAATTAAAATGTCAAGTCACTACATCGACATTACAAACAAATATCGAAATAAATAAAAACTTTATCTTTAAGTAGTTTGAAGGAAGTTAATAAATCGTTTGACGCATCTTCCATTTCCGTTTCTGTCCGGTTCATGTGAGTTTTAATTTGTAACAATTAAACGAAAAATCATGTTAAAATTATTGTGAGATGTTTCTTTTGATCCTAATGGACCACAGAATGACATGACTCCAAAGCTATATTCTAAATAGTTTTTGATTACAAAATACTTAAAAGCTTCCTCATCTAACAGAAATTGTCAATCAAACATGCCTTTAAACATTTCTGAGAGTCATGTTTTGACTTAAGTACCTGCTCTTCTTCAAGCACGGATGCGTGTGCACTTACAACATGGCAATACAAAATGGAATAATGATTCATGTTTAATATTGATCAATTTTTTTTGAAAAAAAAAATGTTTCTGCTTTCTTTTCTAAATAATGTACTATTATTTGTTCTTAAATATTTAAAGATTTGTATTTTTGTGAATATTTTAATTATTTATTCCAGTCACGTATTTCTAAGAGCAAGTTAAATACATTTGTTTCGAACGACCATTCAGAACAAAAATACCCAGTTCTTTTTCAAGTATGATTTGGCACAACAGTATATCAATAAACGTACGAAAGTGTTCAATTTTGAGGTTTATGCACACTAGAATATGGTTTAAACCCTCAGTTTCCATTGACAATGTGTTTCACAACCGACAATTCCTATGCGCAACCTCTAGAGTTAATTGTTTCTTTTATTCCTGCCATCATATTCTTGTTGGTTTGAATCCAGGTTATCTTGTCTCGGTATGTTCATTGAGTAACCACCCTTTTGCTTTACAATGCTATTTATTTTTTTTGTTGTATATGTTTGTGTGACTTTGTATGGCACATTGTCGAGTGGACAGGTGGGTTGGAGTTATTTCACCAAGACAACTTGTACTTCTTGTTTGTTCATATGAGGACCTATATGATCAAGAGTGAGGTTGGTGCACCCTAGAACATGGTTAAAACGTCCAGTAGCAAACAACTTTGTCACTGGCCGTTCTAAGGCGGTAACCTCAACGTTTGTCTTTGTCGTTAATTGTTTATGGTGTCTCATTTAAAATGCATATTCTGATAAACTTATGCTCTTTTTTCCTCTCTAGATGTGGGCTTCGTTGGGAGGCTTTGTGCTGTTGTTTTTGTTTGGTTGTGGCAACTCCTGATATCCATATGTCATCTTTTTTAAATATAGATCAAGTTTGGCATACATTATTTTCCTGTTCTTTTTTTGCTGTGCTGAAAGGCTATTATTTTTCTTGACTAATTATTCTATGAATTATATGATTTTTTTAACCAAAAGAACTTGAAACATGATGTTTATATCAGTTTCTCATATTTGTAAAAGCAGATAAAAGTATCATTTTTTAATCTAATTTTAAAAAGTGAGAGGAAAGTAAGTGATGTCTCAACATTTTCATGAACATATTTGTCATTTTCACCGTAAAACGTGAAACATGCATATTAGGAAAAGACACACTCACAGATAACACAGCCTCGAAACGCAGGCAAATAAAAAGAAGAGGAAAAATGAGCATGGGTTTATGTAATGATCAGTTTCATATAAGACACCACAATCAGTTTTCGAAAAAGTGAAATATGCATATCAGGAATTGCGAGAACCCAATAGCTTAACGCCTTGAATCGGTCAGTGACAAACAATTCGCCACTGGGCGTGTAAAGCAGGTACTTTGACACATAAACCTCATATTTGCCTCAACAGTTTCTCTAAACAAACAAGTACAAGTTGTTTAGACGAATAAGCTCCAACACGCTCATTAACGCGACGATGTATCTTAAATAACAGAAAAAGATCTCGATCTGTTTGAAGAAAACAAATTGACCAAGATGCATAGCTATTCTGTTCGATTGGTTTTGACGCAGGTTTGCTCCTAATGAATTTAGAAAAATGGTTTATTTTTTTATAGTTCGCACCTCTCTTTCTTTATATATAATACTGTCACTTTATGTTACAAGGTTCAAATATGGCAAAGATCTTTTCTAACAAGTTTGATTTAAATGTGATAAATTATTCAGCAAAATTATGTTGTCATGTTTATTGTGATTGCTCTGTTATCTAACATGTCTGAGTAACATTCCAGTGTCGTTTACGACTGAACAACGACTCTCCAAGTTCGATTTAAAATGTTTTCTGATAACAAAGCTGATAGCTGATAGCTTTACTCTTTTTAAACGCTATCCATTAAACATTTATGAAGTATTAAAAATATGTTGTCGCTGGTTAGCTACAGACTATCGTGGAAATGGGTTGTATGCGTTATGAAAGCAGAGCTCTGGGAATTGAAACATGAACACTTCAATAAATGTTTTCTTTTAAAAGTCTTTATGCATTCTGACGAGTTTCTGCGGCCGGAGCTATGAATATCATGGTATATGATTACGTCATTTAGTTAATTTTAAGTTGAAACTAGTGAATTCAGTTTCATAAGATAATTTTATTGTGTAGTCAACTATGTATGTCAATAATTTTAAAGTATGGTGGAATATTTGCTTATTTTTTAAATATTTTTTTACAATTTCTGATGGATCAAGGATTGATTGCCGATTTTTTTTGTTTACGTTTAGCGTCACCAAGACAGTTTGTACTTGTTTGTTCATATGAAAACCTATGGGGCAAGTGTTAGGTTGGTCCACCCTAGAACATGGTTTAAACCTCCAGTGGGAAATTGTTTTTGCCACTGACCGTTATTGAGGCTGTAATCCCAATGATTCTCTCTATCGTTCATCGTGTGTTAAGTTTAATTAAAAATTGATCCTCTTTCAAACTCCTAACTTTACATCTCTACTTTTTGCTGCGTATGTAGGCTGTTTTGTCCGGTTGTGGCAATTTCTGATATGCATATTTCATTTTTACCTACGTGGGATAATATTTCTTATTATAAAGTTAATTCGTTTTAATAAACATGCTGATAAATTGTCCGTTCGTATATTTTGCACCTAAAGAATGTTGCAACTACAGCGATAACATTAAAAATACTCTAACGTAATAGAATTTACGTACAAAATCAATTTTGGGGTCAAACTGAAAGTAAAAGTCACACAAAAAATTGTCGTTATTTTTGTGAGGAGGATACAGCGAAATCCTCCATACAGACAACGCCAAAGGCCAAATTTAAAAAGCAGGAAGTATATCCTTGGGGTGATACAACTTGATAGAATTTTTATCTTTTAGAGAATATATAAAACAAACTTATCTAATATGGTCCGATGTAGAAACACATGTTTTTAATGTATATTAATTATAACATGATTTATTGCATAAATAAAATAGTAAGATAAAGCAGAAAATCTTATCATATGGCATGCTTCTGTGCCACATACAACCATCATAAACAAGGGTTTGTAATTTTTAAAATATTGCAGAATAAAGCAAACAACATGAGTTTTCACATTTGTTTAAAAGGTTTAATTGGGCATAAGACAATTCATGATAAAAGTGAATAGTAAAATATAATAAGAATGTAGCAAGTGTTAAGATATCGGTAATCGCCTGGTTGTAAGCGAAACACTAGAAAACACACGAAAGAATTGTCAAAAACGATTCCTGGTTGAGATAAAACACACATAGGCATTTTAAGAGCAATATTGCTTCCAAGAGCTTTGCGATTAATATATGCAGATATCGCTTGCAGTCCTTAAGAGTTTAACAGGAGACTTATGATATAAGTTAAAAATGATATTGCCCATACTGGTGAATCGTACCCGTATCGTACGTCGACAGCGCCTAGCCATGCAAACACATCCGAACACATGTAACAACACCATAAAGGGTTTCGTGGCTAACCCTGGTATAACGTTTTAATAATAACATGTCATCGGCAATTATAAATAACTGAAAACAATTTGACTATATGTACAGGAAGACTTTTTAAGACCGCAACAATGCTCCAAATCTAATTAACTATGCCTTTTTATTTCTTTACAAAGTGTTTTTTTAGAGTAGGACTATAAAACCTTCTTATCTTCTTTTCTATCAATTTTATACAACTTAAATTCTACATCAGGACCAGATTCATTTGTTGAATTTTGAAATAATACTGGAAATGCTTAGAATGCAGTAAACTAAAAGTGTTTAAATTTAGTTTGGACTAATTGTTGGATTTAGTATTCACTTTTTATTGTTAGCCGGAGTAATACACACAAAAATTATAACGCAGTACAATGATGCACACATACAAATAGTGCAAACGTGCACTTATTCGAAAAGGGGCATACAAATATAAGCAAAAGAACAATAAATCGAAGAAAATCATGTTATAGTTTAATTTTTTTTATTAATAGCTTGAATATCTTGACAACATATTACGAGACAAAACATAATTTAAAGTAACCAACCTGTCTGGATCTTTAGGCTGGTAGGAAGAAGATTCTAGAATATCTGCATTTATAATGTAAACGAATGTTCAACTTGTTCCCAAAACCAAGGGACTTCATTTTCTCAAAAAGCAATTATCACAGTTTTAAACAGTAACGCCACTTTAAGGAGAAACTTTCGTATAGCCTACCTATAATATTTATATATAGTTATACTAGTTTCGGATTTTAGTGACGGTTTGAATCCGTTAACTACGGTTGAAGTGTCTAGTTGTGCAAATTCGAACATGGTACCGTCTGAGCTAGCCTCCAAAACAATTGAATTCTTACTGTGAAAATATTTAATTGAAAATATGGTTTGCATTGTTTTAAGGCTCTCTATGTCATGCCACCAACACACAGGACTACAGTGGAAATAAGCGTCTCTCTTTTTTGTGTTATCTTCGGTGTTGGTGTGCATGTCATGGATATTTATTCACATGTATGTAATATATATTTGTACCGTACATTTTGTTTAAGATGACCATGTATATGTATTCCATACCTAAATAAATCTATCTATCTGTCTGTCTAAAACATAAGGAAGTTATTAACGACTACTTACTGATAATAATTATTTCAGTAAGTAGTTGATATTAAAATGTGTCATAACTGAATATTTTCATGAATCCTTTGATCTTACTTCGCTACTTAAAGGCGTTATGTGCTTTCAAGAGAACTCTCAGTTTATATGTGAGGTAATAAATAAACAATTAACTCGTTGTCTTGAAGGTTAGCCGTCATAAATCTGTTAATCATTTGTAATCACCTTTCTTACTCTACATACGGGAATAATACCAAATCGAAATGTTTATAAATTTCAGGTGATGTTTATTTCTTATATTCTCCACTCTCACATACATAGTGTGCAACATCGACCAGCTTACAGAAAACTACAATTCAATGCAAAAGTAGATAGCAGACTGTTTTACTAAAACGAAACTTAAAGTAAACGCATTACGTGCATTTTAAAATAAAGCTTTGGATTACTCAGGGTAAACATGGGCTGTAGGTTATAAAGCTGAGATATGAAACTAGTCTCAAATCTCAAGCATCTGATTGGCTGAAATGGCGACTGCTCGCCATTTCAGCCAATCAGATGCTCGAGATTTGAGACTGGTTTCCATGCTCAGTTTTATAACCTTGGGCAATGATCAAACATGTTATTTAGGTTCAGGGGATCATATGACTGGCGAACCTGTTTCATTGTCAACAAGAAAAGGAGGTACATGTAAATATCAAACAAAAGTTATCGAATGTTATTTAAAGAAATAGCACGTTTAAATAATGATCGAAGACAAGTGAAAAAAATAGAAGTCTCATAACATATGCTCCGCTCAACATTGTAATTTTATATAGGCTGTGGTTCTTTTTATGTTATCTTTTCCACGCTTTATACATTACGAAATCTGAAGATAGAATTTCTTGAAACATGTTTATTTCTTTTGAAAATGTAATTGTCTTAACAGGGCTAATATAAGTGAATTAGAACAACGTTTAAGGCACAAGCTGCCTTTTCGTATATCGTTTATTTACTATCGCATTCAACATGATCGAATGTTTGAAACTCTTCTTCTGCGGTATACTTTACATGCAATACAGACATAAGCAATCTTTGATTCAGTAATTATTATACCCAGCTAATATATTGTTTATGGGTACTTTACTTTGCCACTTGTTACCGTTATTTTTAACACAGTCTACCAAATAGAATGTGTTTGAATTACTTTAAGGTCAAATGTGTATGTGTGTATTTAGTTTTATTTATCGTCGCTACCGGAAGCCCATATGAGCGACGTCTCCAGAAGAGTGTTAGTCATTTTAGGTTTTGGAGTAAAGTGCAAGATACAGAGGACTCTCCAATTCCAGAATTGTCTCTGGTTCTTTTAAGTGCCCGGTGTATAGCACCACTACACTGGAGCTCGGTTTAACGTCTCTTCCGAAAGACTGTTAGTAATTTTAGTTGGAGTAGCGGGGGATCGAACCAGCGATCCCTGGACCCAGAGGCAGACGCGCTAACCTAATGGCTAATCTGAAGTTAACTGACCCTATTACCTGGTTTAAATCTATATGGGCAAATTATTTGTAACTTACAATTCCAAAAAGGTTACCCAACAGTATTTGTTCTGGTCTTTGGTTATTTTTCGTGTTTTCGTTTTAAATAAAATACTTCTGTGAACGTTTGGTTCAATTTTCCATGTGTTTCCTTAATGTCTCTATTATTGATATGCATATTAATTTCTCTAAAAGCAGTTCATATAGATACTTATATGTTTGTAAATATTTAGTGTTGCAGGGCTACGCAGCGTGGACAGTAATATGCATTACAATTACTGCCCAATGAAACGTTATGTCAGGCATTGATATTTTTCGTGTTCGGCTGCCTTTAAAGGTCCTGTTTTCATCTATATTTAACAAGGTACGCTTTTGTTATTGTTATTATCCTTTTCCATTTTACCGAATCTTGATATTTTCTCGTGGTTATGTGGTTATGGTGCTTTGTACGTAGTACTCCAACAACTCCATTAGTCGTATAAATGGGGAAAAGTAACGCACTAATGCATTAATCAAAACAATCTGGAAAAATGCATTAACAATCATCATATCACCCTTTTGCTTTACAATGCTATTTATTTTTTTGTTTTATATGTTTGTGTGACTTTGAATGCCACATTGTCGAGTGGATAGGTGGGTTGGAGTTATTTCACCCAGCAAACTTGTACTTCTTGTTTGTTCATATGAGGACCTATATGATCAAGTGTGAGGTTGGTGCACCCTAGAACATGGTTAAAACGTCCAGTAGCAAACAACTTTGCCACTGGCCGTTCTAAGGCGGTAACCTCAACGGTTGTCTTTGTCGTTAATTGTTTATGGTGTCTCATTTAAAATGCATTCTCTGATAAACTTATGCTCTTTTTTCCTCTCTAGATGTGGACTTCGTTGAGAGGCTTTGTGCTGTTTTTGTTTGGTTGTGGCAACTCCTGATATCCATATGTCATCTTTTTTAAATATAGATCAAGTTTGGCATACAATATTTTCCTGTTCTTTGTTTGCTGTGTGGGAAGGCTATTATTTTTCTTGACTAATTATTCTATGAATTATATGATTTTTTAAACAAAAGAACTTGAAACATGATGTTTATATCACTTTCTCATATTTGTAAAAAAGATAAAAGAATCATTTTATATTCTAATTATAAAAAGTGAGAGGAAAGTAAGTGATGACTTACCATTTTCATGAACTTATTTGTCATTTTAACCGTAAAACGTGAAACGTGCATATTAGGAAAAGACACACACACAGATAACACAGCCTCGAAACGCAGGCAAATAAAAAGAAGAGGAAAAATGAGCATGGGTTTATGAAATGATCAGTTTCATATAAGACACCACAATCAGTTTTCGAAAAAGTGAAATATGCATATCAGGAATTGCGAGAACCCAATAGCTTAACGCCTTGAATCGGTCAGTGGCAAACAATTCGCCACTGGGCGTGTAAAGCAGGTACTTTGACACATAAACCTCATATTTGCCTCAACAGTTTCTCTAAACAAACTAGTACAAGTTGTTTAGACGAATAAGCTCCAACACGCTCATTAACTCGACGATGTATCTTAAATAACAGAAATAGATGTCGATCTGTTTGAAAAAAACAAATTGACAAAAATGCATAGCTGTTCTGTTCGATTGGTTTTGACGCAGGTTTGCTTCTAATCAATTTAGAAGAATGGTTTAATTTTTTTATAGTTCGCACCCATCTTTCTTTATATCTAATACTGTTACAAGGTTCAAATATGGCAAAGATCTTTTCTAACAAGTTTGATTTAAATGTGATAAATTATTCAGCAAAATTATGTTGTCGTGTTTACTGTGATTGCTATGTTATCTAACATGTCTGAGTAACATTACAGTGTCGTTTACGACTGAACAACGACTCTCCAAGTTCGATTTAAAATGTTTTCTGATAACAAAGCTGATAGCTTTACTCTAAAACGCTATCCATTAAACATTTATGAAGTATTAAAAATATGTTGTCGCTGGTTAGCTACATACTATTGTGGAAATGGGTTGTATGCGTTATGAAAGGAGAGCTCTGGGAATTGAAACATGAACACTTCAATAAATGTTTTCTTTTAAAAGTCTTTATGCATTCTGGCGAGTTTCTGCGGCCGGAGTTATTAATATCATAGAATATAATTACGTCACTGAGTTAGTTTTAAGTTGACACTAGTGAATTCAGTTTCATAAGATAATTTTATTGTGTAGTCAACTATTTATGTCAATAACTTTTAAGTAAATTAAGTAAAGTGTAATATTTGCTTATTTTTTAAATATTTCTTTACAATTTCTAATGGATCAATGATTGATTCCCGATCATTTTTGTTTACGTTTAGCGTCACCAAGACAGCTTGTACTTGTTTGTTCATATGAAAACCTATGGGGGCAAGTGTTAGGTTGGTCCACCCTAAAACCTGGTTTAAACCCCCAGTGGGTAATTGTTTTTGCCACTGACCGTTATTGAGGCTGTAACCCCAATGATTCTATCGTTTATCGTGTGTTAAGTCTAATTAAAAAATGATCCTCTTTTAAACTCCTGACTTTACCTCTCTACTTGTTTGCTGCGTAGGGAAGCTGTTTTTTCCGGTTGTGGCAATTTCTGATATGCATATTTCATGTTTACCTAAGTGGGATAATAGTTTTTGTAATAAAGTTAATTCGTTTTAATAAACATGCTGATAAATTGTCCGTTCGTATATTTTGCACTTAAAGAATGTTCCAACTACAGCGATTACATTTAAAATACTCTAACGGAATAGAATTTACGTACTTAAAATCAATTTTGGGGTCAAACTGAAAGTAAAAGTCACACAAAAAAATGTCGTTATTTTTGTGAGGAGGATACAGCGACATGGGCCTTCAACAAACCATATATAAATATATAGATGTAAAGGGAACTTTGAAAGCCACCGAAAACGACAAATTTGAAAATATTGCAGGCTCGGTTTGATTGAGCCTGTTCATGGGCAGTTATGGGCGTGCATATTACAGCCCATGCCGCCTAGCCCCGGGTGAGCGCAATATTTACACTAATAAACAGTACAATTTTGATCCATTCCAAACGATGGTATGCATTTGGCGGTGAACATGGAACCTTCAATGCGGTAAGGAATGGGTTTGCCCTAAACGAGAAAACAATGAGCGGAACTAAACAGAATACAATTTTGACAGGGGATCTGAGAATATAAATCCTCCATATTACAGACCACACCAATAGCCAAATTTAAAAAGCAGGAAGTATCCTTGGGGTGATACAACTTGATAGAATTTATATCTTTTAGAGAATATATAAAACAAACTTATCTAATATGGTCCGATGTAGAAACACATGTTTTTAATGTATATTAATTATAACATGAATTATTGCATAAATAAAATAGTAAGATGAAGTAGAAATTCTTATGATATGGCATGCTTCTGTGCCACATACAACCATCATAAACAAGGGTTTGTAATTATTAAAATATTGCAGAATGAAGCAAGCAACGTGAGTTTTCACGTTTGTTTAAAAGGTTTAATAGGGCATAAGACAATTCATGATAAAAGTGAATAGTAAAAATTAATAAGAACGTAGCGAGTGTTAATATATCCGTAATCGCCTGGTTGTAAGCGTAACACTAGAAAATAAACGAAAGAATTGTCAATAACGATTCCTGATTGAGATAAAACACACATAGGCATTTTAACAGCAATATTGCTTCCAAGAGCTTTGCGATTAATATATGCAGATCTCGCTTGCAGTCCTTAACAGGAGACTTATGATATAAGTTTAAAATGATACTGCCCATACTGAGGGATCGAACACGTATCGTCCGTCGACAGCGCCTAGCCATGAAACACATCCGAACACATGTAACAACACCATAAAGGTTTCGCGGCTAACCCTGGTAAAACGTTTTAATCATAACATGTCATTGGCAACTATAAATAACTGAAAATAATTTGACTATATGTACAGGAAGACTTATTACGACCGCAACAATGCTCAAATCTAATTAACTATGCCTTTTCATTTCTTTACAAAGTGTTTTTTAGAGTAGGACTATAAAACCTTCTTATCTTCTTTTCTATCAATTTTATACAACTTAAATTCTACATCAGGACCAGATTCATTTGTTGAATTTTGAAACAATACTGGAAATGCTTAGAATGCAGTAAACTAAAAGTGTTTAAATTTAGTTTGGACTAATTGTTGGATTTAGTATTCACTTTTTATTGTTAGCCGGAGTATACACACAAAAATTATAACGCAGTACAATGATGCACACATACAAATAGTGCAAACGTGCACTTATTCGAAAAGGGGCATACAAATATAAGCAAAAGAACAATAAATCGAAGAAAATCATGTTATAGTTTAATTTTTTTATTAATAGCTTGAATATCTTGACAACATATTACGAGACAAAACATAATTTGAAGTAACCAACCTGTATGGATCTTTAGGCTGGTAGGAAGAAGATTCTAGAATATCTGCATTTATAATGTAAACGAATGTTCAACTTGTTCCCAAAACCAAGGGACTTCATTTTCTCAAAAAGCAATTATCACAGTTTTAAACAGTCACGTCACTTTAAGGAGAAACTTTCGTATAGCCTACCTATAATATTTATATATAGTTATACTAGTTTCGGATTTTAGTGACGGTTTGAATCCGTTAAATACGGTTGAAGTGTCTAGTTGTGCAAATTCGAGCATGGTACCGTCTGAGCTAGCTGGCAAAACAATTGAATTCTTACTGTGAAAATATTTAATTGAAAATATGTTTTGCATTGTTTTAAGGCTCTCTATGTCATGCCACCAACACACTGGACTACAATGGAAATAAGCGTCTCTCTTTCTTGTGTTATCCTCGGTGTTGGTGTGCATGTCATGGATATTTATTTACATGTATGATATATATATATTTGTACCGTACATTTTGTTTTAGATGACCATGTATATGTATTCCATACCGAAGTAATACTTTCTATCTGTCTATCTAAAACAAAAGGAAGTTATTAACGACTACTTACTGATAATAATTATTTCAGTAAGTAGTTGACATTAAAAATGTGTCATAACTGAATATTTTCATGAATCCTTTGATCTTACTTCGCTACTTAAAGGCGTTATGTGCTTTCAAGAGAACTCTCAGTTTATATGTGAGGTAATAAATAAACAATAAACTGATTGTCTTGAAGGTTAGCCGTCATAAATCTGTTAATCATTTGTAATCATCTTTCTTACTCTACATACGGGAATAATACCAAATCGAAATGATTATAAATTTCAGGTGATGTTTATTTCCTATATTCTCCACTCTAACATACATTGTGTGCAACATCGACCAGCTTACAGAAAACTACTCGTACAATTCAATGCAAAAGTAGATAGCAGACTGTTTAACTAAAACGAAACTTAAAGTAAACGCATTACGTGCATTTTAAAATAAAGCTTTGGATTACTCAGGGTAAACATGGGCTGTAGGTTATAAAGCTGAGATTGGAAACCAGTCTCAAATCTCAAGCATCTGATTGGCTGAAATGGCGACTGGTCGCCATTTCAGCCAATCAGATGCTTGAGATTTGAGACTGGTTTCCATGCTCAGTTTTATAACCTTGGGCACTGATCAAACATGTTATTTAGGTTCAGAGGATCATATGACTGCCGTACGTGTTTCATTGTCAACAAGAAAAGGAGGTACATGTAAATATCAAACAAAAGTTATCGAATGTTATTTAAAGAAAAAGCACGTTTAAATAATGATCGAAGACAAGTGAAAAAATAGAAGTCTCATAACATATGCTCCGCTCAACATTGTAATTTTATATAGGCTGTGGTTCTTTTTATGTTATCTTTTCCACGCTTTATACATTACGAAATCTGACGACAGAATTTCTTGAAACATGTTTATTTCTTTTGAAAATGTAACAGGGATAATATAAGTGAATTAGAACAACGTTTAAGACAAAAACTGCCTTTTCTTATATCGTTTATTTTACTATCGCATTCAACATGATCGAATGTTTGAAACTATTCCTCTGCGGTATACATTACATGCAATACAGACATAAGCAATCTTTGATTCAGTAATTATTTTACCCAGCTAATATATTGTTAATGAGTGCTTTACTTTGTCACTTGTTACCGTTATTTTTAACACAGTCTACCAAATAGAATGTGCTTGAATTAGTTTAAGGTCAAATGTATATGGGTGTATTTAGCTTTATTTATCGTCGCTACCGGAAGCCCATATGAGCGGCGCCTCCAGAAGAGTGTTAGTCATTTTAGGTTTTGGAGGATAGTGCAAGATACAGAGGACTCTCCAATTCCAGAATTGTCTCTGGTTCTTTTAAGTGCCCGGTGTATATCACCACTACACTGGAGCTCAGTTTATCGTCTCTTCCGAAAGACTGTTAGTAATTTTAGTTGGAGTAGCGGGGGATCGAACCAGCGATTCCTGGACCCAGAGGCAGACGCGCTAACCTGATGACTAATCTGAAGTTAACTGACCCTATTACCTGGTTTAAATCTATATGGGCAAATTATTTGTAACTTACAATTCCTAAAAGGTTACCCAACAGTATTTGTTCTGGTCTTTGGTTATTTTTCGTGTTTTCGTTTTAACTAAAATACTTCTATGAACGTTTGGTTCAATTTTCTCTGTGTTTTCTTAATGTCTCTATTCCTGATATGCATATTAATTTCTCTAATTGCAGTTCATATAGATACATATTTGTTTGTAAATATTTAGAGTTGGAGGGCTAGGCAGCGTGAACAGTAATATTCATTACCATCACTGCTCAATGACACGCTACGTCAAACATTGATATTTGTGGTGTTCGGTTGCCTGTTTAATGGTCATGTTTTCATATATATTTAATAAAGTACACTTTTGTTATGATACTTTTCATTTTACCGGATCTCGAAATTTCTTTTGGTTATGTGGTTATGGTGCTTTGTTCGTAATCCTCCAACAACTCCATTTGTCGTATAAATGGGGAAACGTAACGCAGTCTAATGCATTAATCAAATCAATCTGGGAAAATGCATTAACAATCATCAAATCACCAATACCTTAGATATCTGGTAGTAGTAGTCAATGAAAGCGAGGTATGTCCGCTTACATGTAACAAAATGATCATAAAAGAACTCTTGAAAAGTACCTTATAATCAATATTTAGTATGATTTCTATATAAAAGATGTTTTAAACATTGAATAAGACTCGTATTGCGTTATTTGCATTGCAACAAAACAACAAACCACATTAGAAACAAGCTGCGCAATTTTATGTTGTTTTTCACATATGTAAAATTATGGCTACTTATAATATAAACGAAAATAGAAATCGCGAAACCGTCAACTTAAAGGTGCATGCAACCGAAAATATTTATTCTTTGCTTCAATGCTGGTGAATTTAGTAAAAACTATTATACTTGATGTTGTTTTTGACTTGCATTTGTTGTTTATTGTTTTTTGTTGTTGTTTTTTTTAACATGTTATTATTAATATAATATATCTCTGGTTCCATTTGATGTTTTTGTCATGTTTTATTACAATGGTTTAATTTATAAACCCATGCGTTCTTTTACTCTACGTTTTGAATTACGTGGGGACAAATGCGTTTTATAGATGTGGCGATTCCGGATATGTATGGTTCACCGTTTTAATAAATGCTCTTTTGGTATTAGTTTATAAAGTTTTAAGCACTTGATCGCATTATCCCATTCTTAAAAGTTAATATTTATGTAAGGATTATTTATCAATAAATAATATGCATCACTAGTGATAGAAATTGTGCTATCAATTTCTTTTGGTTTAGTAGAAGTTGAAAGCAGATTACTATGAAATCAAGCTTAATGATTAAAAACTCCATTTCAGCCAGATGTTTGAGATTTGAAACTAATCTTCATTCTCAGTTGTAAAATCTTGGGGCCAGATTCTATTTAAAGGTCGATTTCTTAAAGGGATCCTGAATAGACATTTTTGAAGATATCGGCGGGTGATTTTACACATCAACTTGTGCAAGGCAGACAAATTACAAAATTGTATCATTGGCCCAATTTCAAATTCCAGCTTTGACAAACTATTTTCGTCATAACATTCCACTTCTCTCTCACTAAGAGATTAAAATATACGACCACGTTGTTATTTTAAATTACAACATGCTTGATATGTGTGGGCTACTGTTGCCTCCACTTCATGTTTATTTAAGGAAGTTAATATACAGTTCGTTAAGCAACTTCCAAAGCTCCTTTCTGGCTGATTTATCCGTTTATGATTTGTTCTTATCTAATGACAGATCATGTTAACATGTTAATTGTGACTGCCGTTTATCTAAATGGAGTTATAGTGTTTAACAACACAAAAATGACTCTCAATGCTTGATTTAAAACCTGTTTCTGATAACAAAATCCTGCTAGCTTCTTTCCTAGAATATGGCTGAAGGTTATAAAGCTGAGATTGGAAACCAGTCTTAAATCTCAAGCATCTGATTGGCTGAAATGGCAACTGGTCGCCATTGCAGCAAATCAAATGCTTGAGATTTGAGACTGGTTTCCATGCTCAGTTTTATAACCTTGGGTATATGTTTCGATACATTGCATTCAACATGAAAGAAGTGACACTAAACGAGCACGTTTGTAGGTTTCATTCGTTTAACTTTAACACATAAAAAATGAGTTTCTTAAATAAGTTTTATGGCTTTTGAGAGTCAACTATATATAAAACGTGAAATATCAGGCTTTGCCACACCCGTCTATTCCCGCAGTCAAAGCAAAGATGGGGAAAAGAGTATGGGCTTAAAAAATGATCAACTGCATATTGAAGTTTACAAGAAGACACAAGAAACGCATGATATAAAAGGCATGGTATATGGAGATAACAAAAGCATGATATTAATGGTACAAGCAAGTTTCCAAATTATGTTACAAAAACTGAAATTACGTACATATCAATATTATCGATCAACATCTCTTTTTCCATTGCTATAAAATAAATATGCCAAGGTCATTTACTGTTTTTTCTAGATGCGCAAATTCCATTTCTATACGTGGAGAACATACATTTATCAATCTTACATAACACTGCTGACAAAGACAACAAAAGGAATGTCGAGATAATGAAAGAAAAATATAAATCTATGCATTACCAGGTTTAGCTGCGTCAGATACATATCGGATTCGCAATTTAAACATAATCTTTACTGGCAAAAGTAATAGGAAAACGGAACTTAATATTCGTCTGGCAACAAAAGAAGGTTGTTATTTGATATGACCGGGCCAAAATACATCTAAGCGTTAATATGGGAATGCGCAACAATGATGTAAACGGTTGATAATTGTCTAAACTAATTAATGGTTTCTGCGAACTAAATGGTAAAAGAGATGGCGATAAGCTTTAAAAGGAAGAAAATTGACTTCTTTTTTCCTTTTGTGATATGATGTTATTATTTTGTTGTAGTATATTTAGTAAACTCTCTGAAATTGTAGCACGGGATCATATTTACTAATACAATTTTAAAAGACTGCTCACCATGCAATGTACAAGAGATTTTGTAGACCGAAATTTCTGATGCTTAGCGCACCCGACAAAACTCTGATATAGACTTACCTTTAGTTCTAATTGGTCACTTTTTGTCTGTATTTGTTTTAGTTAGAAAGACATTGATCTAACTATTTATTTGTGCAGTCTTCACTTTAAGCATTAATTTTGTTTAACTGACTTTGAGACAGTTTGGCGAGAGTTATCCTGAACTTTGTTCAAAATCTCGCTAAGGCTAATCTACAATGCGCTGTAGAAATTTGTCCAAATAATATCGATTTGGTTTTTAAAGATTTACTTTATTTACTGTAACACACAGTTGTGAATCGCAGGATAGGAATTGTCAAGTTCTTGTCAAGTTTCCGACATAATTTTCTCGTTTAGGGAGACTACATTTTTTATCTGCTCGATGTTAATGGAAACGTAAAATTATATAACTTCGCATTGAAGTGTATATCACACCATTGTTTTTACTGGATAAGAATTTGTGCTTAGTACAGTTAGTTGTGTAAACGTTGAGTTTAGCTCAACCTGCCTATTGACCAAAGGCTGCTATTTGCAATGAACATTGTCTGGTCAGTATGATTTTCTCACAAGTTTGATTCATTATACGATCATGTTATATATTTTGTCTTTATAGATACATGTATGACCAATATAATTTGAAGATAATAATCCATTACATAGTTTTCCACTTCACTGACAACATGTGCAACATCGACTTACTTGCTGATGCAAAAAATAATTCAATACAGATATAGAGACTTGTTTGCTTTTGCTTGGTTAAGAGGTCGCAAACATTGCAAATGGCGAAAACAGGCTAAAATTTTAAAAAATGAATGTTTGCAAGTTCAATTTAGTCTAACTCATGTTCTAATTACCAAGCACATACTAAAACAAAAGAAAAACCGTTTGCATGAGAACTCTGAAATTCATGAACAATATACCAAAGCAACTCATACCTGAAATAAGTATAAGCTGGTCTATAATGTTTAGTGCCAATTCGTCAAAATAATTTTAGGGTTTTCAAGAAATTCAATGAAATCTTACTTCCTGGTTCAAAGTGAAAGTAGATTCTTTGCAATGTTTGCGATACCTTAATAATGATATAGATAGGTACATCCGAGGACAATGATATTATTAGGTACATCTGATGATCAGCTGAAGCAGTGTACAGAAGACGCTTTACTTCCTAGCCTAATGATTCTAGTAAAGATTATATTGAACGAAGAAACGTGGTAAAGCAAAAAACTTTGACTATTGAGACCGATATAATGATCACATGCTCAGCTTAACCATTGTGTAATCGACTTAATAGTGTTTGTTCATTATGATTTCTTGATACTTTAATTTCTCTCACAGCCTTAAGTGGAATTCTCTAAGCCAAATTGGAGAAATTATAACCAAACTATATTCAGATACCAAACGGTTGTCATACAACGAGATTGAATATAACCGTTGTATTCAGAAATCTACTTCTATCTGTTTACATGTTTAAATATTTTTTTTGCATTCTTAGTTAATTTAAAGGTTTTAAACGGTTTTATTGCAAGCAATCTCACTGTTCTAAAGAATCGCTTTAACTATTGAAATATGCTCCTACAGAAAAAATAAGCATAATCTGGGATGCTTGGTTGAAGAAATTATGATTAAGGAATGATCAGTAAACAAGAACATTTAATTTACGTTATAAATAATAGAATCTGATTTTTCTATCAGCTACAACATTTTAGAACTAAGTAGTCGATTAACTCCATTAACATTATTGTAATTTACGCTTCAATGAATTTGCAATTACAATAACTTAAAGGTGTTCTTGATCAAAGCTGCCTGTAATCCAGTAGCGTGACCTGGTGTTAGATTATTCAATCAAAGTTGTAATACTTACTGACGTTTTATGTGCCAATAATAAAATAATGTTTCCCTTATCGTTTTTTGGGAAACCTTAAATTCATACGATATATATGCTATTAAAGCTGACATCCGTATCAGCGATCAAATATGAATACTGTTGTACTATGAACAATATATTTCGTAGACTGGTCCTAACAAAGATAATCTCTGAAACATCTTGAGTATCCTGTCATATTAATATAAGTAGATACAAAATATATATCAGTTATTTTTTGTGCCTAAGTATAGTAAAATATTAGAATTTGTGCTTGATTTCTTGATTATGACAATTAGTTGTACATCAATCCATACAAAGAACGCGATTGTGTTTCCATAGAAAGATCTTCTTTGCCGTATTGGATAATAACGTTTTAAAATCCAAATAAAGACTTCATAGATCACTTCAACTGGCTAATTGTCACGATCTTGCTATCTGGGTTTAAGTTTAATGGTACAAAGGAACTAGTTTAAGATCATTACTGATAAAAAACACCAGAGATTGAGTAGATTCTAAAAAATCAAAATTAGTGCCTAAGGTTATAAAACTGAGCATGGAAACCAGTCTTAAATCTCAAGCATCTGATTGGCTGAAATGGCGACCAGTCGCCATTTCAGCCAATCAGATGCTTGAGATTTGAGACTGGTTCCCAAACTCAGCTTTATAACCTTCAACCTAGATCGTTGGATGAATCTACGTAATTAACAACATTTCCGATAAACGAATCGTGCACATATTTTTTTCTAGATTCCAACAAGGAAAATGATCTACTTTATTTATCAATGAATCCTTCTTGCTATTGGTTTATTCTTCGCCATCAATAGATTTACCCTAATCAAAGTAATAAATGTATGGATAACCCCAACGCCACACAGATCACAGATATGGCAGCAGCACCTAGTAAACCACGCAAGGGACAGTCACAGTAAATATCATCCGTATACCCCAAAATGGATAGTTCAAGACTAGTAAACCTATACACATTCACCCACAATTATTAGCATTCTGTATGGTTTGAAATAAGCATATTACCATAAAAACGTTGAAAACAAATGAAACTGGATGTTTTTTTGTGAAAAACACATGTCTCCCCCCTGCGCCGCCCCCCCCCCCACGCGCCCAGACCCATGTGACCTTGACCTTTGACCTACTGATCCCATAATCAATAGGGTTTTTCTACTCAATAAGGGCTATTACCCTATTTAGTTTGAATGCTCTGGGTCAAGCGGTACTCCAGTAATTGACCGGATACGGTTTTTACTCTTCCGGGCCCCTGTGACCTTGACCTTTGACCTACTGACCCCAAAATCAACAGGAGTCCTCTACTCAATAAGGACATCCATCGTATGAAGTTTGAATGGTCTGGGTAAAATAGAACTCCTATTATTGAGTGGAAACGGTTTTCACTCTTCAGGCCTCTGTGACCTTGACCTTTGACCTACTGACCCCAAAATCAATAGGGTTCTTCTCATAAAAAAGGGCTATCAACTTATGAATTTTGAAGGCTGTGGGTCAAAGGGTACTCCAGTTATTGAGCGGAAACGGCTTTCACTCTTCAGGCCCCTGTGACCTTGACCTTTGACCTACTGACCCCAAAATCAATAAGTTTCTTCTACTCTATAATGGCTATCAACCTATGAAGTTTGAAGTCCCTGGGTCAAAGGGTACTCAAGTTATGGAGCAGAAACGGTTTTCACTCTTCGGGCCCCTGTGACCTTGACGTTTGACCTACTGACGTCAAAAGCAATAGGGTTCTTTTACTCAACAAGGGCTGTCATCCTATGAAGTTTAAAGGCTCTGGGTCAAAGGGTACTCGAATTATTAAGCGGAAACGGTTTTCACTCTTCGGGCCCCTGTGACCTTGACCTTTGACCTACTGACCCCAAAATCAGTAGGGTTCTTTTTCTTAATAAGGGCTATCACCCTATGAAGTTTGAAGGCTCTGAGTCAAAGGGTACTCAAATTATTGAGCGGAAACGGTTTTCACTCTTCGGGTCACTGTGACCTTGACCTTTGACCTACTGACCCCAAAATCAATAGGGTTTTTCTACTCAATAAGGGCTGTTATCTTTTGAAGTTTCAAGGCTCTGGGTCAAATGGTACTTGAGTTGCTGAGCGGAAACGGTTTTTACTCTTCGGATCACTGTGACCTTGACCTTTAACCTACTGACCCCAAAATCAACAGGCTTCTTGTACTCAATAAGGGCTATCACCCTCTGAAGTTTGGAGGCTCTGGGTCAAAGGGTACTCGAGTTATTGAGCGGAAACGGTTTTCACTCTTTGGGTCACTGTGACCTTGACCTTTGACCTACTGACCCCAAAATCAATAGGGTTCTTCTACTCAATAAGGGCTATCACCCTATGAAGTTTGAAGGCTCTGGGTCAAAGGGTACTCGAGTTATTGAGCGGAAACGAAGTGTAACAGACGGACAGACGGACAGGGCAAAAACAATATGTCTCCCCCAGAGGGGGGGGGGGAGACATAACTACACTGAAGTTGAAATCAATATATTTATGGTTTACATTATTTGTATATTCACACAATCATTTAATTTTCTCTCTTCGACTAACAAAATGACATCAAGGTACATGTTGTTTTAACTTCGGACAATTGAGTATAAATGCAGACCTGTGTGGGTTTTTTTTAATTGAAAACCTCACAACTGATATTTGGTAAAAATAAATATAAGTCAAGCACATTAATCAGATGTTTACAACATAAAATGAAATAAAAAATAAGATTTTTTGTAACTTACACCACTGTTCACAGCAATATCAAATGTTAAACATATTTTATTTTTTTAGGAAATCTAACAAGTAATGAATGAAGTAATGAACAAGTGAACCGCAACATTAGGAAAACACATCCTACACAGATGACCGACAAGAACATAGGAAAATAAAGAATATTATTTATATTTAGATCAAATTTAAAAACAAAAACACGACAAACAATTTACATTATAGAAAACCCGAGGGGTTGCAGCCTTAAAACAGTCAGTTACAAAGTATGTTAGGACTGGGGCTTTAAACCAGTTTCTAAGGTATATCTGCCTTACACTTGCTCCGTCAGGTTCTCATATAAACTAACAAAAGCACAATTGGTACTGGCAGGCAAATTGGTAAGTCACGTGATAACCTTACTGAAAACAAAGCATCTGAAATTAAAACTGCAAGAACACGATGGCGGGAAACAAAAACGATTTATTGCGTTTCTAAAACTTATATATTTTCAACAATTTCAACAAATTACTCCATTTCCTGCCACCGTCGTCCAATTAAAGATGTAAGCAATTTATCAGCTGTTGATGGAGTAAGCACCAAGCATGCATAACTTTTTAGAATATCTGAGAGAAGTTGATGATTCTGGTGAAATAAGTGGAGAAATTGATGCTGGCGTTTTTGCTTTTATATGTAAATCAAATCCTTAAAATATCTTAAGGGATATCAACATTAACTCACTTTTATTTACAAACATTCTTTATTTTAACGTTTTGGCCTTATGGCCTCTATCAAATTATACAAATCGCATAAGTCTACATCTTTTACACACAAATATCAAAAGTGTATAAATCTACCATTCATATCTACCATTTGTACATATCATAATTTATATCATCAATTACATTGATGATATATGATCCAGCCTCACATTTGCCACTCCAGATTCTCATATGAATAAACAAGTACAAGTTATCTAAATAACTCCAACCGACCTATCAGCTAAACAAAGTTGCATGATAAAGTACACAAACATATAAAACATAAGAAGCTAAAAGCACTGCAAAAAATAAAGTACAGAAATAGCAACATAAAATGCAAATATAGCAGCTCAAACACTTTAAAATATCCCATTATAACTCAATCTCTCCTTTAAGAACTGATTTGTACATATCCTAATTGGGCTGTTTCAAGGTTCAACTGTTTACTACAAATTTACATTGAAAACACCATTAAATATATCCTGTTTATCACAAAGTGTCTAATTGTTTTCTAACCTTTTTTCACAAAATCTCTAATTGTTTTCTCAGCGGTATCGTTTTTTTGCATAAGAACCATTAGCTTAAATTAATCAAAAGCTTATCTCTTTGAATTACTCTACCTTTTTTAGACTTAAAATTAAGGTCAACACCAAATTAAATTGGAAAACATGTCCGCTAAAACAATGTATCACAATGAGAACAAGTGATTAGAAGAATTATTATATAGTACTCAAAGGTTGCAGAGCACTGAGTTAAAAAAAAGCAACATATGCATATCAGGAATCGCCACACTCAAAAAACACAGCCTCCCCACGCAGCGAAAAAGAAGAGAGGAAGATAGAGAGAGCGCATGTTTTATATATGTATGTCAATGTATGTCAATTCAAATAGGACGCCACAAACAATTAATAAACAAGAGAACCTTTGGGGATACCGCCTTGGAACGGTCAGTGGCAAAACAAATTGCCACTGGGGGTTTAAACCAGGTTCTAGGGTGCACCAACCTCACACTTGCCCCAACAGGTTCTCGTATCACAAAACAAGTACAAATTGTCTTGGTGAAATAACTCCAACCCACCCATCAGCTCAACAATGTTGCATGCAAAAGCATACAAACATATAAACATAAGAATTTAATAGCATTGCAAAACCAAAGGGCGGGTACTCAATGATCTTTCCGAGACCAGAGCACCTGGAGTAAAATCAGCAAGAACACGATGACAGGGATAAAAGAAACAAATCGAGCTTTTAGGTTCTTTTAAGAAAAGATTTCCCCATAAACTTTCATAAACTCTTACACCCCTGCCACCGTCGTGCAACCAAAGAGGTAAGCATAATGATCAACTGTAGATGGGTTAATCACCAGGCCTGCAGAGATATCATGTTGGTAACCTTTCTTTTTAAATTTACAGATGGTTTTTACGAATAACCGGGAGAAATTAACATCGCCTTTTATCTTCTTAAGTTTATAAATTAAATCTCCATAAAAAACTGGCTGTGAAATTTCTTGTTGCAATAGTGATTTTAAACTGCAGCTGTATTTATGAATTAGATCTGGATATCGGCGATAAAACTTGCAAAAGGTTTTCCTTAATTTGTGATACCGATAACCTTGTTTTAAAAGTTTTTCTGTAATGCAAAGATTACGTTCATTGAAATCATTCACATCGTTGCAAGCTCTTGAAAAGCGAACAAGCTGTGAGATATAAACCCCGTAAGAAGTTGCACGAGGAACATCGCCGTCTAGAAACGGAAAATTTACTATATTAAAATTAAAATCATCTCTTTTATCATAAATTTTAGTAGTGACGTAACCATTTTCGATGGATATATTTAAATCAAGGAAGTTTGCTTGCTTTTCTGAAGTGTTCGCTTTGTTAAGCTGTAGTTCTTTAGGATAAATCTTATTAACCAGTGATGGAAAATAATAAATCATCAAGGTACCTCGAGGTGTTGTTAAAAGCTGTAATAATATCATCTTGATGTTCGGTAGAAAGAGATAACATGAAATCTCTTTCATAACAGTATAAAAACAGATCGGCAACAAGGGGTGCACAATTAGTACCCATTGGAATGCCTATTACTTGTTTATAAATAGAGGTACCAAATCTCAAATAAATATTATCCAATAAAAATGTGAGCGCCTGGATAAGGTCTTGACAGGTCCATGAAGTATAATTATCATAAGAACCATCTGTAAAGAATGCCCTATGTTCATTACAAGCAATAAATGTTTTATTTTCTCTAGCAAAAGTTTTTTCAATGAGACTGGTTAGCTTGTCTCTATTAAATTATGAGGGAGAGAAGTATACAAGGTAGAAAAATCATATGTAGACAAACAGAACGCCTGAAAATTATTTGATTTAAGTTTCTTCAAAACGTCATTTGAATTTTTTATAGACCAAAATAAATTTTTGCCAGTAGTTTCAAAAACTTTTTCGCAATACCTAATTACATGTTCTTTTATAGCTGTAAGACAAGATGTTAAGAGCACGGATAACTTTGTTGTAGTACAAGAACTAGAGTTAGCGATAAATCTTGCTTTGTACGGTGTTTTGTGCATTTTAGGCAACCAATACATAGTAGGTACTTTGTCTTGTTTAGGCTCAACACTGATTCTAAATTTTGTAATTTGTAGAGTGTGTGCAGTAACAATATCACTCTCAGATGAAGAAGTCAGTGTATAAGCATTAGTGCTATTAAGCTCTTCAGTTTGAACATTTATATAGTGTATACGTCACACTATAATAACATTATTTGAAGCCTTATCAGCAGGTGTTAAAACAAATTTGTTGTGAAAATCTTGAATACCTTTTTTCAAATGACGAAAGTTAAAACGAGGTCGAGGTGGTAGTAAAGCTATGTTTCTTTTATAGAAGGATATACGAGTGTCAATTATTTTGAATATTTGTTTTTTCCAGTTTGAAAGAGCATTAGGCTCAGCATGTTCTCGTTTACACCATTTATTGCAAAAAGACTCTGCATATCCGCACGACAGGTATTAAAGTCGATGTCCGATGGAATTCTGTATTTTGGACCTTTTGAAATTAAATTGCGGATTCTAAAGTCTTTGATAACATTTAGATCCCCTGTAACGATATGACCGGCAGGTTGATAGCAAAATTTTGAATTAGAACAGTCTCAAGATAATGGTGTGTTTTCAACAATCTGTAAATCCGAGGTAATTTTGTTGTAATTGAAAATTGTGTTTCTAATAGGCTTGTTATATTTATAACAAACGATGGGTGTTTCAGTATTCTTGAAATAATTAGGTATAGCCGATTCAACAGTTTTATCTTTGAATATACTTGGAAGGTCAATAAAATCTATGCCTTTATTTAAAAATGAAATTTTAAGGAAATGTCTTTGGTGATCAGATTCCAAGTCAATATGTGGTCTTAGAAAATGCCGAGTGTAACACTGAGTAAGGCTTGCAACCTCATAAAGTGGATGAGTTCTAATAACAATATCATCGGCTTCCTTATCCACTTTTTGTAAACTTGAAATAGAAAGAGAAGCTAAACGCGACAGCATAGCATGTCTTCCAGAATGTTTTAAAATATTTTGAAGGTCATGAATAGAACAATGAACACGTGATTTTCTTTTGATGTTACCATTAGTCCTTATCCCATGTGACCTCGATTTTCGTTTTCGTATTTGAAGCAATCCAAAAATGTCAAAATCAGGGTTTTTTGAAATGTTGCCTTCTTGATAAATATTATCATTTAAACCAAGTGGATAAGGAGTTTGTAGTTTTTTTATCCAATTATCTTCTGAAACAAGTCTTGCTCTAATTTTAAATGCTCTTGAAGCACTGTTATCAAATATAATTTTTTCCACAGGTTGAATACTAACGTGTTTTAAAGTGTGGCCTGATTGTTTAAAATGTTTATATAAATATGTATTGATTTTATTATTGTTTCGTATTTTAGAACAGTGCTGACTAAAACGTGTTTTTAAAGGGCGTCCCGTCTGTCCTACATATTGAATGCCACAATTTAAAGCGTTTCAAGTTAAAACATAAATTATATTATACACCTGATTCATTTGGATGTCAATAATATATAAATTTGTGGGAAAATGATTGTGATGTATCAAGAATGTCGTAAGTGTACACATAAACATGAATGACTGTCATGTAACTAAGGTGACGTTTTTAACAGTGTTTAGCTTATGCTACATATATGCATTCCACATTTGTAGGGCACGCAATCGTTTCTTTCACCCGAAAGACTGAATGTTTATGACAGAACTATGGAAAATGCGAATGTTAGAAGACATTTACCGGATGCAGATATCGATATAAATTTTGTTGTTGGTTTTTTTATTTGGAAAAGTACACAATTATCAGAATACCCATCTTTAACATCATCACATTCACATTCTAAATAAACCCGGAAACACATTACACTTGTTTAAACATGTGTTTATATTGTTTTAAAAATCACTGATCAGGTGTATAAAAAATAAACTAGCTATAGCAAGAGATATGTAAAAAAAATTCTTGGTGCTAAGTAAACGTTGAGTAGTATAGTAGAGCAGGGAATACAATTACCGACAGGCTACAGCTATCGACAGTTTATTATCTTTGATCTTATATTCATATTACAATGAAGTCATCAGTTATTAATGATGTCATCTTTCTAACAAGATATACACAAGCACTCTTTCTGACTCCAACATAAACCCATACGCCATATTTTTAAGACCAGTAGTGTACGTATTTGTTACCGGAAATAGAAGCTCTTACGTCACAAGGTAAGGTCACCGATATCGTAAGTTTTGTTACTTGTGATTTATGCAATGTATTTCTACTCTGCATTACATCGATCTCAGAGTAGTTTTATCCTGATGGATATTTATTCACCGGTCTTGAACGATTGTGTAAAATCTAGAAAATAATCGACATGGGAATTAATTTGAAATCAGTTCTAGCAAGTCTTACCTTGTTGTGAGGTCGAATTTCCAATTCAAATTCAATGTCTTAACATAATAGTTGTTTGTTTGGTTTGAACATAATACATGTAGAATGTTTTTTTCTATACAATGTTGTAAAGGAGCTCCCTACATAAAGTGGTAAAAGACAATCTAGTAGCACGAGTGGCGGTTTCTTGGGTTTTTTTCCTACCCAACCAAACTTGACATCCCCATACCATAACAAATGAAAGGAAAGGTGGATTTTAATTTATTTCTGTTTTGTCTCGGCGAGTCGACCATGTCCGTAAGCTCCACATTTGTCAAACATTTCTATGTTCATGTTTTCTGTACTTATTATGTTTATTTGCTTTAGTTTCATGTCATCATAACATATTCGTCACCCGCAAATTGCAACATAATTCTTACTTTTAGTAAAATTTAATGTAACTACGACCCATTAAAGTCATGGGACAAATATTTGGGTGTGAGACTTAAATTGATAACAAATAATCAAGTAAATATGACCTTATGGTCATTTTCGACATTGTTCATATTGCCTCTAATGGTGAGCTAGCCGAGACAACTCCAAATAAGTTGATCGGATAACCCTGATACACTTTATAATCACCACATGATATCGGTAACCAGTTATTTACTGATAATAGCACTGAATATATGGACGGGGAAATTTTTACGGTCGCCACACGGCACAAATAGCGCTACTGAATTAAAGGTTACTTACATGCAATCTGTCAAATGCGTGGGTAGGTTGAAATAAATTTATCATTTCAACCTAAATATTTTTATTATATTAAAAACCTTGCGTGAATAGTGAGGCAATTTTGAGCTATTTAGTAAAAAAGAATTTCTATGACCATTTGAATGTGGTCACTTAATATTAATGTCGTGTTTGTTTTAAAATAGGCCCACCTTCGACATACTTTGTCTTAATATAACAAACAATCCTTGGCAATCATTGGGAAGTTGTTTATTCACTGCGGCCACTTTTGTAATGTTTGGTAGCGTGTGGTACGACATTTGCACATTTACTCATTACATCATGTTTATTTCACGAAAGTAATACGAACAAATACTTCGAAATGCACTATTCCAAACTAATTGCCTCTCACTTGAATTAGGTCGTAACACTGAAACGATATACTGTAATTAAGTATACGTGTGCTTGTCAACGTCTATCTTTTATGCAATCTGGATGTAAATTTATTGTTTTCAATTTTATTTTGGCTAATACATTTTGACAATTATTACAATATGTCATGTTATTTGTATTTATATTATTAATTTTTCAGTTATGGTTAAATATAGACTATGGACAAATCGTATTTTCTTTCAGTGCTTTAATCTATTACGCCATTAGAAGGCCGGAGCAAAAATACCGAATCGAAAAACGACACTGTCCAATACGGAATTTTTATTCCAACGAGTTATGATTTACGCTGCACTATGCTTAAATCATTCTTATAAATATATATAAAGTATATAAAAATACCTAAAGAATACAATGGGGTTTATAATAGCATGGTCATATTTGCTACTTTCTAGTGTATGTTGCATAAGACAAAATTATTTCTGATAATGACGGAACTAAATATTGACACTTCATCATTCGATTTCTTTTATACACAAATACGTGAGGATGCATTCCTAGATGGTATTGTTAATTACAAATGAATTATCGTACAAGATCATCCCATTGATTATTGATATAACTGGTAAATATTTGTTTTCGTGATTAACAAGATTTGTTGTTTGCTTTGGTGTGAAGTATTTAGTCGTCTATTCTTGCATTATTGGTCTTAAGCGTTGCGATGTTTCCGTAGCTACAACAAGCCTCGTTAGACCTTTGGTAACATTTTTGACATTTTGAGTACTCGTTGCGTTTTGGAAAAATAACAGTCATATGCCATTTTAGTGTACAAATTAGGTTACAAGCTTTTGAAAACTATCAGAATCTTTTTTGCGAAATAATTCGATAAGCGATGTCGCCTGCTGTCTGCAAGATGGTGATGAAGTTCAATCAATGAATCAGGTAAAATTTCGCAGACTTGCGGCAGTTCTTCATTCGTTATATATCTGGCATCAGTAGTCTTGTCATACAAAAACAGTAAACGAGTTCAGAAAATGCTTTTGAACGGCAACAAGTGTTCGATTCTTAATATCACATGTATGAAAAATAGACAAGGTGGGTACACCACGTGATATTTAGAATGACATTTATATCAGAAAAACCACTCGCGTCAGGCAAGTTTGTTGCTTATTTCTCAATAATTTCCGAACCGATTTTGATTATTTAAAGAGCCACATACTCCTGATTACAATCATTTTCATCGACTTCATCTCCAATATCAATCGGCTGCCGTTTTTTAAACAATCAAAGACAAATTTTGTTTGCCTTTCTGAATGTTTTGCTTTACAAAGTTGGAGTTCATAGGCATTTAGTGTGCCGAACCTAGATGAAAAATAGGGCACGTCACGGGAAAAGGTACCTTCGGTCATTTTTAGTGATGTTTTAGTTTTTACTAAATTTAGAAAGAACTTACAAATAAATACAAATTTCTTATTACTTAAATGTGATTTTACTACACATTTTGACAATGAAATGGTATTTCTACCGCGATATAATAAATAATGTCGTCTGCTAAAATTTATGAGGTCATTTCAAAGATAACATATTAAAGGATAAATACAGAAGGGTGCACAATCATTTCCGATAGGGATCCCATTACGTTTTTAGAAATAGATGTACCGTAACATAAATATGATACGGTAAGAAAGAGAGCGACTGAATAAGGTCTTGACAGGTCCATGAAATACATGAAATACATGTATATGAAAATAAGAACCATCTGTAATATATGTGAAAGCTGTTCATATTTATTGCAAGCAATACAGGTCTACACAGAATGTATGTTGTTATTATGAAAACTTGTCATTATGATAAAATAAATTAAACGTTTTTGGATTTTGTTTCATTTTATGCTTTACAAAATATTCAAGTTTGACTGGAAAGGAAAAACTTTATAACACACTGAAAAGTACACGTCTTGTGAAATTCGGTGATTAAGATTAAACCCTCCGTAAACCGCCTAATTTGTTTCCAGTCACGAAGGCAATCGGTTTCAATAGTTTTTATTGTATAATAATAATAATAAAAAGAAGAAGAAGAAAATTGAGAAGAAGGAGAAGAAGAAGGATGAGAAGAAGGAGGGGAAGAAGAAGATGGAGAAGAAGAAAAAAGAGAAGACGGAGAAGAAGAAGAAGGAGATGAAGAAGAAGGAGATGATGAAGAAGAAGATGATGATGAAGAAGGAGAAGAAGAAGATGGAGAAGAAGAAGGATAAGAAGAAGAAGAAGAGCATGAGGAGAAAAAGAAGATGGAGAAGAAGAAGGATAAGAAGAAGAAGAATAAAGAGAAGAAGAAGAAGGAGAAGATGAAGAAAGAAAAGAAGAAGGAGAAGAAGAAGAATAAGAAAAAGAAGATGATGAAGACGGAGAAGAAGAAGAAGAAGGAGAAGAAGAAGAAGAATAAAGAAGGAGAAGGTGAAGAAGAAGAATGAGGAGAAGAAGAAGAAAAAGAAGAGGAAGAAGAAGATGATGAATAAAAAGAAGAAGAAGGAGAAGAAGAAGAAGAAGAGGAGGAGGAGAAGAATAAGAAAAGGAGAAGAAGAAGAAGAAGAAAATGAAGAAGTAGTAGAAGAAGAAGAAACAGCTGCAAAAGATGTGAAAGGTGTTTTATATTCGTTGCAAGCAGTACATGTTTTAATTGTTTTTGGCCTGTAATTTGAAATTGATCTTCTAACAAACCCGTTATATCTTTTCCCACATAATTTTTGCTGCATTGGGAGGCTGTACTTTCTGGGTTTTGCAATTCCTATATGCACCACTATTTTATTTTCTCTTGCAAACGTTCAATGAGACTTGTGAGATTGTATGTAAATAAATTATGAGAAAGTGAATAGTACATTTACAATGCGGAAAAATTGTTATTGTTTTCTTTCAATATTGTGTAGGTTATGTGTTGTTTTCACTTATACTTCATGTTATTTTCTTTAATATTTCCTCCAACTTGTTCATGGAAATGTTATAGGAATAGTCACTTCGGATATCGATTTACATGGGAGATAACTTAGAAAACTCCTTAAGAGTTTTGATTATGCAGTTATGTCCTTTCACATTTACTGTTTTTAAATCAACTCTAAAATATCAACTAATTTATAAATAAGTGTTGTTAAAAATGTTTTCCATGCAGGGGCCAGTATCTCGAAAAAATGTTCGTATCGTAAGTTAAGGTGATAGTTACGAAATCGCTACGAAGGCGCTAAGGTAACGTTACACGGGTATCTCCAAACACCACTTAGTGTTCTCGTAACGCGTCCCGAAGTTACGAATTCGTAAGAATTACACAAGGCATATAATGACGTAATTGACATGTGAAATTTCGGAATATTGTAAACCTTTCAGAGCAAAATGTTTATTTATTCAATGATCCTATTTACTGAGCCAAAATTATCTACTTTGTGGATTATTTGGGGCCAGTGAAAACCACTTACTTTGTGCAAAATGTCATTAATATTTTAAATCTATGTTATATTGTAAGACATTGCCTGTTCAAATTCAATACATGAACAAAATTTAACAAATAAAGTGAACGTACATGTATTGCATACAGACACTCATCATTTCTGAGACTAATTAAAAGCGATTAAAAATAGAAAAACGACCCGAAGTTAAAAGAATGAGTCCCGTCGACTTAAAGATTGACATTCATGACATAGGCAAACTTACTAAAAAACACACACAATACAGTCTAACCTGTGCTAACAACCACCTGTAAACAAAGACCAAATGTGGACCGCCGGCAATTTATTACTTCTATTCTAACAACAATCGTGAATTTAAGCCGTTGCTTCAATCCATTATCTTTGGAGAATTTTAGCGGTCGTGTAGGAATCCATGATAATTTTGTTTGAGATATTTATCAACATTTAAAAAAACGAGAAATATCAATAACTGTCATGAAAATTCATTAAGAGTGCATAAGATTACAGTTTTATTGTGTTAATCTAGGCTTTACTAATTGTTAAAATCCTTATTAGCTGTTGTTGTTTTTCAATTGATAGAAATAACAATAATTTTTAAAAGATTAGCAAGGCAGCAATACAGACGACCATTATATTTATTCTGCGTAGGTTTACACAAAGACCATTTTCGTAAAAAGAGGATATACCGTTTATCGTATGTCATAAACGTATATCGCTTATCGCGCATCTTCTACGTATATCGTGCGTCCGTCTATAGTCTATCGTGCGTCCGCATATCATTTGTCGTATGTATCGTACTCTATCCGCTTCACATTGTCTCAATGCACTACACGGTGCGTCCCGGTTGCAATATAATAAGCAACTACAGCGATATCGAATCGTACTCGATGAACCTGTCAGAGGGTCAGTTTGTCAAGCTTGAACTGGACACTGCCTGTGGATAGGGTCAGCGGGTACAATCACTGTATCGGCCTGTTATCGCGGTGGTTGCAGACTATTTATTATTACAATAATTATATCACTTTGTTATTAACGGTAGCTATGTAATCAGTATGGGTTCTACATATATACTGGGCGAGCAAAGCTCTCCAGTGCGGCAGTATTCTATTAAGCATGCCAGTGCGCAGTCTTAGTAGCTCGTCCGAGCGACCACGACGAGGGTTCCGACACACACTTACATTTTGTTAGTGTTCTTCTTGCGGTAGCATAACGCTACACCGGTAATTTGAAGCCGGTGGACCAGGATGAACCGGAAATATTCATGAGGCCTTGTGCCTTACGAGGGGAAAACCCGGAATGAGTCGGGAAGAATAAATTTCAATTATTAAATCATGGTTTTAATACGGCTTCCGTAGTTGAATCAGCATCCACGGGCTTTCAACGTAGCTATATCCAGACTCGATCGTCACTTCATCGGAATTTACCCGCTGCTACCGTGCCAAACCGTAGTTCGACCATCACGAGTCTTATCTACGCCGGCTCTCCTCAGAGACACCGTTTCTCCTACTTGGACAGAAGAGATGCCGGTTAAATACACTTTGACCCTGTGGACTTTGGGTGGAGAGACGGATTATGCCGTAAGAGCTTCGGTAATGCACCGGATCTCACCGAAATTAGCCGGCATTTGGTTTCGCTCCCAGGGAGTCCCGGTTGTATTAAAATTTTTAACAACACCGGGCCCACTGCCCGGTTATCGCCGGTTCAATACGGTTTGTTTCGATTCAATACGAGTTTTACCGCTGTCACTACGGTTGTTATGCCGGTTGACTCGGTGTCCGAACCGAGACGCACAGGGGCTGTATAATGGAACAGTGTTAACCAGGCTATACGAGTACATTGACGAGTTGTGCTCAACCCGTGGCTAGACAGCATGGGCAGTAATATACATTTCCATTACTGCCAATAAACTGGCTCAATCAAACCGAGTTTGCAATATTTTCATATTTGTCGTATTTGGTGGATTTCAAAGTTTCATTTTCATCTATAAGGAAGATTAAAAAAATAAATTCGATTAAATAAATATTGAGAAAGTACAAAGGTGTAGACCACTCTCCTGAGAATATGATGAATCTGCTCAGTTTATTATGTTACAAGAACGTTAAGGGGTCGATTTTTTTTCGTATGTTACGACCAAGTTTACGAATCTTCGCAACTTGCGAATTCTTCGAGGAAAATTTGGCTACGAATGACGTAAGATGACGTTACGAACAATTTTACACATACGATAGCTTCGAGATACTGGCCCCAGACTCGTAAATTATTAAGTTGACATATAGCGTTTATTTGGAAACGGACTTGAAATCTAGGGTTTTAACATTCACATAAGTTTTCACAAATTGAGAAAAATCGTTATCGGTTTCAGCATATAATCATTTTTTAAATATCAAGATTACATAAGTATAATTTTTTTTTTTACTATTAACTGATAAACAATGAAATTATATTATTTCTTCCTTTATAATTTATAATTTTGTTTGTTTTAAAAAAAAATTGCAGCTTGTCTATTGCGGACCAATGTCGTAACTGCATGTTATATATAAAATAAACTTACTATCTCTACTGAGCCTTTTTATCGAGAAATGGAACACAAGTACATCATATAAACACTTGGTAAGAAAATTATCCTAAGAACATTTTAAACAATTTTAGAAAATATACATTGTGTCAAGTAAAATATCTTCTTCTCTCCGTAAAGCGTTTGTACGCATTGAATGAAAATACGAGTAAATTTTTTACAATGAAGTGGGAAAAAAGTAACGCTCTAAAAGGTTCAAACACTCTCTGAGAGTGTTATTGTTATTGCACACACACAACATTTTACAAAATTTAGAATCAGATTTAAATGGCAAAATGCAGTTTAATAACACGGTGCCCAATAAATGTTATTGATGCATCTTTATTTTACATTAGTTTAGAAAAGAAAGAACATTGAAGTAAAATAGCTAGACCTAATTATACCCTACAAATCTATTTACAACCAAACCCAAAAACTAAGCAACACAAAACAACAATTAAATTGTCAATATTTGTAAAATGATACTTACAACAGTACATAAGGTGAAGGGTTTCGATTATTAAGAGAGAAATCGGCATATTCTTCATCTATTTTCCCGACCAGGATATAAAAAGGTCGAACACACTTTCAAAATACCAGATATTATATCAATTGTTTGACAAAATGGACCTCACATATTGTTGTTACATATTTGACGTGCGGACATTTAAATTGGTGTTCAGTGTTGCTTAGTTTTGTGTACGCGATTACCCGCTATTCTATCCAGTCCACCTGTCAGCCTCCGACAGAACGAAAAGAGAAATAGATTAATCATAGTCCACAAAGATATCGCCTGAATCCAACAAAAGCCACAAATGATGCGTTCAAAGCTTAATTTTGAGATGTGCAAGTTTCATTATTTTACCATTATTACTTGCAATTACCATTTTTGATTCCACAAATGTTTGAATTACAACATGTGATTTTAGGACATTGTTTAACTTTCAAACTTATCAAATGTGTGCGATAGAACACAACCAAGTTGTCAAGCAGATTTTTAAATGAAATATTAAATAGAACATAAATTATTTCATGTTTTGTCGCTGTAATGATGGACAAAGCATTTAAATAAACGGATATAATCTCAGATGTTTTAATCTATTTGCATTTTGCTTCACTATATAAAAAGATTCACAGTGCATGATGTATTATTATTTTATGTTAGGTCATCTGATGCATATATAACAAGAATTCAAAATTATTGGTTGTTTTCAGTGTTCACCGAAACAGGAAGAATACGTTGTGTTTATAAATAATCTTCCAGTTATGTTTAGTACTTTGATGGGTAAATACATGTACATCTTCTTAACATGGAATTAAATAAGTCAGTAAGAGCCGACTCCAAGTAAAAGCATCGACCGGGACTGGGAATGTGTGATGACGATTGTGAACTAGAGGAGTTTATACCTAAACAGAGATGGTCGACTCAGAATCTGCACGTGCTCGGGATACAGTTCGAAGGTCGTTTGTCGATCAATCGGATGATTTGAAAGAAAAACTAGACACGACTTTAAGTCATCTCGACAGTGCAAAAAACGATGTTACAAGCCGTAAAACTTTGAGAAATTCGAACACGTACGTGATTGCAATTATCAAATGTAGCGAGTTTGTTGCTAAGACAGCTTTAGCGTCTGTTCCAGCTGCTGGCCCAGTTATAAGTGCTGTTGCTTAAGCTGCTTCAAAAGTGTTTCAGGAAAACATTGCTGAAACCGTTTTTGTACAGTGTTATGAGTATTTTGAGGAGAGATTTAGAAGAGATTGTATTGCAGTATGTGCTAAATACAGAAATATCATACGGTATTTGATTGTCGAACCCGATGCACATGTTGCCAACTTCAGTTCTAATTTGGCTAGTGATTGCCATATTAATACGGGGGAAGAGGTTATTCAATCTTTAGCAGAAGACATTAAATGTTTGTCTATCGAGCATGATTTGCGAGAAAGTTCAGCTCTTATGTACAAAGTCCATATTTACTGTTGTTTATCAACTCTTCGGGAATTATTTCTTAATGCGCGGATAGTAACGGAAGAGAAGCATGGAATGATGGCCGATCGGACAAGGGCAGTTCTTAAAGGTCACTGGCATGATGATAGTGAGCTCCTGTCATTTTTGTACAAACCTGATCGTAAACAAGCTGCTGCCTTTACCCGGTACCTATATGTTGAAAAGGACTGGCCAGTTGTGCCGGAGTTTCTTTCAGGACGTCAACTTTACACCACTAATTTGAGCAAATTCGATAATAAGACTGTTCGAATCTGGTCTAATCAATATCCAGACTCGAGCCTGTCTTTCCATAACATTGGAGTTCTATCCTTTCTTCGGTGTCATAGACGACGTCGTGAACATGAAGAGGACCATACACGATTTGTACTTCTTTCCGTGCGAGACGGCACCAACAAATTCACTCTGCAGCCCGATGGGCATGAAGATAGTTTCGTTTACAGTGGATTCTGGGTAAAGGTTGGCCCCTATCCGCAAGTAAGTTTGAGGGAATGGCGCATTCAGGAGGTCTTAGATGAGAAGGAAAATTCAGAACCGTCATATTTAATTATGCTTGCATCTGAGCAAAATAGATGCATCTTCACAACTTGGACGGGTCGTGTGCCAGCAAAGCAAATATCACAAAGTGACAGAAAATGTTTTTGGGGGATTGAAATATTAGACACCTGAGTCTGAATAGTGATAAACCCTACCCGTGGTAGCCATGTAACATGTCGATCGGAAATTTACTTATTTAAGCTTAGCTTAGGTGGATATGTGCATATGTTCATATGTGTTTGTTGTTGCGGTTGTTTATTAAATATACTAACATTCCAGATATTTGGCTTTGGTTGCTACGTTGTAACTATTTATATTGTACGCAGTAGTACCTGGAACGCTTTGGAGTCAAACAAACATTACGTATACGTAACATGACCTAGATAGCGGCCATCTTGTTACTATAAATACATTACCTAGACAGCGGCCATCTTGTTACTAAAAATACATGACCTAGTTAGCGGCCATCTTGTGACCATAAATAAAACTGACGTCATCTATTGTCGGTCAATATTACATCATAACAAATCATTATATTTTTGAAAAATAAGATCATAATAAATATATTACATCATTTTCTGAAAAAACAAATTACATCATTAAAAAAAAAGATCACAAATAATGTATTACATCATTTTCTGAAATAAACATCATTTTCTAAAACAGATTACATCATTTTCTGAAAACAAAAGACACATGATAAAGTAAATATGACGTCATGTTGTTTAAGAAATTATAAAAATAAAAAATATCGCAAATACCAGTTTCTGATGTTCACTCCTCGGTGTCCAGCGACTAAATGAACATCAACGTTCAAAGACATTCATAGTTCGAAAAGCGTTTCTATTGGTTCTTTTCTTTCTATTCATTAACGTACCGTTTCTGTTGGCTCTTTTCTTTCCTTTCATTCTTTTTATTGTTAGAGTCAATAACATCGGATAATAGACTTTATGACTCTATTGTTACACCGGTTCTTTTGATTCCATTCTTTGATATAAAAGAAATACCTACGATTGTTATAGACAATAATATGAATTGGATAATGATAATAGACTTTATAACTCTATTGATACACGGGTTCTATAGAAACACATTCCGTTCTTTGTTATAAAAGAAAATACCAATACTATAAATTAGGTAATGATAAAAGACATTAATTCTCTATTGATACACGTGTTCTTTGAAGCGCATTCCATTAATTGTTATCAGAAATACCTTTGATTATTCGAGTCAATAATATAAATTAATGACAAAAGATATTACGTTTTCTATTGATACGCCGGTTCTTTTGATTTCTTTGTTATAAAAGAAATACCAATACTATAAATTGGATAGAAATAAAAGATATTACGTATCTATTCATACACCGATTCTTTAGAACCACATTCCATTAATTGTTATCGTATAAGTAAATAATTATTAACATGTCGGTTCTTGCTTCTTTGTTTAATAAAAGAAATACCTTCGATTGTTTAAGTCAATAATATAGTTAAGATAATGATAAAGACATTACGTTTTCTTTTGATACACGGGTTCTTTGAAGCGCATTCTATTCTTTGTTATCGATATAAAAGAAATTCCAGTCATTGTATTTCGTATCTTAAGCATTTATCTAATGTAATGCACCGATGAACTTGATTGACAGGTTAATCACGGACCATTCGTAATACGTGTTTTTATCACTGCCATATAATCTCCGAATTTCAGAATGAGGTACACTTTCTATTCTGTTTTACATTTAAGGCACAAACCAAACGATCGAGTTCAATTTTGGCTATTAAGACCTGACTAGATGTACCCTAGGATGAATCGAAGGTAACTTTAAAATTATATAAATAAAATCAATGCAAAATAATTTTCATATGGTTTATATGCCTAGATTATTTTTAATTAGATTCTTCATGGTTTCATGTGTTCCTGAGATGAGCGCTTGTTCAAAACTAGTAAACGGGATTAATTTGCATAATAAATAATTTATTTTTCCTTCCAACATGTCCAAACTACATATGTGACACCAAAAACTTTCTGGGTCTAAATACTTAAAATTTTAAAGAAATTGTGTCAGGATTACGGAATTAAACCATCTATTCACTATTAATATGTGAGTCAGCATATGACGTCTCATTCTAAAATTGCGTTTCGATAAAAATCGGAAAAACCATTACGCGACAGAGACATGTGAAAAGGGTCTATTTTAAACGTAAACATGCAGTAATGAATTGCTATCAACCAAATACAATAGGAATTAAGAATTAAAACAACAACAACAAAGGTAACCCCTACTTCAAAACCAATAAAAAGATCTATTTAAAACATTTAGTTAATATACTAACAAAGACTTACCGAATTGGTGATTTCCCGAGTTTATTAAAAATTCAATGACATTCAAAATTAATATCACTAAATCAAAAAATCCTATTGTAACGGACTGGACGATTCTAAAATACTCCATTTTATTTCTTGTACAGTAATTTGAAAATTAGATATTGATAAAAGATATTACGTTCCTATTCATTCGTCGGTTCTTCGAAGCGTATTTATTGAGTTCTAGGTATTGTCAACTGATTTCTAAAGACTTCTTTTATTATTGATAAAAGGTGCTATTCACCTACCCAAGTGACAAAAGATATTACGTTTTCTATTGATACTCCGGTTCTTTTGATTTCTTTGTTATAAAAGAAATGCCAATAATATAAATTGGGTAGTAAAAAAGATATTACGTTTCTATTTATTCTTTAGAACCACATTCCATTAATTGTTATCGTATAAGTAAATAACTAGTCTCTATTGACATGTCGGTTCTTGCTTCTTTGTTATAAAAGAATTACCAATACTATAAATTAGGTAATGACAAAAGACATTAATTCTCTATTGATATACGTGTTCTTTGAAGCGCATTCCATGTATTGTCATTCAAAGAGTTCTATTATTGAAGATATTGATAAAAGGTGTTATCGGTATTGTCAACAGATTTGTATAGACTTCATTCATGGTTCATAAAAGGTGTTTATCGGCTTTTTGCTCCGCGTCGCAGACAGTTAATGTTTCATTTTAGGACTGGGTTATGTTTCTTTAACATAATATGTATTTTATATTACTTTTAAAGCCTGGAGTTGTTTTTAAATAAAATGTCTTTCATTTAATCTTTGGTTAAACGATCACAGTATATGAAATAACGAGTAATGTATTTGTACTAAACGAATTGGAACATAATATATATCGCAAACATACACCATGAATACCGCGTGTATGTTTATGACGAAGGTTAGACTGCTGAACATGTAAGCGTGATCAACCGCCGCCACCGACCGCCGCCGCCAACGACAGCCACCGCCCGCCGCCGCCACCGCCACCGCCCGCTGCTGCCTCCTCCTAATCCTCCTCCTCCGCCGCCGCCGCCGCCTCCTCCTCCTCCGCCTCCTCCTCCTCCTCCGCCGCCGCCACAACCACCACCATAACTTCTACTACGACTTTATATTTTAAAAATGATAAGTACAAACGAAAAATAAGACGCAACGCATAAATTCAGTTTACAATTTTATTTTCAAAAAAGGAGGAGGAGGAGGAGGCAGCAGCGGGCGGTGGCGGTGGCGGCGGAGGGCGGTGGCTGTCGTTGGCGGCGGCGGTCGGTGGCGGCGGTTGATCACGCTTACATGTTTTGCAGTCTAACCTTCGTCATAAACATACACGCTGTGTATGTTTGCGATATATATTATGTTCCAATTCGTTTAGTACAAATACATTACTCGTTATTTCATATACTGTGATCGTTTAACCAAAGATTAAATGAAAGACATTTTATTTAAAAACAACTCCAGGCTTTAAAAGAAATTTAAAATACATATTATGTTAAAGAAACATAACCCAGTCCTAAAACATTAATTGTCTGTAACGCGGAGCAAAAAGCCGATAAACACCTTTTATGAACCATGAATGAAGTCTTTACAAATCTGTTGACAATACCGATAACACCTTTTATCAATATCTTCAATAATAGAACTCTTTGAATGACAATACATGGAATGCTCTTCAAAGAACACGTATATCAATAGAGAATTAATGTCTTTTGTCATTACCTAATTTATAGTATTGGTATTTCTTTTATAACAAAGAAGCAAGAACCGACATGTCAATAGAGACTAATTATTTACTTATACGATAACAATTAATGGAATGCGGTTCTAAAGAATTAATAGAAACGTAATATCTTTTATTACTACCCAATTTATATTATTGGCATTTCTTTTATAACAAAGAAATCAAAAGAACCGGAGTATCAATAGAAAACGTAATATCTTTTGTCACTTGGGTAGGTGAATTGCACCTTTTATCAATAATAAAAGAAGTCTTTAGAAATCAGTTGACAATACCTTTAACACCTTTTACCAATACCCGACATCTTCAATAATCGAACTCAATAAATACGCTTCAAAGAACCGACGTATGAATAGGAACGTAATATCTTTTATCAATATCTAATTTTCAAATTACTGTTCAAGAAATAAAATGGAGTATTTTAGAATCGTCCAGTCCGTTACAATAGGATTTTTTGATTTAGTGATATTAATTTTGAATGTCATTGAATTTTAATAAACTCGGGAAATCACCAATTCGGTAAGTCTTTGTTAGTATATTAACTAAATGTTTTAAATAGATCTTTTTATTGTTTTTGAAGTAGGGGTTACCTTTGTTGTTGTTGTTGTTTTAATTCTGAATTCCTATTGTAGTTGGTTGATAGCAATTCATTACTGCATGTTTACGTTTAAAATAGACCCTTTTCACATGTCTCTGTCGCGTAATGGTTTTTCCGATTTTTATCGAAACGCAATTTTAGAATGAGACGTCATATGCTGACTCACATATTAATAGTGAATAGATGGTTTAATTCCGTAATCTTGACACAATTTTTTTAAAATTTTAAGTATTTAGACCCAGAAAGTGTTCGGTGTAATTCGATAATCACATATGTAGTTTGGAAGGAAAAAGTAAATTATTTATTATGCAAATTAATCCCGTTTACTAGATTTGAACAAGCGCTCATCTCAGGAACACATGAAACCATGAAGAATCTAATTAAAAATAATCTAGGCATATGAACCATAGGAAAATTATTTTGCATTGATTTTATTTATATAATTTTAAAGTTACCTTCGATTCATCCTTAGGGTACATCTAGTCAGGTCTTAATAGCCAAAATTGAACTCGATCGTTTGGTTTGTGCCTTAAATGTAAAACAGAATAGAAAGTGTACCTCATTCTGAAATTCGGAGATTATATGGTAGTGATAAAAACACGTATAACGAATGGTCCGTGATTAACCTGTCAATCAAGTTCATCGGTGCATTACATTAGATAAATGCTTAAGATACGAAATACAATGACTGGAATTTCTTTTATATCGATAACAAAGAATAGAATGCGCTTCAAAGAACCCGTGTATCAAAAGAAAACGTAATGTCTTTATCATTATCTTAACTATATTATTGACTTAAACAATCGAAGATATTTCTTTTATTAAACAAAGAAGCAAGAACCGACATGTTAATAATTATTTACTTATACGATAACAATTAATGGAATGTGGTTCTAAAGAATCGGTGCATAAATAGATACGTAATATCTTTTATTACTATCCAATTTATAGTATTGGCATTTCTTTTATAACAAAGAAATCAAAAGAACCGGCGTATCAATAGAAAACGTAATATCTTTTATTATTAATTTATAGTATTGACTCGAATCATCAAAGGTATTTCTGATAACAATTAATGGAATGCGCTTCAAAGAACACGTGTATCAATAGAGAATTAATGTCTTTTATCATTACCTAATTTATAGTATTGGTATTTCTTTTATAACATAGAACGGAATATGGTTCTATAGAACCCGTGTATCAATAGAGTTATAAAGTCTTTTATCATTATCCAATTTATATTATTGTCTATAACAATCGTAGGTATTTCTTTTATAACAATCAAAAGAACTGGTGTAACAAAAGAGTCATAAAGTCTATTATCCGATATTATTGACTCTAACAATAAGTGAAAGGAAAGAAAAGAGCGAATAGAAACGGTACGTAAATGAATAGAAAGAAAAGAACCAATAGAAACGCTTTTCGAACTATGAATGTCTTTGAACGTTGATGTTCATTTAGTCGCTGGACATCGAGGAGTGAACATCAGAAACAGGTATTTGCGATATTTTTTATTTTTATAATTTCTAAAGCAATATGACGTCATATTTACTGCGGTTTATCATGTGTCTTTTGTTTTCAGAAAATGATGTAATCTTTTTTAGAAAATGATGTTTATTTCAGAAAATTATGTAATACATTATTTGTGATCTTTTTTAATGATGTAATGATTTATTTTATTTAATCACAATAGATGATGTAACGTTGCTACGTCATCCGCTAAAATGAGATTTTATTTATAGTTACAAGATGGCCGTTATCTAGGTCATGTATTTATAGAAACAAGATGGCCGCTATCTAGGTCGTGTTACGTAACAAGATGGCCGCTATCTAGGTCATGTTACGTAATGTTACGTAATGTTTGTTTGACTCCAAAGCGTCCCAGGTACTACTGTACGCAATAAAAAATTTTGCAGCACATGTCCACTGCATGTCCGACATTCACATTTTTTCAGTTTTACACAAACAAAGTAAAATCAAATGTTTATATCCAAGTTGTTTTATGATCGACAGAATATACAAACACGATAATTGACGATGTAATCCATTGATTCAGCTGGTGTGTATTACGTTATTATTAATTGTGGTTTTCTGTCAGGGGTTTTGAATGAACATTCCGTTTGTTAACAAACGCTCGCCGTACATGTTTTGACAGTTTGAAGCACCATAGATGTCTGAGTATATATAATTGATGTCAATATGTTTATTTGTTTGATAACCAGTCAAACATTGCTTTAAACCAATTATCATTATAAAATTCTGCAAGGTGTTCTGCCGACCTGGCAGGTCCGCCATTTGATTTCTGCAATTTCTGTTAATGTAAATTAGGCCAAATTATGCAGTTTCACGCCGGATATGGCAGAATAGGTCTCTTGATTATTTTAGTCTCCTCAGGTAGATCAGAAAAGGCTTCATTAGGAGCAGGCATTTTCAATTGAAACAATTTCATTTAAAACCTGAAAGTTGTACACGTTATCGCTTAACCATATTATAGGCACTGAATGATTCAAGCGAATAAAGCGAAAAATTTTATGGTGATGCATTTATTTGTAATATGGAATAGGCCCTTCATCAAAGTGCGGAACCGGTTACACACTGTTTTACATCGTATTCTCATTATTGCAACTCTTTCAGTCTAATGAATTATAGAATCATTTTATGAGTAAACATACATGTAGCAAAGAGGAGCTATCTGCTAAATTTACGCCTTTCCACACACCAGTAGAAAAGCTAAGAAAAATTTTAATCACCAAATATATTTATTATAATAACTGATAAAAGACACCATAACAACTGTTAGAGTTAGTTAATGATAATGAGGAGCGAACTTGACCGTCCGCAGGCTTCGAACCCAATGGTTTAGCCAATTTTAATAGATAAAGGTGGAGTTTGACCACCACCACCACATTCCTATCGCTTGCTTGTAAGAGGAAGAGAAATTCGGCTGAACTAGATCGTTTTTCAGATAAGTCTCGAACTTGGTAACTGTGATTTTTTATTTATGTATATTTCGCATGCAAGTTCAGCGGAGAATTATACTTAACTTTATTTGCTGCATCTTATGCTTACTTCTGGTGTAATGAAATAGTATATTAATCTTATTTTAATTCTGATACATATTAGAGGGCCTTACTTAGCAGAATAATTAATTTTGACATATAAAACTAAACCGGCTGACAAAAGCGACAACAAACAAGTATACTATGAAAATGCTCGTATATGTAATACCAATGAAGACATATTTTCGTTTTAATTTCCAGTGTTTCAGTGCTATCAGGAAAAAATGGGTCCAATAAGTTTTAAGAATTTCACGAAATGTATAAAGTTTTCTTAATTTTGCGTTAATGAAGTTAAAGTTAAGTTAATGATGTTAATGAAAAACAAGAGTCCCAAACTGAGACAAAATACGCCCGTCATATTTCTGGTAAATTCAATGATAATGACAACATTTTTGGGAGCAGGATTTTCGAAACTCATTGAGTGCTCGAGCTGTTTTTCAACAATCAAGTCAACATAATCATGGTTCCCTCGTAAGACAAAAACACAAAAAAAATGTTCCGTAGAACATCAATTTCACATCAAGCAGCTCTCATATGTAACAATATTATATATGTCTAGCAAATACATATATTTCATTAAACAGGACTTCAGAAACATAAAATGTATTTTGGATTAAAATGCTGATCATCAAAGTTGCATAACGATCCGATGAAAATTATTCGACTTGGAGAGCAGATACCGCTAATTCAGTTTTTTTGACAATTCAAGGGCCATAATTCAGGAGTGCCTGGGGGATTTGGCAGGTTATAGAACTTGGTCGAGATATTATGCCCACCAACATATTCACCAAGTTTGATAAAGACCGGATGAAAACTCTTTGACTTAGAGATCGGAAACCCAAATTTTGGACAATAAAAGGACCATAATTCAGGAGTTCCTGGGGGGATTTGGCTGGTTATAGAACTTGGTCGAGACATTATGCACACCAACATATTCACCAAGTTTGATAAAGACCTGATGAAAACTCTTTAACTTAGCGGAAACCCTGTGGACGCCGCCCGCCAACCCGCCCGCCCGCCGCAGGTGTCCCCATAATACGTCCCGTTTTTCAAACGGGCGTTTAAAAATGAATGGGTATAATTTTACTGAAAATGTACCCACTCCCAAGTTTCGATATAAAGGCGTTGGAAACATAACTTTTTCGGTGTTTCGAAATGATCATGTTCTCAAATAACTTTACTTGGAGGGAAGTAATGTTTAAAGATAAAAAGTAATCTTACTAAATAAAATGCGACTTTCTTTTTAATGAACATTTTAACTTAAAAGTTAATTACATCATACGATTATAAGAAACATGTGTTTTTTAAATTAAGTTTACTTGTATACTTGAAATGTACAAAGCTGTGAGTGTATCAGTGAGCTTTTTACCGCATTGTATTAATTATTTTTACAATTATCTTGACTTCGCTATGATAAAGGACTTTCTTGAGACCGTTTCCATATTGGATTGGAAAACATTTGGTCCAATGCGTGGCTAAACAAATGCCGCGCACAAGATATTGGACTGTGCACACTAATTTGTCTCGGATACAATTATTTTATCGTTCATACATTTGGGTTGTTTAAAATAAGCATGAAGCTCTTCACACACCTTTATCAACCCAAATGTTTTCCATAACTCATTGCACGCAATAGACAATGGGTTCATTTATGTAGTCGTAATTAAAAGTCAGTTGTTTTCAATATACTGCCCCGTTACTACTTATCACATGAATGGTTGCGGAAGTTATGTTTGAATTTAGAATAATTTATCTTCCACCAAGCATTCCAACACCAGAAGAAAACGCCTTTATCACTGAAGACAAAGCAGCATCTTGCCTTTGTTCCCATACAAGAAAGGTACAACAAGACGGAATGAAAACTTATTGAACAAGATGGCGATAATATCTAATCGTCTTGTCTTCGTGTTGATTATTTTACATCACATGCATATCTCGAAAGACATTTCAAGAAATTCCCTACTTAATCGAATCTGGACCTGATGGTGCGTTAAAGCACAGAGTGAAACAACCGGGAAATTGCGAATGTAAGTGTTAAAGCGATAGCTGACAAAACTATAGATAATCTGCAAAATAAACGATGAATCGCTTAAATTAATTCTACACATTATCGATTACGAAGTACGTATATAGGAAAAAGTATTTGTAAAAACTATAATCGTGAGATAAAAACGAAATACCAAAATACTAAAAATAGAGATTAGTCATTTGAATCCTTATTTAGTCTTTTTTTTTTTAAATAACAATATACAGGTATACATATATTTCTTTATGTGAATCATAAAGACCGTCGAAGACATACTAGTATTTGGATTCTATCCAAGATAAAAAAAAGATAATTGTTGTACACTCCAAACTCAGTTTGTAAGTGGATAAGTGGATTAAGATACTGATAAACTCAATAATTCTTAAAATACAATCTTCTTTTTTAAAATATGCCAATACAACAATATAAACAAACTAATACAACAATAGAAAAAAATTTATATTGTTGCAGTTACCGAGAAGAAATGCAATATTTACACACATATGTATTCCCAATACTTACCAAAGCAATGGAAAGACGTTTGTGATTTACAGAATTTCGGGATACCACTTTGATCACACACCGAATGATGGCACGCTTGTGTACGTGAGCGTTGACGTACTTCTCAAAACATCTGCTCATGCGCGGCTTTTTTGTAGCCATGCACCGGAATAAATTATTTTTGTTGCAAACTGAACTGTCTACAAAAAGATCATCATCGCAGTTCAAGATGATATTATCCAAAACAGTGTCGAACTTGAACGCAATAAAAATGGACGCAACATGATGTCAGTGTCCTTTTAAAAGAACAATATACATGTACATATGAGTCTGTGCTTGCTGAAGCATTGTTCATGTTGTTACAACGAGAAAGTAAAGTAGAGTAATGATACTGCAAGCCGCTGAATAAATTGATACTATGCGATGCATTGGCTGACTTTGCAAATGAGTCGATATGTTTTCTAATGCGTTTTATAAAATTCATAGAAAACTTATATATCTAGATCAATACATATTGACAGAACTAAACATGACATTTATACCTGTGTTGCTATAAAAATATACGTAATACATTTTCTGATCAACAGTTATTTCCAAACCAGCAGTACTGTTATGAAATTGGAAAATACAATTGTTTCACGGTACCAGCTTACATTGTACACAGTTTTTTATAAGACAAAAATAACTCCGTCGCATATTACTTATTACAATAGATTATTTGAAAAAAATAGTTATAATACATTTATTTAACAATTATTTAATACCTAGTTAAATATACAAAAAAAAGATTTTTCATCAGCTATGATACTGATAATAAATATAAACAATAACATGTATTTATTGAATATCATTTTTTGTCACGACATCAGACCTGACATCATCACAAATGACCATGAAAGATAATGGATGAATCGTATGAAAATGTTGTCCAAGATTTTATATTAAGATTTTAGAAGATTTTCTGACCATAAATTTTAAAATACTCTCATCGGTAATTCATTTTGATGGTGTCATAGAAATGTTTGACAAAAAGAAAAAAAGTGAATTGCGAGTTAAATAATCTGTGCCGCTAGTTTAGAAGTTTTCTGTAATTTTTATATACTTTCTGCTTTTACAAATAACATTGACACGATACTGTATGTACCTGTGATATGATAAAACTCGGTGACAGGGATTCCAAATGTTAAACATGGGGAAAACCCATGTGTCACATTCACAAGATAAGCAATAAATGATTGTAATAAATTTTATGCAATAATCGGTGTAAGCAAAAAAGGGGGGTAGTGAGAGATATGTTTAATACATGAATATTTATTTATTTAGAGTTATTTTAAGAATTTAAAAAATATCGAATTAAAGGTTAACAAAAAATCTACTTTATTTAAGATCGTGAGGATTTTAATCAAAATCTGATTCATTTGTGTGTCTTGTTTCCTTTGGTTTGAATGAGACTAACTTTCTGTGTGGCGAAGGGCAGTCTACTCGTAATTTCATTTGTTGTTGTTCTTTTTAATAAAATGAAGCCGGTGGGGCTGAGGGGCGTATGGGAGGATGTGTTATCAATAGACCAAAATGACCGGAGTCATACAGTATCCGTTACTTTTAATACTTGTATGTGTTCAAAGCCCAAGTTAAAAAATAAGACTTGCCTCCATTTCAATCATTCATATGCTTTAGAACCCTAATGGACTTGACTTTTGTTGCATTTTGTGAAAGGTCTATATATTATGGTCTTTTATGAATATCTGAAAATGCCGCGGATAAAATAATAATAACATTTTATCCCTTTTCCACCCTGAGTGAGCTAAATAAAGCTTATCTAAACAAAAGCGAGCAAACTTTATTGATTTTAATCTTTCTATTGAAAATGGACACCTCACTAATAAAATATATAATAAATAGATAATTTTAAATCTAATATTGTAAGTTTTCCGTTTTATGACGGCTATGTTCCTCATGCAGCATCTAACCGGGTTTATATCTCACAGCTTATTTGCCTTTCTAGAGCTTGTAACGATGTTAAGGATTTCATTGAACGTAATAATAACTTTTCAAACAAGGTTATCGGTATCACAAATTAAGGAAAACCTTTTGCAAGTTTTATCACCGATACCTGGTGATTAACCCATTTGCAGTTTATAATTATGCTTACCTATTTGGTTCCACGACGGTTGCAGGGCTTTACAAGAAATCTTGTAAAAGAACGTAGAAACTCGATTTGTTTATTTATTTCTTTTATCCCACTAATCGTGTTCTTACTGATTTGACATGGTGCTCTGGTCTCGGTAAGATTACTGAGTGCCCCAAACCCTTGCTTTGTAATGCTATAAGCGTCTTGTGTTTTTCATGTTTGTGTGCTTTTGCTTGCAACATTAGTAGTACTGGGGCCGGTTTGACCCCAAACAAACATTACGTAACATTACGTAACATGACCTAGATAGCGGCCATCTTGTTTCTATAAATACATGACCTAGATAGCGGCCATCTTGTTACTATAAGCGGATGACGTAGCAACGTTACATCATCTATTGTGATTAAATATAACAAATCATTACATCATTAAAAAAAGATCACAAATAATGTATTACGTCATTTTCTGAAATAAACATCATTTTCTAAAAAATATTACATCATTTTCTGAAAACAAAAGACACATGATAAACCGCAGTAAATATGACGTCATGTTGTTGAAGAAATTATAAAAATAAAAAAATATCGCAAATACCTGTTTCTGATGTTCACTCCTCGGTGTCCAGCGACTAAATGAACATCAACGTTCAAAGACATTCATAGTTCGAAAAGCGTTTCTATTGGTTCTTTTCTTTTTATTCATTAACGTACCGTTTCTGTTGGCTCTTTTCATTCAATTCATTTATTGTTAGAGTCAATAATATCGGATAATAGACATTATGACTCTATTGTTACACCGGTTCTTTTGATTAATATAAAAGAAATACCTTTGATTGTTATAGACAATAATATAAATTGGATAATGATAATAGACTTTATAACTCTATTGTTACATGGGTTCTATAGAATCACACTGTTCTTTGTTATAAAAGAAATACCAATACTATAAATTAGGTAATGATAAAAGACATTAATTCTCTATTGATACACATGTTCTTTGAAGCGCATTCCAATCATTGTTATCAGAAATACCTTTGATTATTCGAGTCAATAATATAATGACAAAAGACAATTAGTCTCTATTGACATGTCGGTTCTTGCTTCTTTGTTTAATAAAAGAAATACCTTCGATTGTTTAAGTCAATAATATAGTTTAGATAATGATAAAGACATTACGTTTTCTTTTGATACACGGGTTCTTTGAAGCGCATTCTATTCTTTGTTATCGATATAAAAGAAATTCCAGTCATTGTATTTCGTATCTTAAGCATTTATCCAATATAATGCACCGATGAACTTGATTGACAGGTTAATCACGGACCATTCGTAATACGTTTTTATCACTACCATATAATCTCCGAATTTCAGAATGAGGTACACTTTCTATTCTGTTTTATTTTTAAGGCACAAACCAAACGATCGAGTTCAATTTTGACTATTAAGACCTGACTAGATGTACCCTAAGGATGAATCGAAGGTAACTTTAAAATTATATAAATAAAACCAATGCAAAATAATTTTCATATGGTTCATATGCTTAGATTATTTTAAATTAGATTCTTCGTGGTTTCATGTGTTCCTGAGATGAGCGCTTGTTCAAATCTAGTAAACGGGATTAATTTGCATAATAAATAATTTATTTTTTCCTTCCAAACTACATATGTGATTATCGAATTACACCAAACACTTTCTGGGTCTAAATACTTAAAATTTTAAAGAAATTGTGTCAAGATTACGGAATTAAACCATCTATTCACTATTAATATGTGAGTCAGCATATGACGTCTCATTCTAAAATTGCGTTTCGATAAAAATCGGAAAAACCGTTACGCGACAGAGACATGTGCAAAGGGTCTATTTTAAATGTGAACATGCAGTAATAAATTGCTATCAACCAAATACAATAGGGGGCAATGATATTATTAGGTACATCTGATGATCAGCTGAAGCATTGTACAGATGACGCTTTACTTCCTAGCCTAATGATTCTAGTAAAGATTATATTGAACGAAAAAAAAGTGGTAAAGCAAAGAACTACTGAGACCGATATAATGATCACATGCTCAGCTTAACCAATGTGTATTATAAATCGACTTAATAGTGTTTGTTCATTATGATTTCTTGATACTTTAATTTCTCTCGCAGCCTGAAGTGGAATTCTCTAAGCCAAATTGAAGAAATTATAACCAAACTATATTCAGATACCAAACGGTTGTCATACAACGAGATTTAATATAACCATTGTATTCAGAAATCTACTTCTATCGGTTTGCATGTTTAAATTGTTGTTTTTCATTCTTCATTAATTTAAAGGTTCTAAACGGTTTTATAGCAAGCAATCTCACTGTTCTAAAGAATCGCTTTAATTATTGTAATATGCTCTTCCAGAAAAATAAGCATAATTTGGGATGCTTAGTTGAAGAAATTATGATTAAGGAATTATCAGTAAACAAGAACATAACGTTATAAATAACAGAATCTGATTTTTCTATCAGCTACAACATTTAAGAACTAAGTAGTCCAATAACTTCATTAACATTGTTGTAATTTACGCTTCAATGAATTTGCAATTACAATAACTTAAAGGTGTTCTTGATCAAAGCTGCCTGTAATCCAGTAGCGTGGCCTGGTGTTAGATTATTCAATCAAAGTTGTAATACTTACTGATGTTTTATGTGCCAATAATAAAATAATGTTTCCCTTATTGTTTTTCGGGAAACCTCAAATTCATACGATATATATGCTATTAAAGCTGACAAGAAAGAGAATCTCTGAAACGTAGTGAGTATCCTGTCGTATTAATATAAGTAGATAGAAAAAATATACAAGAGTTATTTCTTTTGTGCCTAAGTATAGTAAATTATTAGAATTTGTGCTTGATTTCTTGATTATGACAATCAGTTGTACATCAATCCATACAAAGAACGCGATTGTGTTTCCATAGAAAGATCTTATTTGCCGTATTGGATAATAACGTTTTACAATCCAAATAAAGACTTAATAGATCACTTGAACTGGCTAATTGTCACGATCTTGCTATCTGGGTTTAAGTTTAATGGTACAAAGGAAATAGTTTAAGATCATTACTGATAAAAAAAACACCAGAGGTTGAGTAGATTCTTAAAAAAATCAAAATTAGTGCTAAAGTTATAAAACTGAGCATGGAAACCAGTCTCAAATCTCAGAGATTTGAGACTGGTTTCCAAACTCAGCTTTATAACCTTCAACCTAGATCGTTGGATGAATCTACGTAATTAACAACATTTCCGCGAAACGAATCGTGCACATATTTTTTTCTAGATTCCAACAAAGAAAATGATCTACTTTATTTATTAATAAATCCTTCTTGCTATTGGTTTATTCTTCGCCATCAATAGATTTACCCTTATCAAAGTAATACATGTATTGATAACCCCAACGCCACACAGATCGCAGATATTGCAGCAGCACCTAGAAAACCACGCAAGGGACAGACACAGTAAATTTCATCCGTATACCCCAAACTGGATAGTTCAAGTAAACCTATACACATTCACCCACAATTATTAGCATTCTGTATGGTTTGAAATAAGCATGTTACCATAAAATCTTTGAAAACAATTGAAACTAAACTGAAGTTGAATCAATATATGTATGGTTTATATTATTTGTATATTCACACAAATCATTTAATTTTATCTCTTTAACTAACAAAATGACATCAAGGTACATGTTGTTTTACAATTAAGTATAAATGAAGACCTGTGTGTTTTTTTAATGGAAAACCTCACAACATAACTGAAATTTGGTTAAAATAAATATAAGTCATGCACATTAATCAGATGTTTACAACATAAAATGAAATAAAAAATAAGATTTTTGTAACTTACACCACTGTTCACAGCAATATCAAATGCTAAACATATTTTAATTTTTTAGGAAATCTAACAAGTAATGAATGAAGTTATGAACAAGTGAACCGCAACATTAGGAAAACACATCCTACACAAATGACCGACAAGAACATAGGAAAATAAAGAATATTATTTATATTTAAATCAAATTTAAAAACAAAAACACGACAAACAATTTACATGATAGAAAACCCGAGGGGTTACAGCCTTAGAATGGTCAGTTGCAAAGTATGTTAGGACTGGGACTTTAAATCAGTTTCTAAGGTGCATCTGCCTTACACTTGCTCCGTCAGGTTCTCATATAAACTAACAAAAGCACAATTGGTACTGGCATTCAAATTGGTAAGTCACGTGAGAACCTTACTGAAAACAAAGCATCTAAGAAATTTAAACTGCAAGAACGCGATGGCGGGAAACAAAAACGATTTATTGCATTACTAAAACTTATATATTTTCAACAAATTCAATAAATTACTCGATTTCCTGCCACCGTCGTCCAATTAAAGATGTAAGCAAGGTATCAGCTGTTGATGGGGTAAGCACACAGCATGCATAACTTTTTAGATATGTGAGAAGTGATTCTGGTGAAATAAGTGGAGAAACTGATACTGGCGTATTTGCTTTTATATGTAAATCAAATCCTTCAAATATCCTAAGGGATATAAACATTAACTAACTTTTATTTAAAAACAATCTTTATTTTGACGTTTTGGCCTTATAGCCTTTATCAAATTATACAAATCGCATAAGACTACATCTTTTACACACATATATCATAAGTGTATAAATCTACCATCATCAATTACATTGATGATATATGTGAATAAAAGATGTAGCCTTATGCGATTTATATAATTTGATAAAGGCCATAAGGCCGAAACATCAAAAAAGAGTGTGTGTTTTTTTTAAGTAAATACATCAAATCATCAAAATACACTGTTTGAAGACCACATTGTGCTTCCGTCCCGATGCCCTTGCTTCAAAGTTTTATTGTTATCAGTGCATTCTTTAACAGTGTTAAACTTCTAAATAAGCGAAATGAAGTTCAAATGAAAGCCCCGTAAGCTGTTGCACGCGTAAATCTAGATTAATTTAGCAAATCTGCCCAGCCCAGAATTGATCAACAGTTTTTCCAATTTGAAAAATATAACATAAAAAGTTAAAATGCATATCGCCACACTAAAGAACACAGCCTTCCCAGGCACTGAACAAGTAGAGAAGAAAAGAGAGCATGTGTTTATAAAAAATATCAATTTCAAATAGGACACCACAAACAATTAACGAAAAAGAGAACCTTTGGGGTTACCGCCTTCGAACGGTCAGTGACAAAACAATGAGGGTTTTAACCAGGTTATTGGGTCATCCAGCCTTCACACTTGCGACAACTGATTCTCATATGAATAAACAAGTACAAGTTATCTAAATAACTCCAACCGACCTATCAGCTAAACAATGATGCAATGTGTACACAAATATATAAAACATAAGAAGCTAAAAACATTGCAAATAATTAAATACAGAAATAGCAACATAAAATGCAAATATAGCAGTTTAAACACTTTAAAATAGATCTACCTCAATCTCTCCTTTAAGAACTGATTTGTACATATCCTAATTTGGCTGTTTCAAGGTTCAACTGTTTACTACAAATTTACATTGAAAACACCATTAAATATATCCTGTTTATCACAAAATCTCTAATTGTTTTCTAACCTGTTTTTCACAAAATCTCTAATTGTTTTCTAAAAGGTATCGTTTTTGCAAGCTATTCTACCATTAGAACTATTAGCTTAAATTAATCAAAAGCGTATCACTTTGCATTACTCTACCTTTTTCAGACTTAAAATTAAGGTCAATACCAAATTGTATTGGAAACATATCTGCTAAAATCATGTATCACAATGAGAACAAGTGATTTGGAAGAATTATTATTAAGTACTCAAAGGTTGCGAAGCACCGAGTTCAACACACCTGGTGCATTTGGATGTCAATAATATATAAATTTGTGGAAAATGATTGTGATGTATCAAGCATGTCGCCAATATGATTGTGATGTATCAAGCATGTCGCCAATGTACACATAGACATGAATGACAGTCATGTAACTAAGGTGACGTATTTTAACAGTGTTTAGCTTATGCTACATACACTCAACAAAAGTTCTAATTGGTCACTTTTTGTCCTTAATTTTTTATGAGAAAGATATTGAATTCACTCTTTATTTACGAGGTACAGTCAAAAAGTTCCCGGACTGTCATGATATCTTTTTATTTTCCGTACGATTCTGTAATTAAATATATGACATAAAAAATATAACTATTCCACTGCAAAAACATATAAATATATGTAAAATACACAAACATAAACATGTTTACTGATCCATCAGAATAACGCACTATGTCATGTACGGAGCACTTTCGCGACGTCGATGACATCCATATAAAAATCGACGAGAAGCGTCACACGGGTTGCTTTCATTGCATCTGTCAGCAGACGAGGAACCCAGCGAGCACATACCTTATTCATGTTCAAGTCCTGGGTCACTATTTTATGGATAGTTCCATGACTCAGCTCGACAGTGTCAGCAATATCATTAAGAGACTTGCGCCGATCAGTTGCTAGGACGTCCTTAATCATTTTGACTGAGCGCGCATCATTTCCCGGCCTTTCGCTTCGCGTATTACCCTCGTTATCCGCCCTACCTTCCCCGAAACGTTTGTTCCACTCAAACACAAGAGTCCTGGAACAATTAACAACACCATCCTTCTGTTTCATGAATTTCCAAGTATCCGTTGGGGTCATACTAGACATCGCACAGAATTTAATCACCGTCCACTGCTGCGTACGTTCGCTTAACGTTGTCATTTTCTTGCTTCAGATTGTTTACATGGCGGAAAATATACTTCACAAAATGGCGATACGTTAACCGATCACGCTGAAATTTTGTTATTGTTTACTAGTAACGATCCGTTGACGTCATGCGGAAAAATCAAGACGTTTTGGTGTCTTTATTTTGAGAAACTTTATAGTTTATAGTAATCTCATTGCAAAATAAGGCAAATTCTAAAGTGCTCCGTATTAGGGTTGTGGAGATGCTAAATGTGAAAAAATAAATCCAAATACTTGTTTTAACCTACTTTTTCTTACCTGTTAATATTAGATTTGAATAGAAATACATGCATGGTAAATTTCTGAACTTTCTGACTGTACCTCGTATAATCATATGCCAACAACAGTCTTCAATTTAAGCTTTAATCTTGTAATTATTGATTTTGGAACAGTTTGGCAGTTATCCTTAATTTTGCTAAAAATGCATTTCTTGCATAAAAAGGCCAAGCAAACAGAGATTTGCTCTTAATTCCATGTTTTGTTATAATAGGACCCCTCATTAGTAGGAAACACGGAAAACATGATAAATCAATAGCACGTTTGATTAAGTAAACTCCTTTCAAAGCATGCAATTTTAAAATTACCTCCCTTTCAATTAAAAACTGTTCTAATTTTGACCCTGCTCTGTAAGTAAATGGTATAGGATTCATTTTAGAAAACAATCAATAAAGATTAAAAAGACATTAGATAATTGATTTCAATACAAAACAATTTTTTCCACAACCTCTCTTGGCGTATGGAAGAAACGAAAGTAGCATACATTGTAAACTTATACAATTAATGACCAATTAGAACTTTGGTTGAGTGTATATGCATTCCACATTTGTAGGGCACGCAATCGTTTCTTTCACCTGAAAGACTGAAAGTTTATGACTGAATTATGGCAAATACGAATGTTAGAAGACATTTACTGGATGCAGATATCGATATATATTTTGTTGTTGTTGTTGTTGAGTTGTTGTTGTTTTTGTGTTTGTTTGTTGTTGTTTTTTTGTTGTTGTTTTTTTTTTGGGGGGGGGGGGCAAAAATTTGATTTTTCACAATTATCCAAATACCCATCTTTAACATCATCACAATAACATTCTAAATAAACCCGGAAACAGATTGCAATCATTAAAACATGTTTTTATATTGTTTTAAAAATCACTTATCAGGTGCATAAAAAATAAACTAGCTACAGCAAGAGATATGTGAAAACATCTTGGTGCTAAGTTAACGTTGAGTAGTGAGGTACTCAACATTACATCGATCTCAGAGTATTTTTCCTGGTGGATATTATATAAACCATTTTTTAACGGTTTAGTACAATCTAGAAAATAATCGACATGGATTTTAATTTAGAATCAGTTCTAGCAAGTCGTTGTGAGGTCGAATTTCCAATTCAAATTCGATGTCTTAACATTATAGTTGTTTGTTTGGTTTGAACACAAAACATGTAAGTTATGTTTTTTTCTATATGCATACAATGTTGTAAAGGAGCTCCCTACCTCAAGTGGTACAAGACAATCTAGTAGCCCGATTTTCGAACGGGTAAAGGTTTCTGAGGGTTTGTTTTTCTACCCAACCAAACTTCACACCCCCCTACCATAACAAATGAAAGGAGGATTTTTATTTATTTCAGTTTTGCCTCGGCGACTCGTCCATTTCCGTAAGTTCCACATCTTGTCAAACATTTCTATGTTTATTTGCATAAGGCTTCGTGTCATCATAATATATTTGTCACCTGCAAATTGCAACATAATTCTTACTTTTAGTATATGTAACCACGACCCCATTAGTCATAGGAAAAATATTTGGCCTAATGGTCATTATATACATTGTTCATAAGATATTGCCTCTACTGGGGAGCGAACCTGTACCGTACGGAGACAGCGCCTAGCGTGCACTTCCGATAACTCTACCGACTGAGCTAGCTGGGACAATCCCAAAAATGTTGATAGGGAAAAACCCTGATAAACGTTATCATCACTGCATGACATTGGTAACCGGTTATTTACTGATAACAGTACTGACTGTACGTACGGAGAGACTTTTTACTCCCGCCACATTGCACAAATAGGCTAAGCGCTACTGTAAATTAAAGGTTACTTTTATTATTGTCGACCACATTCTGCCGACTCAAAAACATTGCCAATTTGCTTCACATTCCCTTTGTCATCTAATACATGAATGGTTGCTTATATGCATTGTGGCTTATATACGAGTATATGGTTGCAAGTTACATGCACAAGTTTATGTAGAGTATTTCCGGCGGAAAAACTTGATAAGAAAACTGTTGAGACAGTAATATTCACGTGTATGTTTTTTTTTCTTTACGGTTTTTAACATCTAGTTTCTTATACATTTTAAATTTTATTTTTATACCACTTTAATAGGGTTTTTGCATGTAATTTGTCAAATGTGTTGGTATATTGCAATAAATTTATCATTTCAACTTAAATATTTTTATTATATTGAAAATCTTAAGTGAATAGTGGGGTAATCTTGAACTATTTGAGGAAAAAAATGAAATATGCATATCAGTGATGGCCACATCAAGCAGACACAGCCAAAAGGTAGAGAGAAAAAGAAAGCATGGAATTACAATAAACAATTTCAATATGGACGCCACAAACAATTAACGAAAGTGAGAACCCGAGGGGTTACCGCCTTGGAACGGTCAGTGGCAAAACAATTTGCCACTGGGGGTTTAAACCAGGTTCTAGGGTGCACCAACCTCACACTTGCCCCCAACAGGTTCTCGTATCACAAAACAAGTACAAGTTGTCTTGGTGAAACAACTCCAACCCACCCATCGGCTCAACAATGTTGCATGCAAAAGCACACAAACATATAAAACATAAGAAGCTAATAGCATTTAACTAATTTTTGCTCTCACCATTTGAATGTGGTGTTTGTTTTAAAATAGGCCCACCTTCGACAAACTTTGTCATAATATAACGAACAATCCTTGAGAATCATAAGGAAGCTGTTTATCCACCGCGGCCACTTTTGTAATGTTTGGTAGCGTGTGGCACGACATTTTTACATTTTCACATTTACTCATTTCATCATGTTTATTTCACGAAAAAAAGAAACAAATACTTCGAAATGCACTATTCCAAACTATTTGCCTCTCATAGAACTAGGTCGTAATACTGAAACGATATACTGTAATTAAGTACACGTGTACTTGTCAACGTTTATCTTTTATGCAATCTGGATGTATATTTATTCTTTTCAATATTTTGGCTAATACATTTTCACAATTATTACAAAATGTCATGTTATTTATATTTATATTATTTATTTTTCAATAATTTTTATTATTATGGTTAATATGGAAAATCTTCTTTTCTTTCAGTGCTTTAATCTAATACGCCATTAGAAAACCGGAGCAAAAATACAGAATCGGAAAACGACACTGTCAAATACGATATTTTTAATCTGACGAGGTGCATCAATCTTGATGATTTTCGCTGCACTATGCTTAAATCATTCTTGGGTATGTAACAATACCTTAAGAACACAATGTGTTTTATAAGAGCATGGTCATATTTGCTACGTTCTTGTTTATGTTGCACAAGACAAAATTATTTCTAATAATCAAGGAACTAAATATTGACACTTCATCATTATATTTCTTCTACACACAAATACGTGAGGATGCATTCATAGATGGTATTGTTAATTACAAATGAATTATCGTACAAGATCATCCCATTGATTATTGATATAACTGGTAAATATTTGTTTTCATGATTAACAAGATTTGTTGTTTGCTTTGGTGAGAAGTGTGTACTCGTCTATTCTTGCATTATTGGTCTTAAGCGCTGTGATGTTTCCGTAGCTACAACAAGCGTCGTTAGACCTTAGGTAACATTTTTGACATTTTGAGTACTCGTTGCGTTTTGGAAAAATAACAGTCATATGCCATTTTAGTGTACAAAGTAGTTTACAAGCTTTTGAAAAATAGCAGAATCTTTTTGTGGAATACTTCGATAAGAGATGTCGCCTGCTGGCTGCATGACGATGATGAAGTAAAATCAACGAATCAGGTAAAATTTCGCAGACTAGCGGCAGTTCTTCATTCGTTATATATCTGGCATGAATAGTCTTCTCATACAAAAACAGTAAACGAGTTCAGAAAATGCTTTTGAACGGCAACAAGTGTTAGATTCTTAATATCACATGCATGAAAACTAGACAAGGTGGCTACACCACGTGATATTTCGAATGTCGTGCACACATTAATATCAGAAAAACCACTCGCTTCAAGCAGGTTTGTTGCTTATTTCTCAGTAATGTCCGGACCGATTTTGATTATTTAAAGAGCCCCATACTCCTGATAACAATCATTTTCATCGACTTAATCTCCAATATCAATCGGCTGTCGTATTTTAAACAATCAAAGACAAATTCTGTTTGCCTTTCTGAATGTTTTGCATTACAATGTTGGAGTTCATAAGCATTTAGTGTGTCGACCCTAGATGAAAAATGGTTTTGGAGTTATTTCACCAAGACAACTTGTACTTGTTTTGTTATACGAGAATCTGTTGGGGCAAGTGTGATGTTGGTGCACCCTAGAACCTGGTTTAAACCCCAGGTGGCAATTTGTTTTGCCACTGACCATTCCAAGGCGGTATCCCCAACGGTTCTCTTTTTTCGTTGATTGTTTGTGGCGTCCTATTTGAATTGACATACTTATAACAAACATGCTCTCTCTTTCTTCCTCTTTTCTTTTTCGCTGCGTGAGGAGGCTGTGTTTTGTGAGTGTGGAGATTCCTGATATGCATTTTTTACATTTTTATATATATTGAACAAATTGTCAAGATACCTCGAGGTGTTGTAAGAAAGCTGCAGTAATGTCATCTTGATGTTCGGTAGAATTAGATAACATATTCAAGTATAAATACAGAAGGGGGCATTATCATTTCCGATAGGGATCCCATTACTTTTTTTTTTAAAAAGATGTACCAATTTAACATAAATATGATACGGTAAGAAAGAGAGCGACTGACAGGTCCATGAAGTTCATGTATAAGAAAATAAGAACCATCTGTAAAAGATATGAAAGATGTTCTTTATTCATTGCAAGCAATACAGGTCTTTTAAGTCCACACAGAATGTATGTTGTTATTGTGAAAACTTGTCATTGTGATAAAATAAATTAAACGATTTTGGAAATTTTTTTATGTTATGCTTTACAATCTGCCAACTATTCAAGTTTGACTGAATATTTAATGTTATTTTCTTTAATATTTCCTCCAACTTGTCATCGGAATAGTCAAGTCGTAAATTGACTCACATGGGAGATAACTGAAAAAACTCCTTTAGAGTTTTGATTAAGCAGTTATGTCCTTTCACATTGTATTGTTTTAAAATTAACTCTAAAAATTTCATAATAATTTATAAATGAGTGTTGTTTAAAATGTTTTCCATGCTGACTCGTTTATTATTAAGTTGACGTATTGCATTTATTTGGAAACGGACTTGAAATCTAGGGGTCTAACGTTGACATGAGTTCCAACATTTATAACAGTTTAATTTTTGTTTGTTGGAAAAAATGCAGATTGTCTATTAGATCATTTTCTTTACTGCATGTTCTTTATAACATAAAATTAGTACTATCTCTACTGAGCCCTTTTAACAAGTAATGGAACACAAGTGCATCGTATAAACACTTGGTTAGAAACTTATCCTAAGAACATTTTTAACAATTTTAGAAAATATTCACGTAAAATATTTTCTTCTCTCCGTTATGCGTTTGCACGCATCGAATGAAAATAGGAGTAAACTTTTTACAATGAAGTGAGAAAAAAGATAAGGCTTTAAAAGTTTCAAACGCTGTCTGCGAGTGCTATTGTTATTCACACATACAACATATTACAAAATTTAGAATCATATTTAAATGGCAAAATGCAGTTTAATAACACGTTGCCCAAAAAATGTTATTGATGCATCTTTATTTTTCATACGTTTAGAAAAGCAAGAACATTGAAGTAAAATAGCTAGACCTAATTATACCCTACCAATCTTTTTACATCCAAACACAAAATCTCAGAAACGCAAAACAACAATATAATTATCAATATTTGTAAAATGATACTAACAACAATACATAAGGATGGACTTTCGATTAATAAGAGAGAAATCAGCATATTTTCATCTATTTCCGCGGCCAGGAAATAAGAAGGTCAAACACACTCTTACAAATACGTCTTATTATATCAATTGTTGGAAATTGACCTCACATATTGTTGTTACATATTACACGACGTGTGGACATTTAAACTGATGTTCAGTGATGCTGACTTTTGTGTATGTACGCGATTAACCGCTAATCTATCCACTCCACCTATCAGCCTCCGACAGAACGAAATAATAAATAGAATGATCATACTCCAAAGATATCGCCGAAACCCAACCACAGCCATAAATGATGCTTTCATATCTTAATTTTGAGATATGCATGTTTAATGATTTTCCATTATTATTGCCATTTTTGAGTCGACAAATGTTTGAATTACAACACGTTTTTTAAAGACATTGTTAACATTTATACAAATTTATCAAATTTCTTGTCAATCGGATTTTTAAATGTAATATTAAATGGAACATAAACTAGTTCATGTAGTGTCGCAGTAAGGATGGACAATGCATTTTATTAAACGGGGATAATCTCAGATGTTTTAATCTCGTATGCTTTATTGCTTCACTATATAAAAGATTCACATTACATGCTGTATTATTTTTATGTTATCAATAAGGTCATTGGATGCATATACGAGGGGTGATTGGGAAGTTCGTAGACTTTTAGTATAGCGTCAGTTTTATTTGTCGCATTACTATGAAACTTTAAATCAACATTGATTAACCTTTTCTTACAAACATTCATTAGCAAAACATATTAATTTTATATTATTCGCTAAATATTCTGTGTCCATGGCAACGCGCAACGGTGAACCCAGAGCACGTCAAAAGTTAGACATTTGTTCTAATTTTTTAAATTTATTAGCATCTTGTTGAGGGCAATTTCTTTATCGTATAACTTGAGTGAAAACGTCTGCTGCGTTGTGTTCAAAATCATGACGTCAACGGGCGACGTCGAGTTAAGGGCAACCATTAAATTTTGTGTCGGATTATAGAAGACACCAAGTGAAATGTTTAAGATGCTACAGACTTCCAGTAATACCCTGAAATGCAGTAGGGCGCTTGATTTTAAGTAGTACTGACAATTTCTCCAGCATCCACCCTACAGTCCAGATCTAGCCCCCTTGGACTTTAGAGTTTTCCCAGAGATCATAACTGCTCTACATGTACGAGGTCTGCGCTTTGAGAAAGTGAACGAGCTTAATATGTACACACAAACTGTTGTTCTGCATACGAAAGTGACTGGTTCAGAGATATATGGTTACAGAGACATGGAAAATACATTTAGATCCATGATGGTTACGTTGAAAAAGTGTGAACGAATCACTGACGTTATCATGACGTCATTTGTATAACGCTCGCGTGCTTCGGGTTCACCTTAATGTGGTTGTGTCATTAGCGGTAATTTTTTATTGTTTAATTTTTTCATATTAATTATGTATATAGCGTGTGTACAATAGAACAACCTTCATAAATTTATATTATATAAAGGTACATAGAGGACATTTATTATTTTATAGCGTCAGTCTACGAACTTCCCGATCAGCCTCGTATAACAAGAAGTCAAAATAATTGGTTGTTTCCGGTGTTCACCGAAACAGGAAGAATTGATGGGTTAAATTCATGTACATCTGCTAAGTGTAAAATCAAACCCTTTAATACGACATTAACATGGAATTAAATTAGTTAGTAAGAGCCGAATCCAAGTGAAAGCATCGGCCGGGACTGGGAATGTGTGAAGACGCGTGTGAACGAGAGGAGTGTATACCTAAAACGAGATATATCGACTCAGAATCTTCCCTCGCGCGGGATAAAGTTCGAGGTTCGTTTGTCGATTATTCGGATGATTTGACAGAAAAACTAGAAGCTATTTTAGGACGTCTCAACAGGGAAAACACCTCTTTTACGGGTCATAAAACCCGGAGAAATTTGAACAGGTACATAATTGCAATTATCAACTTTAGCGAGTTTTCTGCTAAGAAAGCATTAGCTACTGTTCCAGCTGCGGGCCCGGTTATAAGTGCTGTTGCTTTAGCTGCTTCAAAAGTGTTTCAGGAAAACATTGCCGAAAGCGTTTTTGAATTGTGCGTTGATTACTTTGAAGAGAATTTTAGGAGAAAATGTATTGCAGTAAGTGCTATATACAGAAATATTATACGGTATCTGCTTGCCCAACCCGATGCACGCAATATGGCTAGTGATTGTCCTATTTAAACGGGTGAGTCAGTTATTCAACGTTTAGCAGTGGACATTAAATGTTTGTCTAGCCAGCGTGATTTGAGAGACATTTCAGGTCTCATGAACAAAGCACATGTTTACTGTTGCTTATCAACCCTCCGTGAATTATTTCTTACTGCACGGATAGTAACGGAAGAGAAGTATGGAATAGTGACCGATGGGACGGGGGGAGTTCTAAAACGTCACTGGAATGATGATGGTGAGGTCCTGTCACTCCTGTACAAACCAATACGTTCACAAGCTGTTGTCTTTACCCGGTGCCTAAATATCGATTGTGTGGGAGTTTCTTTCAATACGTCAACTGTTTACCACTGATTTGACCAACTTTGACAATAAGACTGTTCGAATCTGGTCTAAGAAATATCCAGACTCGTGCCTCTCTTTCCATAACAATGGAGTTCTATCCTTTCTTCGGTGTCATAGGCAAAGTCGTGAACATGTATTGGATTATACACGATTTGTACTTCATTCCGAGCGAGACGGCATCAACAAGTTCACTCTGCAACCCGATGGGCTTGAAGATTGTTTCGTTTACAGTAGATTCTGGGTAAAGTTTGGCACCTTCCCGCAAGCAGCTTTGAGAGAATGGCGCATTCAGGAGGTCTTACATGGGAAGAAAGAATTAAGTGCGTCATATTTAATTATGCTTGCATCTCAGCAAAACAGATGCATCTTCACAGATTTTACGGGTCGTGTGACAGCAAAGGAAATATCGGAAAGTGACAGAAAATTTCTTTGGAAGATTGAAATATTAGACGAATATGAGACCTAATATTAACAAACTATACCTGTGGTAGTCATGCAAAATGTCAATCCGAAATTTACAACTTTAAGCTGAGAGTATGCCGATATGTACATGTGTGTTTGCTTTGTTAACATTCCAGATAAGTATTGTCCAACAATATTGACCTGGCACTCTTGCATATGACCCTATAGTCGGTAGGTTTCGTAAACGTTATGATCTACCTGTTAATCGATATGAATGTATATAACCAGTTTTAAACGGTCTAAATTAAGAAGCCCCCTTAGCGCAGTTGGTAAAGGTCTTTCAATTCAGAAAAAAAGACGTTAAGCATAGATTTAGGTTCGAATCCTGATTAAATGCTGTTTTGTTATTTTAAATTTGCCATGGTTTGTGTGTCTACTATCTGTGTCGTATTTTTGTTAAATGCATAGATAGTGTGTATGGGCTACAGCAAATTTCATTTATAGCCTATACGATTTCTTTTTTTTTCGGGCCCCTTCACGGGTAACCCCATTTATTTAATATTACACAGATAATAATATAAAATCATTGATAATATCAAATAACATTCATAGCAATAAATATGAGTTCAAATTCGGATTCAAATTCAATTCAATTTTGTTCAGTTAATTACGATTTCTTAATGTCACAAATATAATTGTAGAAAAAAAAACGCTATTTAAAGCGTATCCTTCAACCAGATGTAATAAAACGATTTGAAATTAATTCTTACAAGTAAATTAAAAAAAAAATAAAATAAAAAGTGTATTTTCTTAATGTGGTGTTTGTTAGGATTCGAATCGAAGACCGTTAGAATGGGATTCCAGCTTTTATACCAATACAACAATCCTCACTGATGTATGAGGTGAACAAAAATATAAATGTATTCGCTTGTTAGATACCCGTGTTTATCCAATGACATTTACGGAAATTAATGAAGTGTCAAGTCAATATTGTTGGGCAATAACTTTCGCTGTTTCGTTGACTATTTGCTTTGTACGCTTATTGCAGCACATGTCCGTTGCATGTCCGACATTCACATTATTTTTCAGCATTAAACAAACAAATGTCATTGTTTCCTCAAAAATATCTACACATTTTAGAAGTCGTAAATTATTTTCATTTATAAAGCGAAGTTTAATCAAATGCCTATAAAAATATTATTATCTAAGCTTATGTTATATGATCGACAGAATAGGCATACACGATCATTGTTGTAAATATCATATCACATTTAATGTCAGTCATTTATTCAGCTGCTAACTGTCGTGCATTACGTTATTATTTATTGTGATTTATGTCATCGGTTTTGAATGGACGCATTTTGTAAAGAAATGCTCGCCGTATATTTTCGGCAGTTTGAAACTACTGAGAGATGTCTGACCATACGTAATGATGTCAATATGTTTAAGCCTAATATCGCTTTAGTCCAATCGTCATCATTAATTTCTGCTAGGTGTTCTGCCGACCTTTCCGAAGTCCGCCATAAGATTTCTGCATTTTGTGTACGTGTTAGTTAGGCCAAATTATGCAATTTCACGCCGGCTATGGCAGAATTTGTCTCTTGATTATTTTAGTCCCCTCAGATAGATCAGAAATAGCAATATTTGGAGCAATCAAACTTTTTTTGCTTGAGAATCTTTCTTATATTTATCACTGTAGTTGTTGTGTTTTTCTTGATATTGCATATCAATATGATAAAGAGTGTTACTAATATACAGTTGTATACATTATTAAACTGATTTTCATTTGAAACCTGAAAGATGTATGCGTTATCACTTAACCTTATTATAAGCAGTGAATGATTCAAGCGAATAAAGCGAAAAAAATTAAGGTGATGCATTTATTTTTAACATGGAATACATCAAAGTGCGGAACCGGTACACGCTATTTTATTTTTTCTTCACGTTTATTAAAGAAAGTCAGGCTAATGAATTACAGAAAGATAAGTGAAAAAAGCAAAGAGAAGCTAGCTGCAAAACTTTAGGAAAGCTGAGATGTAGTTAATGATTATAAAGAGCGAACTTGACTCTGAACCGCAGAATTTAGCTATGGTTAATAGAATTATATGTTTGACCACCACCCCGCTCCTCAGACTAGCTTGTAGAATTCAGAGAAAGTCCGCTAAGCCAGATCATTCCGCCGATAAGTCTCGAACTTGGTAACTGTGACTTTTATTTAAGTATAGTTCGCATGCAAATTCAGCGGACTATTAAATTTCAGTTAATTTGTTCCTTGCCTTTTATGCTTATTTTTGGTGTTAAGAAATAGAATATTAGTCTTATTTAAGTTCGGGTACAGATCAGGGAGTCTTATTGAGCAGAATATTTCATTTTGACATATAAAACTAAACCGGTGTAACGTGGTAAAGTGACCCCCATAGAATAATGACCCCCGGTCATTGTTTTATATAAAATACTGACCCCTTTCTATAAAATACTGACTCCCCTTATAAAATAATGACCCCCCGATTTTATCTGTAAAATATTGACCCCCACCTAGCCTATTACTAACAAACTCTATATCGATTCAAGTCACTGTCGTGTTTCTATGGCTTTTATATTTGTTGTTGTTGTTGTTGTTGTTGTTGTTTCTACTGGAGCCGCTGCATGCTGCTGCTGCTGCTGCGTCTACATCTATTGAAATGAAATTTAAAATTGCTTTCATTTGAATTTCATTTGAATTATCATCATTGTATTACAATATACATAAGTCGCTTTAACGTAGCTGTATATGCTTCAACTTCAAAGACAACATTTTTCTACTTCATCTGACGTTAGATAGATCAGGGGGCTGTACAACTAGGGAGAGACATGTTCAATGCTAGATATAGCTGCACTGAACTGCTCTGGGGTAGGGAGGAGGGCAACAGTAGGTGGTAGGTTGTTCCAATGGTATACAGTCCTAGGGAAGAAAGAAAATTTATAATAATCTGAGATTGCTGTAAATTAACTTGTAACTCAGATCTTTTGCATGTATTGCTTATCCTTTTTGTGCTAAATGACTTCTAAAACCACTTTTCGAATGGTCGTGAAAAGGGAAACAGAATAATATTTTTAAGTTATTTCATCATTGCTAGTTCCACTAGTTACACTGTGTGGGACGTTTAATCACTATACAACTTTGATGACTACGAACATGATTCAAATTCTGCTTGTATAATTAATAGATATTTGGTTTCAGTCGCAGAGTGGTTTATGTAGTTGACTCCTAATTCAGTTGCCCAGATTCGATTCCCAGGCGAGGACGCTATCGAAGTATGTTACATCAGATCAGGATTAGACGAGTTCTGGTAAGAACCCTAGAGATACTAGATGGAAATCCAGGCACCCTCGCCGCCTGAAAACTAGCTAGTTCTGTGATTATAAATATTTTTTGATGATTAATATTCAAACAGGTCGTAAATTGCAAAAAGTAGTTGCGTATCTTGTTGATGGAACGTTCCTATGCAGTCCAGCGCCTGTGGTTTAATTGATAAACTGAGCGCCGCACAGTATGTATGCCTGTCACCCATACACGACTCTGGTAGGCATCGAACTCACAACGGTGAGGGGCAAGTAATTCTCGGTCGGAGACCTTAACCATTTTTTCTTTCCACACAAATAGGCATCGGTAGTGGTAATCCCTAAAGCTTGGATCAATTCCGTCTAATTGTGGTCAAAAAACCTGCACGTACGGACGCACGCACGGACGGGTGCCATTACTCCTCCGATGCCTATCGATGGAGATAATTAAGTGTACCTTAGAGGTTTGGGTCGGGGGTCCTTATTCTGTAGGGGGTCACATTTCTACGCGAGGGTCATTTTTCTACGTGTGAGGAGTCATAATATTATGACCCCCAGTCATAATATTATGACCGCGGAGTCAATATTTTATATAAAATAATGACCGGGGGGGTCATTATTCTATGGGGGTCACTTTACGTTACACCGGCTGTCAAAAGCGACATCAAATAAGTATATACCATGAAAAAGCTCGCTCGTCATATGTAATAGAAATGAAGAAATATTTTCGTTTTAATTTCCAGTTGTTCAGTGCTTTCAGGAAAACATGGGTCCAATAATAAAAATGAATGGGTTATATTTTAATGAAAATGTACCCACTCTTTTCGATTTGTTTCATTTTATGATAAATGTTCGAGGCGTTGGAAACATACCAATTTCGGTATTTCGAAATGATTATGTTTTTAAATTGCTTTATTAAGAGGAAAAATAATGTTTAAAGATAAATCGTAATATTTATAGATAGAATCAAACGTGACTTTATTTTTAATGAACATTTTAAATTAAAAGTTGATTACATCATACGATTATAACAAACATGTGCTGATTTAATTATGTAGCTATAATTATATACTTGTAATAAACAAAGCTGTAAGTATATCAGTGATCTTTGTTAAGGCATATTGTATTAATTATATTTACAAGTATCTTCCACTTCGCTATGATAAAGGTCTTTCTTGGGACCGTTTACATGTTGATTTTGAGAACATTTGAACCGGTACAAAACCGGCGAAAGAAAAGCCGCGCCCAAGATATTAGTATGTTTAATCGATTAAAGATTAAACACTTTAACCAGCAGAAATGACTCCTGTTACGTCACACGCCACCACGTGACCTTGCCTATATAAACTCTTGTCTCCGCAGATTCCAGTCTTTTCGATTCTTTATCAACGGAACGAGGTAGAGGCATTGCTACTTTACATAAAAAACTTTGTTTAATAACTTTCAAATGTCTATTTTTCACTTCCTTAACGATGATAATTAATTTTTAATAATATTTTAAATATTTTGAACTAGATCTACTTACAGTAATTTTATGCTTTTAAAGCAGTTTTTATTACACAACCACGTGGGAAGCACATGGTGCGCTTATTCATATTTGAAAATACATATTTGCTCATTTTACTTCATACTCATCTAAGATAATCATTTCATTCAAAGCAATTTCAATTTACCTTTTATATATAATATAAAATACATTTATAATATAATATTTTAAGAAAGAAATTGTTTTGCTGACGTCATGACCGCGCGCAGCTGCCAAGAGCTCGCGTAAACAAATCGATATTACTGTAGGGTCTATAAATTTACAGGTTACGAATTTCGAATTTTTATCATTTTATAACGAACCTTGATGTAAATCATATTTAAACAATCTCCCTCCAGCATTTATCATATATTATTGGCGACCTGTCGTACCTATAACTTTTTTTCAGGGGCGTAGTAAGCCTCTACATGTATTCATGCAGATTTATTATTATGCTATAGACGGTTAGGGATCTTGCAATCTCCCCGTTCACTAAGAAAAGTTTTAAAATGATGATATTAGAATCTTTCTGGTGCCTTCCGGGCATTCCTTGGTGATTCGTGTGGATTCATCCGAGTACTCGGATATAAGCAGTTGCACGCCTTTATATTATAATTTTAATATTACAATATTAGTTTTTGCAATTTTCTCCTAAAGTTTTTCTCTTATTCTATACCCGAGTAAACAATCCAAAGATGACGAAGCACAAACAGGATGATCTGTCTCGTCAAGTACATCGAAAACGGACGGCTTCTCAAGGCGGCGATGACAGACGGATGGTCCAGGAGCAGGTGTGGTGGTCCAGGAAACAGAGTGTGAAGGAGGTTGAAACACCATTTCATACATTATCCACACCAGGTGAAAATATTTTAAAAATCCGACATTATGCTAGTCATGCTTGACCCACTTATTTTAAAATGATAGTCAAAATAATCAAAACATTTAAAAAACCTGTTGCAAAACAACCAGTTCAAGAATCTTGGGTTAAACAACAATTACATGTTTTGAACGGTGAATCATTTCTTAAACGGAAATACCTCGAAGTCTGAACTAACTTTTTCAATCGCATTTATATCTTAAAAGATATGAAGTTATCAGCCAATGTAAGGTTCGCTTTAAAACACATCGGTTGTTGATTTTACGATTCGAACGATATATTAAACCATACCTCCTCGGAAAATATCCGTTCTAGACAAAATTTCCTCAAGTCCACTGGGGCGTAATGCTCTTTATTCATATTCGAAAAATTTTGTCAACTTGTTCAATGATCTATACGGCAGGAGACAGATAAAAAAAAAAAAAAAAAAAAGATCGTTTATTACATATGATTTTGTCCTCGTTAAATCGTCTGGTAATACCTGCTTTCATTTAATGTCGAGGAAATGGGTTGGTTCTTCATTTGTCTCACATAAAAATAATAAGAAGAAAAGATATCAGTCGGTTTAAAACTCAAAGAAAATAACATTAAAACAACTCCAGTTGGTGTTGGAGGAATGTATTTTTATTTCTAAGATCATACCGGTAGGTCGTGCATGTTTACGCTGAATCTATGATGCCATGTCATCAGCTAAGAAACCCCCTTATTTGATTAGGATAATCAAGAAAATAAGAGAGAGAACGCTTCCCTGTTTAAAATACATAAAACGTGTATATTTAGCGGCTAGACTAGCTACAAGATGTTATGCTTGAACTTTAAACTGACGCATCCGACAGTTTTAACCTTCAGCGGTTTTTGAATGGCCATTATGCTAAAATAGTGTCTTTAAGGGCATAACTTATTTTAATAAGTGCTCGTTTGGTTCGAGAATCGCGCCTTCGTTGAAACATGAAGTCTTCACAAACGTACAACTTAATGCATTGAATTCGAAAATTTTAATCCTCTTTCAGTGTTCTAGAACTATTTAGATCAAAGTGCAAGCATATTCCGGGAAAATGGAATACTATCTGCAACGCTAATTCTGTTAGTCCTTTTCATTGAGCAATAGTGTTTGAATCACTCCCGGTACATTTGAACCATGCCAGATCTCTTACGAGTGCGTAGAGAATTTCATACCGAGATCAGCCTCTGTATCAGATAATTCAAATAGGTGCTAAAACTGATATTTATACAACTTTGCTGCATTTGCGATTAACTGGGGTCTCGAACATCGTGTGTATTACTCTAAATATCAATGTTATAACGGAATTTATTGCATCCCTTAAAGCTGCATATTCACAATTCGTGGGAATACTTGAATATCTCAGATGCGTTTCATATTAATTGCATCCACCATATAATACTTCAAAATGACTGAACAGAAGCGAATTTCACAGAAATTTTGTCAAATCAGTGTCATTTAGGATCTGTTTGAAAATTTTACTGCATTCGTAGCGCTATAGCAATTTTGGCTTTGAAAAAATCAACTCGTACGTTGACTTACAAGAAAATTATATTCCATTTACTTTATTAACGGGTCTTCTACACTTTTACATGTAACAATAAAATTTGATTTTTAAACATATACGATATTTTCGTTATTGATGAGAAACTCCCATTAAATCAATATCCCCATTCAACTGTTAGCGGTCATATTGCTGCTTTAAGTTACGTTAACATAGTTGACTATACCAGGTAACACAGAACATTTCATGATAATGCTATGTTAGATTATTTACGTAAAAACACAGGAAATGTTGTGGAAATTCTTTAGGAACAATCCTCGGCAAACTCATTTTCGTCCTTGAACAGTTATAAACACGTATGTCGCTGAGTTTTCACTGCCGGTTTTTCGTTTTAGTCTAACTACGGTTTAGTGATTTTCTAAATAAGAACAACAAAATTTATGTTTGTAATACGTCTTTAAGATTTTGTTATGAGATGCAACACATTTGGGCTCTATTTTACGTCATCGAAAACTGAGCTAAGGGGTTATTGTGCTCAGTATTTATGATCACGTGAACATATGCACAATTAAATCAATTATCTGTCACGCAAGTTTGTCATTTCAATTGAAGTCATTTGAATCTTGAATTTTTACATAGTCATGTCCGATGAATTATTAAAACGAACTACGTTCAGGCGATTGGAACTCTTTGAATATTCTGCCATATTATATATATAATTGATATTATAATGTGACTTTCTAAATATTAATATTTCTGGCTATCCGAGCTCTTTGAAGGATGTGCAATGTTGCCTATAATGAATTGTCAGTATAATATGACGTTAAATAATTCTACCATTTCTGGCCATCCGAGCTCTTTGAAGGATGTGCTATGTTTTATATAATGAATTCTTATTATAATGACTGTGGCTTTCAATAATTTTACTATTTCTGGCAATCCGAGCTCTTTGAAGGATGTGCCATGTTGTATATAATGAATTGTTTTTAAAATATGACTTTCTGAATAAAACTAAATAAATAGTATTACATGTACTATATGAAACAGTTGGGCTGTCTATTGCTAAATTTCTATAGACCCCCTCTCCCATCAGCCCAACAATTCATTTGACGACCACCATTTTCAATTAAATTTAAAAAAATAAAAAATAATAATGATTTAAATATTTGGAAAAAGGGCTGCCGAGCTTAATGTGGAGGCAGGCAGTCCGTGTTTATTAAACAAGGGGTCGTCACTTTTCAAAATTATAATGTGATGTTATCAGTTGCCATATGCTGTAATGTGAAAGCCGGCAACATCTTTTGGCATTTAAATACAGATAGGTCCCGTTGAATGCCATTTTCTGGACATCCGAGCTATTTGAAGGATGTACCATTCTGCTATTATGACTGTTGACAGCATAAATGGCATAATAAACTTCTGTTAAGCGGATTTGTTTCCGTTTACACGTTTGAAAAAAAAAATGTGGAGGCAGGCAGTCCGTGTTCATTAAACAAGGGGTCGTCAGTTTTCAAAAATTATAATGTGATGTTATCAATTGCCATATGCTGTAATGTGAAAGCCGGCAACATCTTTTGGCATTTAAATACATATAGGTTCCGTTGAATGCTATTTTCTGGACATCCGAGTTATTTGAAGGATGTACCATTATGCTATTATGACTGTTGACAGGATAAATAGCATAATAAACTTCTATTTAGCGGATTTGTTTCCGTTTATACGTTTGAAAAAATGTGGAGGCAGGCAGTCCGTGTTCATTAAACAAGGGATCGCCAGTTTCAAAATTATTATGTGATGTTACCAGTTGCCATATGCTGTAATGTGAAAGCCGGCAATATCTTTTGGCATTTAAATACAGATAGGTTCCGTTGAATGCTATTTTCTGGACATCCGAGTTATTTGAAGGATGTACTATTTTGATATTATAGCTGTTGACAGGATAAATAGCGCAATAAACTTATATTTAGCGGAGTTGTTTCCGTTTATATGTTTGAAAAATTTACTTTACCTTCATTTGCACTCTTCACTTACACTTTAGTTATTAAATATACCAATTATCTAATTATGTCTACAAAGTCCAATCTAGAGATGGCCATAAGTGGTCTATATAAGCGGATGGTCTTTGTTCCAAATACAATTATTCCTTTAGTTATTGACGGAAAAAATGGTATTTTATATATAAAGTATTTTTTCACAGGCGGTCGTTATTCAAGGGTAGTTTGACTGTAATATTAAACCAAATACATAATGCATGATAATGTAAATGTTTATTGACTTTCAACCGGTCGTCTGAAGATTTAATTATTTTTGTCGGGTAAGCGACCTTGGGTTAGGAATAAAACACTAAATCTTACATTGATGGTCAAAAAAATTATTTTTTAGAGTCGTTTGGGATGAAGACTAATATAAGTTTTATTTGGTCGCAGCCTCTACCTAGAAGGTTCTGGCGGTTTATTACGAACAATTTTATTGCAAACCAAAAGTTAACAATATTAAACAGTTTCCTGCGAACTAACTGCAAAAAACGGGGGTGGTTGTCTTAAAATTCAAGATATCAATCGAGATACCCTTTACTTTTCATCAGTTCTTCCCTGGATACGAGATTATGGTTAAAAGCCACCGGTATATTGGGAGCTGTTTATAAATTCCTTGTAATTGCCAAACACGTTTGTACTACAACAGGCATTGTTTTTGTCACTGAATTTTATCCTAATGTATAAATATTAGTTGGCTATTTTACTGTCATTAGCTAAATAAACTTCTGCCGCAACCTGTTTATTAACCGGCAGCTTGGAACTTCTCAACAATTATTATATAATAAGTACCAGGACGTAATGTTTGCATAAAATTGTCATGGTTTTGGGTCGTTTTATGATATTCCGCTTTTGGCGGAAGGTTCGTTCGCTTACTCTCTCACCTTTTTGGCGATTGTTTAATATCATAAAACTCTTGCGCTCGTGGACGAAGCAAGAAATAACGTCAATTCATATTCAATAATTCTAATGGAAGTTTTACTCAGTTTGCATTGTTAAGCTATATATTAAATGTTATCTAAATATATTAAATATTATCTAAACCCAGCCATGACAATTTTGTGCCAATCCTTAATAAAATAATATATATATAATTCATTTGTTTTAGTCATTGTTTGCTGGTTAATAGTATGTTTAATCGATTAAAGATTAAACACTTTAACCAGCAGAAATGACTCCTGTTACGTCACACGCCACCACGTGACCTTGCCTATATAAACTCTTGTCTCCGCAGATTCCAGTCTTTTCGATTCTTTATCAACGGAACGAGGTAGAGGCATTGCTACTTTACATAAAAAACTTTGTTTAATAACTTCCCACCCAACCCTGCCCCTTTTTCTTGGTTTTGTTTTATATTTCCAGGGTATTACACATCGTCGTGGCTGGAATTAGCTTGCATCTGGCGATAACTAAACTTGCAACCAGATTCCTGTAAACCATGTGATGGAAAATCGCAAAAAGACTGTCTTTATGCATCTGTAACCGGCATCGGTACAGATGATGTTCGAACATTTGGGATCAAAGACTTCAAAGGGAGGTAACTCGTTGGCGAACTCCCAACATCGGTGTTAACATATTTTTTTAAAAGGGAGGTAACTCGTTTGGCGAACTCCCAACATAGGTGATTACAAACTTTACAAAGGGAGGTAACTCGTTGGCAAACTCTCGGCAATAAAAAACTTTTATGAAGGGAGGTAACTCGTTAGCAAACTCCCTAGTTAACCTGAAGTTTCTTATTTTAGTATGCTGGCGATTGTTTAATATCATAAAACTCTTGCGCTCGTGGACGAAGCAAGAAATAACGTCAATTCATATTCAATAATTCTAATGGAAGTTTTACTCAGTTTGCATTGTTAAGCTATATATTAAATGTTATCTAAATATATTAAATATTATCTAAACCCAGCCATGACAATTTTGTGCCAATCCTTAATAAAATAATATATATATAATTCATTTGTTTTAGTCATTGTTTGCTGGTTAATAGAATATGCACACTAATTTGTCTAGGGAAAATTATTTTATTGTGTTCATCGGGATATGAAATAGATTAGGGTTGTTTAAAATAAGCGTTAAGCTCTTCAATTACCTTTATAAACCCAAATGTTTCCATACCTCATTGTACGCAATAAAATATCATCTTTTGTCGTAATTGGTTCATCTATGTAGTCTTAATTAAACGTCACTTGTTTTCGTGGTTTTAATATACTGCCCCGTCCCTACGAATCACATTAATGTTTGCGGAAGTCATGTTAGTATTAAGAATAATTAATCGTCCGCAAGCTTTTTAAGAAAGCTATATGGCGTATGTTTATTACGATTGTTTAATCGTAATATTTGACTCTATCTTGATTTTCTTTTCTGTCGAACGCTTGAAACATGTATAAGTCACCCTAAGATTTTGATTTTTTCTAAAGCAAATACAGAAAGGGTGCTGAGGTGGGTGTGTACAATTACCCCGCCAATCATTCCAACAACAGAAGAAAACGCCTTTCTCACCAATGACAGCGGCAGTGTGCCTTTGTTCTCATACAAGAAGGTACAACAAGACTTAATGAAAACTTGTTGAACAAGATGGCGATGGCATTTTATCTTCTTGTCTTCGTGTTGATTATTTTACATCACATACATATATCGAAAGACAATTCAATTCCCTGAACGCAATAAGGCGCAATTCAACTGTTTTTTTTTTTCATATATACTTAATGGTTTCTGGACCTGATGGTGCGTAAAAGCACAGAGAGTGAAACAACGGGAAAATTGCGAATGTAAAGTAAAAGTGATAGCTGACAAAACTATAGATTATCTGCAAAATAAACGATGCATCGCTTAAATTAATTCTACACATTATCATTCACAAAGTACGTGTATAGAACAATGTATTTATAAAAACTATAATCGTGATGTGTAAATGTAATACCAAAATACTAAAAATAGAGATGAGTCATTTGAAACCTTATTTAATCATGTTTTGTCAAGATGATATTTACCAAAACAGTGTCGAACTTGAACAGAATAAAACTGGACGCAACATATGAGTCTGTGCTTGCTGAAGCACTGTTCATGTTGTTACAACGAGAAAGTAAAGTAGAGTAATGATACTGCAAGCCGCTGAATAAATTGCTTCTATGCGATGCATTTGCAAATGAGATGTTATATGTTTTCTTATGCGTTTTATAAAATTCATAGAAAGTTTAAAACGATAAAACAAAACTTGATATTTATACCTGTGATGCTGAAACAAAATATACGTAATACATTGGGTGATCAACTGTTATTTCCAAAGTAGCAGTTATGCAATTGGAAAATACGATTGTTTCACGGCATGGTACCAACCTATATTGCACACAGTTTTCGATAAGACTAAAAATAACACAGTCACATATTACTTTTTATACTTTTTACAAAAGATTATTTTAAAAAAAAACGTATTATATATAATAATATATTTATTTAACAATTATTTTATACCTCGTTTAAGAGAAAAAAATCCAGATTTTTATCAACTATGATACTTATAATAAACATAAACAATAACATGTGTTTATTGAATATCATTTTTAATTGTCACGACATCAGACCTGATATCATTACTAATGACCATGAAAGATAATGAAAACGTTTCACAAGATTTTATATAAAGGTTTTAGAACAAAATTTTCTGTCTATCAGTGTTACAATACAGTCTGTAACGCCGCATAGGAGCATAGCCGCATAAACACATTTTAGTTCGTTTATGCGGTGATTTTCAACGCATAAAAAACTGTTTTAATGCAGCAAACTTGCACACTTTTGACGCATAGAACAATTAAAACTGATACATAGTCTTGTACAAAAGTGATAGATGTTTATAATATTATCACTATTTGACTTTTAGAGAGGTACATTCTTCTGACAAAGATTAAGTAATATCGATTTAACTGTGAACCAAACCAGTTGACTTTTTATGCCTCCACAAAGTGGGAGGCATTAAAAGTTGCACTTGTCCATCCGTCCGTATGTACGTCCGTCCGTCCACAAATCTTGTGGCATCAATTCCTCAGAAACAGAAGGATATCATCGTCATCAACGTCATCATCATCGTGTTCTTCAAATATTAGAACTCTGTTTTAAGCTTTATCATTAATGGTTAAATTAATCCTCTTTATGCGGAAAAAAGCCTAAGCTGCGCCGTATTTAATAAATTTCTGCTATATGCGTTTGAGCGTCGCCGCATAATCGCGTTCGATCTGTTTATGCGTTGGCGATGCTCCCATGCGGCGTTATAACGCTCATCGGTAAATACATTTGATGGTGTAAAGGAAATGATTGACAAAAAATTGAACTGCGAGTTTATTAATCTGTGCCGCTAACTTGGATGTTTGTTTAATTTTCATATACTTTCTGCCTTTACAATTAACATTGACACGATATTGCATGTGCTCGTGATATGATTAAACTTGGTGACAGGAATTCCAAATGTTAAACATGGGAAAACCCATGTGTCACATTCACAAGATAAGAAATCAATGATTGTAATAGAGTTTATGTAATAATCGGTATAAGTAAGCAAAACATGGGGGTAGGGAAAGAGGTGTTTGGGATTTAATACATGTGTATATTATTTATTTAGAGTTTATTTTGTTGTTGTTCTTTTTAATAAACTTAAGCCGATGAGGCTGAGAGGCGTATGAGAGGATGTGTTATCAATAGATCAAAATGACCGGAGTCATACAGTATCCGCTACTTTTAATGCTTGTATGTGTTCAAAGCCCAAGTTAAAAAAAGACTAGACTCCAGGATTTCAATCATTCGTATGCTTGAGAACCCAAATGGACTTATTTTCTATTGCATTTTGTGAAATGTCTATATATTATGGTCTTTTAGGAACATCTGAAAATGCCGCTGATAAAATAATATTGACATTCTATCCCAGATTTAACTTTTTGCACCATGATAGAGTGAGCTAAATGAAGTTTATAATCTTAATAAAAGCACATACTTCAGATAGGCAAGTAAAGTTTCTTGATCTTAATCTTTCTATTTAAAATGGATACGTCACTACTAAAATATACGATATGGGAGATTATTTTAATTCTTATATTGTAAATTATCCTATTAAAGACGGCGATGCTCCTCGTGCAACTTCTTATGGGGTTTATATCTCACAGCTCGTTAGCTTTTCTAAAGCTTGTAATGATGTTAATGATTTCAATGAACGTAATCTTTGCATAACAGGAAAACTTTTAAAACATGGTTATCGGTATCTCAAATTAAGGAAAACCTGATTGCTTATTTTATCCCCGATACCCAGATTAATAATATTCTACAGCGCTCTTCATGCCTGATGATTAACCCATCTACAGTTGATCATTATGCTAACCTCGTGCACGACGGTGGCGGAGGTTTACATGAATCTAGAAGATCGTTTTGTTTCTTTTATCCCTGTTATCGCTTTCTTGCTGATTTGAACAGGTGCTCTGGTGTCGGTAAGATCACTGAGTACCCCCTTTTACTTGTATTGCTATTAGCTTCTTATTTTTTATATGTCCGTATGCTTTTGCATGCAACATTGTTGGGCTGATGGGTGGGTTGGAGTTATTTTACCAACACAACTTGTACTTGTTATTACATATGAGAACCTGTTGGGACAAGTGTGAGGTTGGTGCATCCTGGAACCTGGTTTAAACCCCCAGTGGCAAATTGTTTAGTCACTGACCGTTCCAAAGCGGTAACCCCTCAACTTATATATCGTTTGTGTTAATTGTTTGTGGTGTCTGTTTTAAAATTGATCATTTTATAGACCATGCTCTCTTTTCCTTTTTTTCTTGGCTGTGTAAGGATGCATATGTAACCTTTTAACAGTGTTTTAAAAACAAATTTTTGACCAGTACAAGGCCCTATTCCCAATACCCAGTTTTTCTGTGGAGAAATATTATAATATTCTTAGAGAAAGACAATATTTTTAATCCGACCAACTTAATGTTTGGTGAGGAGTAATAAATTGTTTATTATAAAATAGATAACAACTATCAAATTCATTTATTTTATCATCTTCTTAAATCGATTTTAAAGTTTTAGAAGGAAGGATTTCCCTATTAAAATAAATACAACTAATCTTTTCCTATCTTAAGAGTACGTTATCATATCTAAAATGGTTGGAAAACACTGCTTGACATGTTGTGTGCTCTAAAGATAAAGATAATACAATCTTATCTTCCTTATTTTTAATCACAATTAAACAATTGAAATAGATCTGGAATATTTTATAAAAGTATATCTAATATATTTCTCATTTCGAAATAACTTGATAAATATTATTTTAAAAGCACACGAGAATTAAAAAAGAAAATCATGACAACATATGGATTTCAATTTTTTATTATATTTTCGTAAAATATAAAACAAATTTAAACAAAGACTTAGGTATATCACATATGCAATATAAGGTCTTTTACATAGTGCAAAAAGCAAATGGTGTACATATATTTTTTAATTCAATAATGCACATGGTGTTAAATAAGATCTCAAAATTTACGATTTGCCACCAACATTTTCATAACTTATTGCTAAACTATGCATAACCATTCTGATGGAGTGAATCTTCAGAAATATAGATTCAAATGTAATAAACTACAACATCCAGTTGAGATTTAATAAAAGTTAATACAAGTATATGTAATAATTACACCAGTAAAAATAGTCTGTTTTATCATTTTGTTGTTGTTGTTTTTTTTGTTGTTATTGTTTTTTCAAATGTCGATTATATTACAATTTATTTTTGATACACATTTAAGGAAAAGTTAAAATTATAAATTAAATAATGTAAAGCTTAGTTGTGGTCAGACATAAAACGCAGCTTCAATGCCAATAAATCAAACAAAAATGAAGGTCTAAATTAAGAAATTTTAAATAATTTACAGTACTACACAACCATATTTTGTTTCGATTTTCCAACTAAATATCAGAAAACAATCAACACAAACGAAAAATTATTTTGCATGATCAAGCAAAAGTGATACATGTATGATTTACAATATATAAAATGTGTATACAAAATGCCACATCTACATTCCTTCATTACGCCAGTTGGATTAACTGTTTCAGTAAAAGCTGAGTTGTCTCCCTTCTATTTTGATTCCTCTCCCTGTTTTTTTCCGGCGTGCCTTACCGGTCACCTATTCTAATAGTGTCACAGTTTGGAAACTGACTCGTGCATATTTCACGAACTAAATTCTTCATCAGAAGATTCGAACATCTCGTAACTAAAAAACGCTCCATTGTTTCTAAGCAGTTTTACAATATCTTGGTGATTTCTCCAGAATGCCAACATAAGCGGAGTTTCCCCTTTAAATGTTTTGCAATCTATGTCGCACTCTGTGTAACGAATTAGTGATCTCACCAGTCGAATGTTATTGCATTCGGCTGCATAATGTAACAATGATCGTCCACTTTTGCCATCTCCAATATTTATGTCAGCACCGTTTCTTACCAAAACATTGACCATGTCGATATTACCACTCAGTCCGGCTTCATGCAGACATGTTAGCCCTTCCCTATTTTTAATCGCAAAATATTTTCTGAGTCTGTTCAGGTCACAACCGAACGCACAAATCAATGTTTCTACGACTAGTTTACTTCCTTTTGAACATGCAATATGCATTGGTGTGTTTCCATGGTGATCTCTCAGTGTCACGTTAGCACCTTTTGCGACTAGAGCACGTACAATATCGTTCTGATCCGTCAAAACAGCAATATGAATGGGCGCCTGAAACAGGTTATTCTGAATGTTCAGGCACGTGGGACTCGCTGACATGTTAATAAGGGCAAGAGAAAAATCTGTGAACCCATTTACTTCTGCCACATGTAGAATAGTGTCCCCTTCCGCATCTTTTTGGCAAAGATCTGCTTCAATGTAAGTTCCATTGTCATTGCAAAGATGTACAGCAGGAGACTCGTGTCTGTGTTGTTGTGATGAGTTTGAACAATATGATGTTTGTTGAACACAGTAATTTCCACTAAATGAAACGTCGGAACTTAGTCGATGGTTTTCCATAGAATTGGGATTTGAACACACATTACTGAGATGCATGGAGAAAAGCCCTTCGTCTACAGAATCATTTACTTTCAGTCGTCCAAACTGCCCTTCAAGCTCATCGGCAGTGAAGTTATTCCGGTTTAATCCGACACTTTCCGACTGGTGCAACTTACTATTACGATTTAGATCCCCTGTGTCAGTTGCATAAACATCCGAACATTGCACAGGCATTTTATCCATATAGAAAGGAGATCTAGACTCAAAACTTAATGTATTTGTTTCCATACTACCACTTTGTATTCCAGAATCGAACTGTTCGGAATTTCTTTCAGAAGTCTGTTGGCTAGGTCTACACGAATGTGTACAGTTGTGGCTTGTTTCATGATGTCCGTCAAAATTCATTTTCATCATTACTGAAAAAAAGAGAACGTAAACTATGTTTAACTTGTTGTTTTTTTGTTTGTTTTTGTAGTTGTTCTTTATTTTATTTTTTAAGTCTGTTTTGTTCTTGATTACTAAAATTTTATTTCTTAAGTCTGTTTGCTTTATTGAAATTCGTTAGCAAGAATCTGAAGAAAAAGTGACATGTCGGTTTCTCATACAATGGCTTAAAGACTTCTAAATATTGTATACCTACCTCTCTTATACAGATTTTGTAATATTATAATGCGAGCTGTTTGTATGTGACTCAAATCATAAATGAGAAAATGAGATAGTGACCTTTTATATAGTTAATTTTGGTTTCCCAGTTAGATCTATAAATATCTAAGCAGTGCGTTTTAAAGATATTGGGTTTTCCCGAATGCGTGTAAGGGACAGAATCTGTGGAAAGCCCGTGAACAATCTGGAACACCCGTCTATTTATCAAAACAATGACGGTACTTTTATCTCCATCATATAATAGGGTAATGAAAAAAAACTAAACTATAAAAAATTGATAATGATCTACGACATTTAGGCCTTAATAGAATAACTCGAGTTTTCAGCTCATTAACAATAAAAACTAAGTTTCCCCGTTTCCGACACTTCCGAGAGACGTCGTTACGCAATCCAATTAGGTGATTTTCAATACAGTACCACAAAAAAGAATGTTGATGCAAATATGAAGATAAATGGGGGTTCACGTTTTCGTTTTTGAGCTATAATCAAAAATCTTTGGAAGAAGCGATACTTTTTTTCAAAGATTTATACTTTTAGGCTGTTTTTTTTTTGGGGGGGGGGGGGGGGGGCTGAAGGGCGAGGGTGAAAAGTAATTCTCAATTAGTAGCCAATTGTGTTTACAATTTTTTGAAAAAAAATGTGTACACTTTCAAACTTTTGCTGAATTTTGTTGAGTTTCCTGAATGCAGTTTCTGAACTGCTTTGTGTGAACCCGGTTAATATTGTTATTCTTATACTTGATTCAAGTTTTTGTTTATCTCTTCATTCTTACTATTTGAACTGACATTCAATCCAGTGGTCGCAAGTTCGAAACTTGAATTAGACTGTGGATTTTTAAAAATACTTTATTGTGTTCCCCACCCACAAAATACTTCGCTCCCACGAGCGTGTGTATCGGTGCACGCGCAAGATGATATAACCAGTTTCAAATCTCAAGCATCCGGTTGGCTGAGATTTCAGAAAGGTATAATCTTGGACACATGGAGCTTCTTTGAAAATGTCAAGGTTTCGAACCGGATTCCTCATATCCAAACCCGTCCAAACCCATGAAGGCAAATTATAAGGGGCAGACAGGACGTGATTAACCTTAATACCTGCTCTGAACAGAACATAGTCAATCAAAATTTCTTCCAATGGTGCGACTCGTAAGACAAGACAATAGACAAATGCAGATTTCATTGTACTTAATGGTTCCTCCTTAAAGCAAGATCCGCTCCACTGGCACTAGCTGTAGCACAATTCGATCTCCGAATGAAAATTATTGTGACAGCTCTAGGACCAAAAGGAAGCGGTTTCTAAGTGATAACAACTACGATTTAAGTACAGGCAACATTTTTCGGTTGCCATACAGCATTTTAAACTGCTTGTGTTCGTAGAAGTTAATAGGGGGGGGGGGGGGGGGCATTTTAACTGAAATCACAAAACGCAAATAATGTGTATAAATGTGGATTTGGTTTTACTGAGTCTAAGTATCTATTTTCTTGATACAGGCAATCTAGACAACTCGCGCAACTAGACCGTTATTTTTAAATCATTTTTAGGGAAAAGTGCTCGTTGCAAGTCATCTTTTTCGGTGGGATATGTGTTAGCATTACTTAGGTTCGGACAAAATGTGTCTCTAATTATCTACCACACACGAAAAAGAAATAATTACCGTTTACATTCAAACGGAATTCCTAAAATAAAACTACATGTACTCTGTTATCTGGTAAACACACATCTTCAATATTTTGACATTGAAACCGAAACGAGAACCGAAAATAAACACTAAAATGACAACATTCCGACTGCCTAGTTTGCTCTCCGGTCTATTAATTTCTAAGTACCTTCGCTTCTTAGTCAAAAGTTGTCTGACGTATCTAAAAGCGAACTGCCTAGATCTTAATTAGAAGTCACGGATGTACCGGCTGATCTAAATCTAATACGTTCGCCCATGGGATGAAAGCAATATAGTGATGGGTGGAAAGGCTAGCATACTGGTCTGATATTTACGTTAATAAAGTAAAGGCCTTAGTCACTTGTTCATAAAAAAACATGTATTAGGATCAAAGAAAGACACAAATGAGAATAGTTTAAAATCTTTTATTTTATACATGACCATGTGATTTACATGTACATCATGAAAATATGTGTACAATAACATAAAACATGACGCAAATTTTAAGATTCATTAATTCATTATACAATAAAAGTAAATATTTATAAACATTCAGTCATCTGCATTCTTTCTCTTCTTTTTTATGTTTTGCACAATTAAACAATGGAATAAGTCACTTATCTCATGGAGTCAGCATTTTTTTTAAATATTATTTTCAAGAATAAAACTAAAAATAAGTACAGGCTTTAGAAAATTGATTACCAATATCTTTTTTTAACCTGATTAATAATCAGGTCATTAAAAATAATCGGGAGAGGTAAGAAGAGTTTGTCAAGCAATCCAAATTAAGTTGTAGATCACACTGGGAAACCAGATGAGTTATCTGTTATTACCTGGTTTTTGACCACCAATGTTCACCTGTTTGACTGTGTGACTAATAAATATTCCATATACAACAGTATTTTCAAAGAAGCAGATAATAATTATATTTTCCGAATACCATAACCATAAAAGGATGAAAAAGTGCTATTTATTTGTAAACAGGCAACGGTCAATTAATTAACAAGTACCAGGTCAATACTAAGGCACAATTCAACCTTGTATTTGTGAATAAAAGTGTTTACTTTTAAGGGGAGAGTCTTGATTTTAAGGTTATTAAACAGAATAAAGACCAATCTTCAGTTTCCACAATCTGACTGGTTGAATTTAGAATCGAATCAGAGGGGGCCAATGGGAAACTTGAGATCGGAGTTTTATAAACCTCTAAGACTGGAAGTTCTGCTAGGTTTATCCTGAGATAAAGGTGCAAATAAAACACTTTCAGAGCAGTGAACAGAAAAATGAGTAAATTCCATAGAATGTTCCTTGGGTTTTTACGATGTGATGAAAACTAACTTGGCCTTAAATTAACAAATAATAAAATTTAAAGTAACAAAAGAAACTTGTGAGGAAATGGGGGAATATGTTTAGGTGAAGGAGAGGGGATGGGGGCTATGGCTAATGTACTGTGAGAAATATACAATGTTCAGAAAATTATTGGGCATATGACTGGTGCATTGTCATGTGTTTTACAATAGCAAGGTTTAAAATGAATTACATTTAACCTAGAAGAGCAAGGTACACCATTGCATAGGATAACATTTCATCAGAAATCTATTAAAAGCCCCAAGCTCATGAAAACAAATCATTTACAGGAGCAAGTGCATCAAGGAGCTTACAGAAAGCACACTTTTTTGTCATAAATTGTTTAACCGTTGACTAGATGGGACAAAACATCTAAGCCATCTAATCAGGATTTATACTCTGTGCTTTTAAAATTCATCGTTAGTTCTGACCAAGAAGAGATCAGTTAGGATCCAGATCAAACTGCACAGGTGTAGGCTGATCTGGATCTACACTGGTAGCACATGCAAAAAAAACATGTATGGAATAACAGGTTAACTGACCATCATTCAACAAACTGTCTCACAAATAAACATTTTAACAAAAGTGCACATCACCAGTTTGTGTGAACAATCACAGATTAAAATGGTGGACAGGACAACGATTAGAAAGCCAGAGATCTATAAACAAAGCCTTGTTTCACTCACAATTTACTAGCATGCATAATGATTAGTTCACATGAACACTAATATACATGATCCAATAGGAATAAATTTGCAATAAACAAAAATTATAATAAATAAAATGTATTTGCATTGATTATTGAATGTATTATCAAACTAGAATTATACTGTAAAGTTACCTATAGTCTTTTAAGCATCTTCATTCACAGATAGCTTGACTATGAAGTTTAACAACAGCGTTCGGTTGTTGTTGTTGTTATTGTATGGATGAAATCCACTTTCCATTTCAACTGTTCCTATGATTTTACATTAATCTTTCATAAGTTTTTTTAAGGACTGTCTGGGCCCAAGATCATAAAACTGAGATTGGTGACCAGTCTCAAATATCAAACATCTGATTGGCTGAAATGGAGACCAGTAAAAATGACTGTTGAAATTCAACAGGTAGTGGAACTTCTGCAGCTTCCAGAGAACTTATGTTATCCCAGTCCCTACACACCACTGTATATAAAGATGCCAAACAAACTATAGACTGCATTGATACTGCTCACAGCAAAAGAATAATATGGCATAATTACATGAAATTCAGTTCTAAGTCATACTTATATGATACATAACAGACAAGAAAGCAACACCAATAAGGCAAAATTAACTGGTTTGGCTAACTGGTACCCCATTTCATGACAGCAAGGACATATTTTCCTTTGCAAAAATATTAGTAAAATAATTTAAATTTTAACTAGTGCTTCTTGTGTGTCAATATTAAACCAACAATATTTGTACACTTAAACCAGAATATTTCAATCGTAACCCTTTCCTTGATGGATACTGCCTGTATCGCATGTGCGACTAGTGTAGATCCAGATCAGACTGCAAATCCATACAGTCTGATCAGGTTCTAAAATGAACCAATGACTGCTTCTTTGTCAAAAATAACCTACTGAATCTTAAAGTTAACAGTGTAGATTCAGATCAGACTGCAACCGCATGCAGGCTGACAGATCTGTATCTATCCTAGTCGCTCATGGCATATATGCCATACCTCATCAAGGTAAAGGGTTAAACAATGGTAGTGACCTTTCATATCCATAGACAATGTTACTGATAAAGGCCTAATGAATGTTTTTTTTTTGTTATTGCCTTTCTGTCTGCTACATTAGACAATTATATTTATGCATTGATAATCTCTGCATTGATAAGCTGTCATTTTGATGACATTATCATTATATATATTATATATAAATATATATATATATGTGCATTGATCAAGTAGGCACATCTACAAATATGTACAGTAACAAGATATACATCCATCAAACACACAGTACTGGGTTCATATCAACTTAATGTTTATGTGTTAACATTTTGCTTTGTGCAAGCAACACTATCCTTTACAACTGTATATATGGTATATTCAGTCAATAAATATATGGAATAAATATAAATTGAACATGTGATATCATGAGAAAAATACATTAAATGGATATTATTATTAGTCTATAAATATAAAGTCCATTAGAATTTTATCTGTGATGCTAGCACTCGTAACACTTAGATTCATGGTATGGTATGGGTTCAAATGACTCAACTGACTGAGTCAATTTTAAAGACAGCAAACTCAGTAAGATAACATGTCACAATTGGCATTAACTGAAATTACAAAATTACGAAAATAGATTACTGGCAAAGACATGAGGCTAAAGTTAAATATCACATTTAATTTATCTTCAAAAACACCTGTTATTGTACTGTTCTTTGATCATTTGTTTGTGGCTAATTATACACAAGTGGAATGAATTTTTTATCATGATGAAAAAATAATTCATCATTTTATAAAAAAAAAAAAGGAATGAAAAGACTAATGCTACCGTCATAAAATGGAAGTTTGACAATTGAGCTAAGCAGGGTTAGTCAAAATCAATTTAGATCAGTCTAAGCATATATCGTCTGATAAATAAACAATCTACGCATAATGGCTGGACTGGCTCAAATTTAAAAAATGATCAGTCCATTACATAAATTCAGGTATAGGACTCTGTAATATCCTGATATGAACAATGGACTGGCTCTGATTAACAAAAAGATCAATTCATTTCATTACTTCAGGTAAAGATTCACTATATCGCCAGTTTTGTTCGTTACAAGGTCCGATATATGTAATACCAATTATCTACACAAGAGTTAAGTTAAAAGATTACACACAAAAACTGTAATATCAGATGTAAAAAAAAAAGGTTTGTTCCCTCTGAAACTTGTATCACACATTTTAGTGTGCTTATTATTAGCACTAGAAATAAGGTAATACTGTGGTAGCATTTATTTTCAAGAGATCAATTTTCAATCAGGAGCTGCAAAAACTATTTTCATATGGGCATAAATTTGTGCATTTTGTAATTATTATAGGATAAGCTGTTACGGTTACATTTCGCTGGGATTTAATTTGGTTTTTTATCATTGCACAAAATACATGAAAATTAATCCCTCATGAAATATAATGGTAGTACAGCATTATATATATAATCCAACTACAGTGAAGTTTAACGAATTCCATCTTCGAAAATTGACAATAAGAAACTTCTACAATACATCCTACATTATGAACATAAATTAAAACACAAGTTCTTGATAGTTTATTTAATAGCAATTATCTTATATTTTCCAATCCAGAGGTATTTTCTCTAGTGTTCTTTTCCTGATGATTCTGGGCTGAATTCAGCCATGCTCCCCATGAAAATATTAGTTTTTCCCCAATTCTAATTCTGAAATTCCCCATCAAAAGCTGAAAATTTGGACATGGAAAAAAAATCTTCATAATGAATTTAAGACAGGAGTTTTTGAGAATTGATTATTAAATGTATAAGATGGTTTAGAAGAGTTAAATTTATTTTAACATGTTCGGAAATTCTTAAAACAAAAAATCTTCATAGCTTTCCAATGACTGCCTTTATTTTCATTTGTGTACTTAATTTTACTCTAGACATCTACATGTAACTATTCTTATTTCCTCTGTTATAAGGAAGTGATAGGTCCCATTCTAAAAGTACTGAAAACAAACACTGATCTAAAATGAATTTAGAAAGCCTGCAGATTTTCAATTAAGGTTATTTCCCTTAACTACACTTCTAAACAAACAAATTTAAAATAATGAACATTCCTGTAATTATAAATAAAAATGTTAAAGAATAATGAAATTTAGCAAGAAATGCAGCCAGAAAGCTTGTGATTTTTAAAATTCTACTCACACAAGCAAAATTTATATTTATCAAGAGACAAAATGACATGTTTCTTGATTCTTGTTAACAAACAATAAAACTCAATAAGAATAGATAAGAAATGACACACTGAATATGATCACTGAGTTAAGACAACACACTGATATGATCTTTAAGAAATCTGGATCTATTTACACACTGTTTGCTCTACGGAACTGACAAAGATTCTCTTGCTGTGATTCCACAAGTTGTTTCCCTTGAGTTTGTTCAACATTGAATTGTTTTGATGTATACTGCAAATCTACAAACTCATAGATCTTCCTTGTTTAACCCTTTCCTCTATTGACACACCTTTATTACGTGGACAAACAGTGAAGATCCAGATCAGCCCGCATATCCATGCTGTCTGATCAGGCTCTGCTCTGTTTGCTCTTTGATTTGTAAGGTTATTTCTGGACAAAATGCAACCAGTGCAGATCCTGATCAGATGGCATGGATGTGCCGGCTGATCTGGATCTACACTGTTCGCACATGCATAAAAATGCGTATATATGGAGGAAAGGTTTAAGTAAACTGGTTTTTGATTCTTTACACTTTCCTTTACAATCCAATGAATATCTTTTGTTCATAAATACACCCTTTCATTAATCTAAAAATCTACCACACCGTAAGTGGTATGTATTGTGTTAAACTTGGATAGACTACTTAGTCCCGGACTTTATGTATATTTCTCTCTACATTCTTTAGACTATCCTGAAGCCATAAAACACAATGGCACTTCCTGGTTTCTGACTGAACGCTCTGGCCAGTGGAAGATTAACAACTTCGTTTTCCAGATCATTAAAATAACCGTACTTGCGGTACTTCAAATATACATGTAGGGACATTTTTCTCACCAATAATGTAAGAAATCTGCAGTGAACTGTATCATTAGTAACAAACATGTTTACATATATCACACTGACATATTTCACTTGTTGTATTACATAATCAATGGTACATGAATTTCATTAGTCAACAGCCTAAATCAATCATCGGTGAATTTCTTCATGATATTAAGCCCTACTTGGATTCTCTGAAAATTCCGCTTTTTTCAGGAAATAAAAACGGATTTTATTGAGTACTTCAAATTCACTTTTTCTGTTCACAAAGTGCCATTTTAACTGAAGTACTTTCATCCACTTTAAAGTTTTGCAGTTTTGCAGTCAGCAAATTTAGTCTGGACTTCCACAACGATATTCAACTTCTAAGGTAACACCTTACATTTCCATGAATTTCAACTTGTTGTTCAATCCTTTATATGCTGACCATTGTTCACAATATGCCATTTGTCAAATACTGAAAGCCGTCGTAGAGTTTAGTAGTCAATGAGTTGAGACTAGATTCCACCATGTGGTCGACCTGTAGCTGTAACTGCTCCTCGGTCTGTGTCAGGTGGAACCGATCCTTTAATGCCCTAATTGTGCTCACACCCTTACTGAAACATGTCAACTGCGAACCTGAAATCAGAATTAATTCAGAAATAATAATGTTTGCATGCAATATGTCACAAAATTTATGAAACTTGGCTTTCTATCAACTGGGGCAAGTTTCAAGTAAAGATAATATGTCAAGAGTTGTAGTTGAAGTAAGCTATGCATGTTGTCCAGTGACAAGCTACGAACTGACAAGATCAGTGCCATTTCAGCCAATCAGATATTTGAGATTTGAGACTGGTTTCCATGCTCAGTTTTATAACCTTGGGCACAGCATAAACATCAGGATCATTAAAGGTACTTGGGTTTTGTGCCATAATAACCCTCAACAATATGTGTTTGTTTGTAGACTTTTTTAATGTATTGACCAGCATGATTTAATCTATGTATTGACTGTAAGCTCCTTGGTTGTCATCCTAGTATTTAACCCTTTCCTCCACATATATCCATGTTTTATTGCTTATGCAACCAGAGTAAAACCAGATCAGCTGGCACATCAATGATGTCTGAAATGATTCTACAGCGGTTGCCTCTTTGTCAGAAATAACCCGAAAATTCTAAAAGCCAACAATATAGATCCTGATCAGAAGGGCTGAATGTGCTGGCTGATCTGGATCGACACTGTTCTCCCATGGATAACAGCCATATCCCATGGAGTAAAGGGTCAAGCACAACTTCTCTTTAAGAAACAGACACTTTCAACACTCAAGTTTTACATGCGAAGAAATAAAAATTTTGGACACAAGACTACAAATTTTGTACAAAGAACTATAATCCACCACTAGATTCCATTAAAATTTCATAAAATGTAACTGGTATCACTGCTACACTAACCTGTCTGCATGATTTCTACAAGAGGAATGATTTTGTCCATGTGTTTTCTTGAGGCCACCAACCCTTGTAGTATCAGAATCTTGAAATACTCAAACATGTCACTGCCTTCACCGCCCATCACCTGCAACAGAAAACAGTTATTTATACTAGATTACATATAGGAGATATTTGGGCCATCTCATAGAAAATGTGTACTCTATTATTTTCTTCATACTTTGATTTTTTCCACCCCGAGCCAACACACCCAAGAAAAATCTTTTGTAAGTCTAAAAGCTTTACAAATTTAAGAAAATCAGAGGAGGGGATACTTCTTACTTAGCCAAACATGACTTCTTATTATTGTATGCATGTCCATTGCATTGTACACCCTCAACATTATATTTTATGTCTCATATCAGAACCTTTAAGAAAGGATTTTGTGCAAATTCAGGGGAAGTTATCTTGTTACAATGATCTGTCTTACTACCATCCCTTGTTTGGCATTGTAATATTGGATATTTACAGATGTTTTTTTGACGATGCTGTTAAACTTTTTTGTTTAAAATCTAACCACTTAACACCCAAAATTAACACAATTTTCAGAAAAAGCTCAATTTTGCCTTATTATGGTGATCAATCTGGGTATTTTTTCAAACTAGTCTCCTGCAATGACTTACCTCAGCAAATTCATGGGTAAGTTTAAAAGCCAAGTTCTCAAATGCAAGATTTTTACCTAAATGAGTTGACAATATGAAACAAAAATCAGTCAATCTAATGATAGCACATTAGTAATTACAACAACATTTTCATTTCACACTGTGATCTTCTAAATTGACTTACCTCAGCAAACTCATGGGTGAGTTTAAAAGCCGAGTTCTCAAATCCGAGATTTTTCCCAGGTGATGTTGACAATATAAAACCAAAATCTATGTGGATGATGTGTCCCTCGGAATCCAACAGTATGTTCCCATTGTGCCTGGAAAAGAGTGTCTCTGTCTAATCATCATAGGATATCTTTGATTAGCAAACTTATTGCACAAGTTTAATTTTGGGTGAATAATAATGACAAATTGGGTTCTCCATTAAAACATATTCCAAAGTAAGGCTTTTGAGGGGACTTCAAAAAAATTTGATTCATAAATGATTTAAAATCTGATTGTGATCCACAAAACCACTGAGCACCAGTGAACACATTTTTTCAAATCACTGCATAAATAACTAATCTATGGCTGACTGAAGTAGTCATTTTGAATAACCACCTGTGACATCATCAATCCATTTGCACAGACTTGTTACACTTTATTAAGGAAATCAGCTTAACCATTAATGGTAACTTGTTAATTAAATAATATTTTAAGTTCACAATAAATGTGTGTTGGAAGTGCTTCCTATTAATTTTCATTATCAATTAATTCCCTAATAACAATTATGAATTAAAAATCAAATTTTGCACTGGGATCAATATCAAATGAAAGATACCTTAGCAACTAGCACAGCAATTTTTAAAATTATTTCAGTTTTGTGCTTAGTTTCAAAATGTCTGTAAAATGGACACCGCATCCTCTTTTCTGGACTACATCTTTAAACCTTTACACTGTGTAACGCATGTGTGACCAGTGTTGATCCAGATCAGCCAGCACATCCGTGCCTTCTGATCTGGATCTGCACTTGTCGCATCTTGGTAAGAAATAACCTAATGAATCTAAAAGTAAACAGTGTAGATCCTGATCAGATGACACAGATGTGCTGGCAGATCAGGATCTACACTGCTTGCCATGCAATGAAGGTGTACTTGTGGAGTAAATTCTTAATATAAGAAAATATAATAAATATATTTAAATACCTGTCTTTGACCTGCATTAGGTAACACACCAAACAATATCCTGCACAGCTCTGCACAAAATTTCTCTGTGCTGTTAAAAACTCTTCACTGTTTTGAGGCCCAAACTCGTGTTCAAAATACTGCAATAGCGTCATTTTGCTGTGTTTCTTTATTTGATGTAAAGACACAGCGTTCAACACGGGTTCAATCATTCCACTGTTATTTGAGGTGACAACGATGTTGTACGGTCGGATATACAACGGTACATGTTCTAATGTCCAGAATGTCTGTAAATAAAGCAACAGCATACATGAAGAACTGTAAACATTTGATTTGCTTATTTGTGAAACAAGTGTAACATACCGTTACATAGCTGATATATGGCTTTTTATCTTACCATGAATTATGCTTTAATATTTCAATTGTAATTCAGCTGTTATTTTTTAACTGTTAATTGTAAAGAGATAGATCAAATTTATAACAAAAATACCAGAATAATCCAGAAGTTACTGTCCCAAATATCATAAAACAATTTTTAAAGATATGGACATTTCATTGAATTCATTGTTAGATTTTTGAAGTAACAAAGATTCCCAGGGGCCAGTATCTCGAAAAAATGTTCGTATCGTAAGTTAAGGTATGAGTTACGAAATCGCTACGAAGGCGCTAAGGTAACGTTACACGGGTATCTCGAAACACCACTTAGCGTTCTCGTAACGCGTCCCGAAGTTACGAATTCGTAAGAATTACACAAGGCATATAATGACGTAATTGACATGTGAAATATCGGCATATAGTAAACATTTCAGAGCAAAATGTTTATTTACTCAACGATCTTACCTACTGAGCCAAAATTATCTACTTTGTTGATTATTTGGGGCCAGTGCAAACCTACTTTGTGCAAAATGTCATTAATATTTTAAATCTATGGTATATTGTAAGACATTGTCTGTTTCAAATTCAAAACATGAAAAAAAAATTAACAAATAAAGTGGACGTATTGCATAAAGACACTTATCATCTCTGAGACTAATGAAAAGCATTAAAAATAGAAAAACGACCCGAAGTTAAAAGTTTGAGTCTCGTCGACTTTTAGATTGACATTCACTTGACAACTTACTGAAAACAAACAAACACAATACAGTCCAACCTGTGCTAACGACCACCTGTAAACAAAGACCAAATGTGGACCGGCGGCAATTTATTACTTCTATTCTAACAATAATCATGAATTTAATCGCCGTTGCTTCAATCCATTATCTTTGGAGAATTTTAGCGGTCATGTAGGAATCCATGATAATTTTGATTGAGATATTTATCAACAGTTAAAAAAACGGAAATTATCAATAACTGTCATGAAAATTCATCACGAGTGTATAAGATTATAGTTTTATTGTGTTAATCTAATTTTACTAATTGTTAAAATCCTATTTTGTTGTTGTTGTTTTTTCAATTGATAGCAATAACAATAATTTTAAAAGATTGGCAAGGCAGCAATACAGACGACCGTTATATTTATTCTGCGTAGGTTTGCACCGCACAAAGACCATTTTCGTAAAAAGTAGATATACCGTTTATCGTATGTCATAAATGTATATCGCTTATCGTGCATCTTCTACGTATATCGTGCGTCCGTCTATCATCTATTGTGCGTCCGTATATCACTTGTCGTTTGTATCGTTTGTAACCTTATACGTTCACGGTACTAAACCCGCTTCACATTGTCTCAATGCATGACACAGTGCGTACAGGTAATTTGAAGCAGGTGGACCAGGATGAACCGGGAAGATTAGTGAAGCCTTGTGCCTTAGCGGGGAAAACCCGCAATGAATCGGGATGAATGAATTTCAAATATAAAATCATGGTTTAAATACGGCTTCCGTAGTTGAATCGGCATCCACCAGCTTTCGACGTAGCCAAATCCAGACTCCATCGTCACTATATCAGAATTGACCCGCTGCTACCGTGCCAAACCGTAGTTCGACCAGCACGAGTCTTGGCTACGTCGGCTCTCCCCAGAGACACTGTGGCAAAACCGGGAGTCACCGTTTCTCCAACTTGGACAGAGGACATGCCGGTTTAATACAGTTTGACCCTGTGGACTTTGGGTGGAGAGACGGATCATGACGTAAGAGCTTCGGTAATGCACCGAATCTACCCGAAATAAGCCGGCATTTGGTTTCGCTCCCGGGGATTCCCGGTTGTATTAAAATTTTAAACATCACCGGGCCCACTGCCCAGTTATCGCCAGTTAAATTCGGTTTATTCCGATTCAATACGAGTTTTATCGCTGTCACTACGGTTGTTGTGCCGGTTGACCCCGGTGTCCGAACCGGGATGCACCGGGGCTGTATAAAGGGACAGTGTTAACCAGGCTATACGAGTACATTGAATATTGAGTTGTGCTCAACCCGTGGCTAGACAGCATGGGCAGTAATATACATTTCCATTACTGCCAATGTACTGGCTCAATCAAACCGAGTTTGCAATATTTTCATATTTGTCGCATTTGGTTGCTTTCAAAGTTTCATTTTCATCTATAAGGAACATTTAAAAAATAAATTCGATTAAATAAATATTGAGAAAGTACAAAAGTTTAGACCGCTCTCCTGTGAATATGATGAATCTGCTCAGTTTATTAAGTTACGAGAACGTTAAGGGGTCTATTTTTTTACCGTATGTTACGACCAAGTTTACGAATCTTCGCAACTTGCGAATTCTTCGAGATAGAGGAAAATTTGGCTACGAATGTCGTAAGATGACGTTACGAACAATTTTACACTTACGATAGCTTCGAGATACTGGCCCCAGGTTCAGCTTACAGACTAAGAAATTCAGTTCTTTACAGATTACAGTCTGAAATCATTTGTTTATATATTTAAATTTCCATTTTCAATTTTCTAGGGAGTTATCCTTATATGACATGCAAACAATTGACATATAGACTAATTTCAGCTAACTGACTTCAACATAGTGCTTGTTTTCTATTACCTTCATCTCACCTATATGTTTATATAGTATACCTAAAAATAATTAGAAACACAACTTCTTTAAACATGAAAAACACAAATTCTTTCACACAAAATGTTTTTCGTGTGTAAAGAAGTTGCGTATCTAATTTCTCTAAGTACATTTACCTTTGGCTTTTATTGTTATATTCTTTCATTTTCAATTATCTAGGAAGTCATCCTCATTTGACATGTAAACAATGAAAAAATTAAACTAAATGACTGCATCATGGTGCATGGTTTCCTGAACCCTTGTTCCCTTAACTTATTGCTGACTGAAACGAAATTTGGTAAAGAATTTACCTGTAACTGTTTTAGAACTTGATAAACCATCATTTCTTGTCTCAGATCATCCCCACATTTGACTATCACTGACATAAGTCTCCAGTTAGGCAGATGCCCATATGGAGAAGATTCTCGGATTCGCCTAACTTTATCCTCCCAGGGTTCTTTGAGTGCAGAAGCTGACGGGTCTTCTGGATCTCTCTAAAACAGCAACAAGGTTAAACTTAGGTCATTTCCACAACAAGAAAATTTGAAAGTTTGTCTTAAAAAGAAAATTCTGTAGTTTCTGATTTCACTGTATTATGAATTTTACAAGTGTACCATTTGCATAGTTTACTTCATTATTAGGAATATCTTGAATCGTCTTAAAGAAATGTAACTATCACCATTTGTGGAACTTCAAAGGATGAAATTTAGTATGAAATCACTTGAACTGGTGTCCAGCGTATTTAATGTAATACAACTCACCTCAAATTTGCCTTTAGGAGCCGACATATTTTCTGACAGTCTTCGTCGTATGTCTCCGGCAGCAATGTAGACCGGGTCCTTACTGTCGCCACTTGTGGAACTTTCAATGGAGAACTGGGATATCGTATCACATGACTTGATGCTCTTCATTGACATATGCATCTGTAAATAAAAGCAAATACTGCTAAATATTATGTAATTTTAGGCCATCCTTTAAAAATTAGTTTGTTTGCAGATGCTGAACCAACTCCTCAAAGTTGCCCCATACAGTTTAAGTGTTTTTATATCTTTCACAATATTTAACAAATATTCTAGATGTTCTCCATTTCTTAAAGAGTATGTAGACTAGCAATAATTTCGCATTACTGTCTTATGAACATTCAAACACAAACATGCAAAAAGTATAAATCTGTAGTGTTTTACGACTGTTGCATTGGGGCTAACCAATTCATTTGTTCGCTATGTAAATAATTTTTAAAGAGTAATATAATATTTAAATGATACTACATTTTTTACAGAAAACTTCATTTTGCCCTAACATGCAGATGTGCAGGATGATCTGAGACTACAATGACAAAACTTAGAACTTACTTGGTACTGTTAATTTTTTAATTTTGTTTGGCAAAATTTACCCGCAAATGACATTTTCATGCAAATAAAAATGTGTGCAAATGTATAATTCCGATAGGACAAAATATTATCTGGTTAAAATTCAAATATGTGGCCAAGTGTGAAATATGCAAAAAATGTACCCACTTAAAATAATGATACCACAGTAAGATGTTTAATGAATACCTTACCTGAATAATTTCATCATCTTCCTGTGACCAACAATCAGCATCATCAAAGTCAGTCATGCTACCATAAACACTGAAATCTCTTGGAGATGTGTTTCCATGGTGATTGAATGTGGTGAGATCTTCTTCTGAGCGTGTGTAACGTAGTGTGTTTTCGAGGATTTTGTTCGGCACTTGACTGGTCAGGGAGTTTTCACATTCTAAGACTTCAACGTAGATAAGGTAAGGGGCCTGAAATAATTTAAACAAGTTTTATTGCATCGCTGGAACCCATGACACTGATTATGTTTACACTCCATTCATCTGCCATGGGAAATATCGCATTGTTTACATTATTTGACCAGAACAATATGCAAAGTTAACAAGTATTGTAACTTTTGTGTATGGATCAGCCAATCAGAATATCCATCACATATTGCCGAATTTCACTTTCATTGGATGACAGAAAAGGTTAAGCATACAATGAAATTACAGGATTTAATACACATGACGTCAAGAAATACAAGTAAATTTTCCCAGTGTTTTATAGAGTATAACCTAATGCTCATGCATAAGTATCCCAGAATGCTATCTTTGAAACCTGTTTCTTGCATTCTACTCATTCACAAGAAAAGATAGTTGTTGTTTTTTTCTTTTTTTATTTAAATGATTGCATTATCATCAATTAATGTATCTACAATCACATATTACTGCCAATGTACTACAAAATGCTGCAAGATAGGGGTTTTTGTGGGGTTAAGATTTTCACATGCACTACAAAACCCTGTGGAATGAAATAACTGAGGTATGTTTTTTGTGTAGTTAATCCTTTCCTCCAAAGACACACTCTTTCTTGCATGGGCAAACAATGTAGATCCAGATCAGCTGGCTCATCTGTGTCATCTGATCAGGATCTGCACTGTTCACTTTTAGATTAATTAGGTTATTTCTGACCAAAATGTGACCAGTGCAGATCCTGATCAGATGACACGGATGTGCAGGCTGATCTTGATCTACACTGGTTGCAAATGCGTAAAAATGCGTAGATATCGAGGAAAGGGTTAAGTCTGTCACATGTTAAATATTAGAAACTGCATAATCAACATGTATGAGGAAATCAACCAGACATGCTTGCCTTCAGCAACATTGCACAGCTTAAATAAATAAGCGATTTATCAACTACCGGTCGGTTATACTAAGCAGAGATAGGACCATCTCTCCGCTTACTACAACACTTTTATTGTGGTGTCATTTAAATTAAGCAAATGACATTGCCCATACTGGAAACCCAACCCATACCGTACAGCAACAGTGGCTTGCCATGTAAATCCAATAACCAATAAAAACCCAACCCATACCATACAGCAACAGTGGCTTGCCATGTAAATCCAATAACCAATAGAAACCCAACCCATACCATACAGCAACAGTGGCTTGCCATGTAAATCCAATAACCAATAGAAACCCAACCCATACCGTACAGCAACAGTGGCTTGCCATGTAAATCCAATAACCAACAGAAACCCAACCCATACCATACAGCAACAGTGGCTTGCCATGTACATCCAATAACCGATAGAAACCCAACCCATACCGTACAGCAACAGTGGCTTGCCATGTACATCAAATAACCGATAGAAACCCAACCCATACCGTACAGCAACAGTGGCTTGCCATGTAAATCCAATAACCAATAGAAACCCAACCCATACCGTACAGCAACAGTGGCTTGCCATGTAAATCCAACCATGTACATCCAATAACCAATAGAAACCCAACCCATACCGTACAGCAACAGTGGCTTGCCATGTAAATCCAATAACCAATAGAAACCCAACCCATACCATACAGCAACAGTGGCTTGCCATGTAAATCCAATAACCAATAGAAACCCAACCCATACCGTACAGCAACAGTGGCTTGCCATGTACATCCAATAACCAATAGAAACCCAACCCATACCGTACAGCAACAGTGGCTTGCCATGTAAATCCAATAACCGATAGAAACCCAACTTATACCGTACAGCAACAGTGGCTTGCCATGTTAATCCAATAACCGATAGAAACCCAACCCATACCGCACAGCAACAGTGGCTTGCCATGTAAATCCAATAACCAATAGAAACCCAACCCATACCGTACAGCAACAGTGGCTTGCCATGTAAATCCAATAACCCAATTAGCTAGCCAGTAAAAATTGTCAAGTAAGCCACAAATGGGAAAACTCCCAAGAACAAGTTGATTACAAGATTTGAATACATGTAAACTGTTCATTTTAAACATTACTTAGCTGATATATTATGCAAGATAAGTATTAACACCCTATTCAATTGTTGTTAGCCTGTTGTTAAAGTCAGTTACCCTTTGTGTATTTAAATAGCTCCACAGTCATTACTACCCTGCTATGCATGGGTTTGAATTAGTGCATCTACCCCAACATTAAATATGCTTAGTACAACACCCTTGCAAAGCAAGTAATATATCTTTGAAACATATGCCTGAAATATTTCTTTATGCACCATAATTATACACACCTACATCACTCCTTCATTCAAATTCTTAAAACGCCTAAATGATTTATTTATGAAAATTGCTACATCAGTCACTAAACTGTAACACATCAGCAGGAGAAGAATTATTATTTCATTTATGTCGATATAACTTTTTGGTTTCTTGCTGGGTGTATATAGACCATTAATTTTATTTAACATGTTATACATATGAATTTTGTAAGCCCTTCCTTCATTTTATTTCGCGTTCAGGTAGCTACTTTTTTGTCAGCTAACATTTTCAGCATTATAACCTTCAGAGCTTATATCCCATATACAACCAGTTTGATCCAGATAAGCCCGCATATCTGCAGTCTGATCTGGACCTGTGCCCAAGGTTATAAAACTGAGCATAGAAACCAGTCTCAAATCTCAAGCATCTGATTGGCTGAAATGGCAACTGGTCGCCATTTCAGCCAATCAGATGCTTGAGATTTGAGACTGGTTTCCAATCTTAGTTTTATAACCTTCAGCCCTTTATTGTTTCCTTTTTAGTCAGAAATCAAAGTTGTCATACTCAAAGTATTTCAAAATCAGAGGTAATTTTTTTTTTGATGAACTTAAACATTTTTTAACCTTTTTCTTTGTATTATGTAGGTTTTATTGCATATGTGAACAGTGTCTGCTGGCAAAACTGTGCCATTTGTCCAGAATCCAAACTGTTTGGATCTTGGTCACAAATAACCTAAGAAGCAAACAGCTGATCTGGATCTACATTGTTCACCCATGAATAACATCCATATCCCAAGTGATAATGGGCAAACCAACTTAGTAAAATCCTCTGAAAGACAAATGGGGAGTATGCACTTAAATTTGTGCAACAGTTCTATTGGTAGCAATATTTAACAGTACTGTAGGGTTGACACCTAATTTTGTGAGACAATTCTATTGGTAGCAATATTTAACAGTACAGTAGGGTTGACACCTAATTTTGCGTGACAGTTCTATTGCTAGCAATTATTTACAGTATGGTTGTTACCTTTTCTTTCGAGTTGAGAACGAGACTCTGTGTGTGAGGTATTCGCACTACATGATGATCAAACTGAACGGTGGGAAGCCAAACTCGCGCTGGTAAGTTGAGATTTAACATCGCCAACTCTGCCATCAACCTCGAACCTGTAGTGGAATACAGTCAGCACACTTCAGTTTGTGTGGATATATATTTTGTAATAAATTTCCTCATCAATTTTTATGTTCTTGTCACCCTGCAATTTCATCTTTTTGAAGCATCTTGAAAGAAATTGTAAGTAAAAATTGCAAGTTCTTGAAACAAATTGTAAGTAAAAATTGCAAGCAAAAATAAAAATGCGAATATAATATTCTACAGTCACTCACTGAAATATGTTTATTTATTATACTGCAAAGAAATTTCCTTGAATCTGATTAGCTGTTGATTTTAGTGCACCAGCAACTCGGATAAAAAGTCATCTATGCCCATCAAACAAATACAAAATTTTGAGACAGTCTTAATTACTGTTTGGAGAAGTGTAGTGCTAAATTGTAGAGTAGAATACCTCTGAGTTCCTTGGTGGGAAGTTGTTGTAACCTTGACCCTATACTCATCAGCGCCTTAACAAACTCTATCTGTGGGGTAAGTCGAGGTGCCTGAAGGTAAATGGAAATATTTACATGCTGTTTTCTCCAAGTCTAATCAACAGCTTAATATTATTTAGTTCTCATATCCACATGGAGATCTTCAGATGATCATTTATTATGTTGTAAATTCTAAACTGACCATTAACATTTTCCCAAAGGTGATACATTTAACCCTTTCCTGAATAGATACACCTTTATTGCTAGGGCGAACAGTTTAGAGTCGGATCAGCTGGCACATCCATGCCTTCTGATCAGGATCTAAACTATTCGCTTTTTGATTCATTAGGTTATTTCTGACCAAAATGCGACCAGTGCAGATCCTGATCAGACGGCACGAATGTGCTGGCTGATCTGGATCTACACTGGTCGCACATGCGTAAAAATGCATATATATCAAGGAAAGGGTTAACTGGCATTCATAACATGTTCAACAGAACCTATTCTGTGCCATCTGATCTGGATCAACACTAGTCGTCTTTTGGTCAGAAATGATAGAACGAATTAAAACAAGAGGGCCAATTGGCCCTAAATCGCTCACCTGTAAAACTTGACCTAGATATCATTGAGATAAACATTCTGACCAAGTTTGAAGAAGATCGGACCAAAGTTAAGACCGCTAGAGTGCAGACAAGATTTTTATATAATTTGACCTAGTGACCTAGATTTCAAGGTCACATAACCCAGTTTCAAACCTGACCTAGATATCATCGAAATATACTTTCTGACCAAGCTTGAAGAAGATCCAACCAAAATTAAGACCTCTAGAGTGCAGACAAGCTTTTTCCTTAATTTGACCTACTGACCTAGTTTTAAGGGTCACATGACCCAGTTACGAACTTGATCTAGATATCACTGAGATAAACATTCTGACCAAGTTTAAAGAAGATTGCACCAAAATAAAGACCACTAGAGTGCAGACAAGATTTTTATATAATTTGACCTAGTGACCTAGATTTCAAGGTCACATGACCCAGTTTCAAACTTGACCTAGATATCAATGAGATAAACATTCTGACAAAGTTTCAGAAAGATCGGACCAAAATTAAGACCTCTACAGTGCAGACAAGCTTTTTCTTTAAATTGACCTACTGACCTAGTTTTGAGGGTCACATGACCCAGGTACGAACTTGATCTAGATATCATTGAGATAAACATTCTGACCAAGTTTAAAGAAGATCACACCAAAATTGAGACTGCTAGAGAGCGGACAAGATTTTTCTGTAATTTGACCTAGTGACCTAGATTTCAAGGTCACATGACCCAGTTTCAAACTTGACCTAGATATCAATGAGATAAACATTCTGACAAAGTTTCAGAAAGATCGGACCAAAATTAAGACCTCTACAGTGCAGACAAGCTTTTTCTTTAAATTGACCTACTGACCTAGTTTTGAGGGTCACATGACCCAGGTACAAACTTGATCTAGATATCATTGAGATAAACATTCTGACCAAGTTTAAAGAAGATCACACCAAAATTGAGACTGCTATAGTGCGGACAAGATTTTTCTGTAATTTGATCTAGTGACCTAGATTTTAAGGTCACATGACCCAGTTTCGAACTTGATCTAGATATCAATGAGATAAACATTCTGACCAAGTTTGAAGAAGATCGGATAAAAATTATGACCGCTAGAGTGCGGACAACAATTGTGAACGGACGACGGACACACGACGGACGAAGGGTGATCACAAAAGCTCACCCTGTCACTATGTGACAGGTGAGCTAAAAAAAACAACAGAATAGATTATACAGCACGGCTGTGACAGCTAATTTAGATCTAAACTGCCCATGGGATAACAGCCATATTTCATGGAGTAAATAGATAACCTAGTTTTACAAACAACAGATTCCACAAATTGTGATAAATTGTCACTAAAAAACTAGTGACAATTTATCACATTTTATAGAATCTGATATCGCTTCCCGCCAAATAGGCTCTCTGACTGAAACGTTATCATTTCAGTATGTCACCAAATTCACCTAAATTATATCCCTTCAAAATTACAATAATGCACCAGGAGAATGGAGACCACAACAAACATCTGTGAACAGACTTTGTCATGGACCTAAGATCACAACTGAAAACTGAAAGCATGACTTCTGTCACTGTTGTTGGTGAAATCAGAAAATCACTAGCTGAAGATTAACATACAGTAATGCAAATCACTCACCCCACAATGACATAACACTTCCCTCCCCGTCAGGTCATTTTTCACTCCCTCCGTACTCTTGTGACAAACACAACCATTATCAAAGGCTCTTCCGGTCGCCAAATCCCCGCAGGTGTAAGTGTTCATGGTAGTCATTGAATGACCCGGCTTGATATAAATCCCTGAAAATACAACCATCAATTTCATTTTAAAAGAGTTAAACACTGTAAAACTAAGTATTTTGTTAGTGTTTCATGATTTTGGTTACTAAAAATTTCCCCCGACAAGAATATTGTAATTTTTCAGGATAAAATACCTATTATATTCTTAACCCTTTACTCCAGTTAACACGACCGTTATCCCATGGGCCTGCAGTGCAGATCGAGATGGGCAAACATTGTAGAACCAGATTTGGATCTAAATTGGTTTGTTTTATGTTATTTCTGACCCAAAAGTGAACAGTGTAGATTCAGAGAAGAAGGCACAGATGTGCCAGCTGATCTGGATCTATACAGTGCCCAAGGTTATAAAACTGAGCATGGAAACCAGTCTCAAATCTCAAGCATCTGATTGGCTGAAATGGCGACCAGAAATTGGTCACCATTTCAGCCAATCAGATGCTTGAGATTTGAGACTGGTTTCAAATCTCCGTTTTATAACCTTGGGCAAAGATAATAACCTCATTATCTGTTGAAAAACAATGAAAACATTAAAGTCAATGACATTTTCAGACAATAACAAAGACGTTAAGTCACTGAAAAGAGCATTATGTCAATAAACTTCAGTAACCATAAGTTTTTAAGATGATTTCATAGGCCTGTGAACCCTTAACCACAGTCTGAACACTGTTCAATGACATTATGCTGTGAAAACACATTTCTTAGAGGTTTGGTTTTTTAAACAATAAGTTAACTTAGAGCAAAAACAGTATAAGTACCATTGAAATAAGAAGGAGTTATACCATTATTGCACAAAGGTGATGAATTATATATGCAAAATTGGTGACAAACCTTTTAATGAGACAATTTTGTTAATGAAAAATGTATCTTATAAAATTCTGAAATTGTGGAAAGCCAGGATATACTAGATATTTCTAATTTAACAATCAGTGTAAAAATCTGTGCTTCTAACTAGGGTTAAACACTAAAAAGAGCCTGTACATTGTGAATAGATAAAATAAGCAGTTAAAAGCATATTTCGTATTTATAAGCTACACCAACAAGTACTGTCATAAAAAATGATTTTTTTTATAATATCGTACATGTAATGAAACATTTCTTGAATGTAATTTCAGATAGTATAGATTTTCTTTTGCAAGTTCTGCCAAATGAAAAAGATGAAACCTTTCTATTAGGAACACCTCTGGGACCTGACAAAAGTTGTCTTTATGAGCGGTGGTCATAATTCTTAGATAGAACCTGTTAAAAGGGATGTTGAAATAATGGTCTTATTATAGGGGTACAGTGCCCAAGATCATAAAACTAAATCTGGAGATCAGTCTCAAATCTCAAGCATCTGATTGGCTGAAATGGCGACCAGTCGCCATTTCAGCCAATCAGATGCTTGAGATTTGAGACTGATCTCAAAACTTCATTTTTGGGTGGTCTTAATGAAGATTTTACAGTATAACATAACTAACAGTCTCTGTTCCTTGTGCCACCAGTATAGATCCAGATCAAACTACTCATTCATGCAGCCTGATCTGGATCTACACTGTTTGCTTCTAAATTTGAAACAATCTAATGACTCTTAAAGTGAACATTATGTACATCAGATTATACAGGTGTGCTGGCTACATGTAATCTGTATTTATTACATGATGCACAAGGAATATATGTCATATCCATGAAATGAATGGGTAAATATGTGCTTTTTTGCAGAATATGACAAAACTGTTGATATCGCTGAAAAGTAATTATTGTATATCTCAGCAAGGTTCTATCTAAAAAGGCAATAAATGTCACATGTACATTTTGCACAAAATTATTGTGTATTTCTCTCTTATCAGAACTGATATACTCTAGGGATCAAGTAGCGCAGGGCAAACATTGAAGATGATTCTAATTTTTCCCATTTCACACATTCTCTGGAAAACATGGCAATCCCATTATGTGACATTCAATACAGTAGCATGTGCACTGTAACCTAGAGTGTTCCTTTGATCAACACATTGGCAAGATATTGCAATTAATGTTACCCTTGCCCAAGGTTATAAAACTGAGCATGGAAACCAGTCTCAAATCTCAAGCATCTGATTGGCTGAAATGGCAACTGATCGCCATTTCAGCCAATCAGATGCTTGAGATTTGAGACTGGTTTCCAATCTCAGCTTTATAACCTTCAGCCCCTGTGTTTCTTTGTCCAATGAGTACAATTTAGAATGGTTGTACTTTAAACTTTAAGCTTTTTCCGGTTGTTACTTTATTTCAACACAAAATAATTCTAATTTTAAATTCTTTTGCCTTTTTACATGGAGTCTTGCTTACTTTATATTCTGAAAAGAAAGAAAAGTCAAAGCAATAACAAAGTTAACATATTTATTTATTAAACAAGCTTATCAAAATGAAGACCATGAACCATCAAAAGGAAAAAGTATCCCAAAATCATAGAAAATTCCAAACCCTTTGGAACAAACAGACTGCAAGTTACAGAATTATTTTGTGTCCTACTCTTAAAAATTGTGTTTGCAGAAAACTAGACCAGTTAATTTTTTTCATACATATAGCACCTTCATTTCTTATAAATGACATCAATATCTGATCAGGGTAAATGATTATAAAGCTTTGACTGTTTACCATCTTTAGACCAGTCTGAGATCACTTCCCAAGGTTATAAAACTGAGCATGGAAACCAGTCTCAAATCTCAAGCATCTGAAATGGCAACAAACTGAGCATGCTCAGTTTTATAACCTTCAGTCCACAATTCTTACTCAGTCTGAGACTGTGCTCAACTTCAATCAATCAGATTGCTGTGATCTGAGACTGGTCTCTAATCCTAGTTTTATAACTTTGGGCTAGATTATGACCTTAAACAGCTGTTAGGCAACAATCTGTCTATATAGAAGCCAGAGGTTTAAGAATTAACTGGCATCCAGATTTAGTTTTATGATGCATTGATCTTTGTTAGTGCATATTATTCAAAATGGCAGCCATCTGTCATCGTGTGTCAATTTCATATAATTATAAATACAATTAATAATCATGTTGTGTTTTTCATCCCCATCATTAGAGAAAGAAGTATAAATGAAAACTACCAATCCAGCTTATGATAAAGGCACTGCAAACACAACTTTTTGGTCCATAAATACCCAATTGCAAAATAGGTTAAAAACAATTTTAATGAAAATGTTTAGCAAAATAAACATCTAGTATCCTAGAAACCACAACATCTCAAATTACTCCAGTTACAAATTTGTTAAACCTGTTCCTCCACATATAAGCCTTTTAACCCTTTCCTGTACAGATACACCTTTCTTGCTAGGGCGAACAGTTTAGATCCAGATCAGCCGGCACATCCGTGCCGTCTGATCAGGATCTAAACTGTTCGCTTTTTGATTCATTAGCTTATTTCTGACCAAAATGCGACCAGTGCAGATCCTGATCAGACGGCACGGATGTGCCGGCTGATCTGGATCTACACTGGTCGCACATGCGTAAAAATGCGTATCTATACAGGAAAGGGTTAAGGCATGTGTGACCAGTGTAGATCCTAATCATCAGATCCGGATCTACACTGTTTGTCCATGCCATAAAGGCATGTATTGAGGAAAGGGTTAAAAAAGACTGTTTTTAGAGCATGGCAGAATGTTTATTTCCCAGCTATAAGCCTGAGGATACCATAAACTTACCAAGATCTAGTGATTTTATTAGATCGCCATGTTCTGAAATGTGTTTAAATTACAGGTATAACAGTGTATATCTCTATGTTCAGAAATGTCATGAGAACATATATGTCGGTACATTGTTTTACACCACTGTGCATTTTTACATGAGCTTCAAATTTCATGGGCACCAAAAACTTACAAAACTTTTCACTGCATCTTGTGGCTATGCCACTCTTGAAAATATCTGTTTCAGGTGTTATTTTACTGAAACAATTATACGTATAAGAATTAATTGGCGAAGTTGTAACAATCCCATAAGATTACATCATTAACATTCGCCTGGGTTTGATTTTGCACTTTCCTTAGCGTCAAAACGTATAATAGCACAGTACATGTACCATGTGGCATATACTTTGCTTCACGACTATGAACAAAACAAATGTTAATTAACTTGTGTTCTCATGACATTGTTTATTAATGTTTATGCTTATTACAGTAAAAATATTCTAAAACTATCTTTTTTTTTCATTTATTACATACCATTTTCAAGTTGATTTCCAAACAATTGTATGTCATCTAGAAAACGAAACAGATATAACAGTTTCGCATTCAACCCTTAAAATGTCATCAAGCCAAATGGAAGGAAAAGGGAATTTTATGCAGATGTTCTTTCACCAGTTTAAGATTTGCAAATTTTCACACTGAATTCCTTAAGAATACATTGTAGTCCAACTTTTGAAAACCGTTTTTACTAGAACATGATTTATACGAAACCCAGCAAGCCAATTAACTCTTTACTCCATGGGATAGGGCTGTTATCATATTGGGCAAACAGCTTAGATCCAGACTGGCAATTTTTTGCTGTCTGATCAGGATCTACAGTATTCACTTTTTGATTCTGACGACGAAGAGAACAGTGTAGAAACTCTGTACATGGTACACAACACTTTGGACAACACATAATCTTGACCCACACCTTCTCTATCCCATATTTCACAACAGCCATCTAGGAAAACATCTAACAATATGTTTCATTTGACGTAATTTTTCATGTTCCCTTCAGGGTGGATGATAGTGTATGAAATTGTATGGCTGACTGAGGGCTATAGTGTTGCAAAAGGTAAAAGTACTGTGCCGACTGAAGGTGAATCTGAAGTGCTGATTGAAGTTGATTGTGCAGCGCTGAATGAAGGAAACAGTTTAATGCTAACTGAGGGTGGTAGTGTACTGAGGAGGGCAAAAGTATAGTACCGATTGAGGATGATAATGTAGAGGTGGCTGAAAATAATGATGTGGTCCTGAATAATGAAATAGTGTACTGCAAAGTAATGAATCTTTGCTACTTAAAACAACTGTGTATTCATCATTTAACTATTTTGCCAAGAAACATGAAATATCGCAAACATCTGCATGCATCTTTTATGCAAATTAAGCGGTAATCAACCCATGCTACACATGAAATTTCAAAAGAACCTGGGACCAATATCATAAAACTAAAACTAAAGACCAGTCTCAAATCTCAAGCATCTGATTGGCTAAAATGGAGACAAATAAGATGCTTAACATTTGACACCGACTTCCAGTTAAGTTTTATTATCTTGAGCTCTGGATTGTTCAAACTGCAAAGAAAAGAGAACTGTGAACTAACCTGTAGCATCTGACCGGGATCGAGCATGGGTCTTCTTGCCTGTGGGTGATAATGTATTATCACTGCTAAGTGCCAGGCTCGGGCTGGGGGTGAAATGATGGGAGTGGTTTCGGCGATGGCCATGCTTATGACTGTGATGGCTGAAATTCAACACATCTATGTTAATAAACACAATAACATTAACATGATATGATATAATAATTTTATTATAATTATAATCATTTATCCTTATACAGTGGCGTAGCTACTATAAGTAGTGATGTGCCGATGATCGGAAGACATCGATTAGTGACGTGTAAATGCTTCTCGATGTCGATGATCGATGTCGTTCTCTAATAATCGATTAACAGTTGAGACATGCGCAGTGTAAGAGACAAAATATAAAGGTACGGGTTCCGGCTTTTACACCGGCCATAAAGGGAAATCACTTTGAAAAATTGAAAATTAAAATGGCGACCCGAGAGATTTACGAGAACCTAGTAGGCAAAAAAAAAAATCAGAAGCACTTTAGATTCTACAAGATTAACGAAGAACTTCCATCGCACAGAAAAAACATAGACCACACAAAAGGCCTTTGCAGAATTTGTTGCAAATAGTACAAAAATACAGGCAACAAGCAAAAACGCAAAATGGCGCCGATTTTGTCGAGCGTCTGAGTTGCGTAGCTATATGACGATGGTAAAAATTCTTCGAATAAATATGTATTGCATTAACTAGACCTCTTATCTTGTGTCTTCAGCCTTAAAATCAGTATATTATTCATAGGAAAACGCAACATTTTTGCATTTGAGAATTCATGTGGCGGATCTAGAGGGGTTCAGTTCAGTTGCACAAACCTTTTTGGGCAGCAATTATTTTGATTCGGTTTTTGTCAGAAAGTTGAAAATTAGTAGTATCCAGTAATTATGTATGCTTCTGATCTAAGACCATTTGTAAACCTAACACTGCGTAAATTAAGAAACCGATTATAATCGTGAAATCGCATCGGAAAGGGCAACCGATTCCAACCGATGATCAATTATGATTTGCAACCGATTTCTCAACACTAACTATAAGGCCATGTAGGCCCGGGCCTACAAGTTGTACAGGAAAATGACGTTTACAAAAGTCCCAAAAATACAATTAAAACAGAACGGGGTGGTATGGTTGCAGGTTCAAGCAGTTTTTGTCTATTTTCTTTGCCAGATGTAAATGCAGACCTACGTTCCAATTCTCTGTGTTGTCACGCTTTATTTGCAGTTTGCTAAATTTCATGTCCACTTGTTTACTGCTTTTGTTTTGGGGGGGGGGGGGGGGGTATTCCTCACTTTTTAATTTTAAAAATAATTATTTTTTGGACGGGGTAAATCCTGATCAGACTGCACAAATAAGCCCGCTGATCTGGATCTTCACTTTTTGCCCTTGTGATAAAAGTCATATCCATCATCTTCCATGGAGTGTTACAGTTTTTAAGGTTCAATTTCTATTAATTTTCATTAATTAATTTCCTATTGTTTGTTGCTGTGTGTCTGGGTTTTCTCATAATTGTTATCTCAATAGTTAGCATTATCTGATGACAAGCTTGGTACAGGACTGGGGGTTGAGGTCAACTCCAGGGCAATGTTCCTGATTTATGATGCTACTATCCATATATGGGGGCTATCATCTATTAGCACTAATAGCATAGTGTTAAGCTAACATCCTTATTTGGGGGCTACCCTCTGCTAACACTTAGCATGGTAACATGCTAAGCTAACATATGCTACTATTAGCACGGGCTAAGCTATACAGGGGCTACTATTAGCATGGGCTAAGGTATACGGGGGCTTACAGCTGTTAACATTAGCGCTAACGGTAGCTAGGTTGATTTAGGGTTCTACATTTGAACACCTTATAAAAAGGGAATTCTCCTATTTTCGGGGCTTTTTGTTTTCTTGAGTTTATATTATGAGATATTGAAGCTTTCGACTTTTCGAAGAGTGTGAGAGAACTATATGTGAGAGAACTATATTTTATCTACATATAATAGAATAGATAGAATAGAATAAATCCTATCTAAAATTCAACACTGGACTTGTGTGTTTTGTTTCTAAAAACTGTTTCACTGGTGGCAGCGTCGGGATAAAGACTTTAACACGTCAGGAAGATTTCTTAACATTTATTTTGTGTTGAATTCCCGAATTTATTTGTAACTATTATTGTCAGATTGAATTTTAACAATCATCAAATTGTGGACATCTGTAAGAGTTTCAACATGTGGGCCAAAGTATTAATGATATGTGTTGCTATTTGTTCGGCATTGGATGCGGGCACGAATGGTTGCGATTTCTTTAAAGTAATGAAGAGTACATGGATCCAAACCTCAGAATTTTACCCTGAGCATGAGAGAGTTCACAATTTTCATCAAACAAGAACTTGTGTATCTAAATGTTTGTTCCGAAGGAAATGTAAAGAATACATTTAAATAGACAGAACTGTTGGAAAATGATTACTTTGTTAACAATTCGGACCGAAAATGGACAGCCTTGCCAATTGTGTGTTATGTAGACAAATCGGGATTTTGCATTGTGTGAAGATTTTGATTTTCCTGGTATTCAGCTATTTTTTTTTTGAACATTGAAAATGGATTTTCATATGGAATTTTAAGTTGTGTTATCTTCAGTAAGAGATCTAACTTTCTAAGAAACGCGTAATGTATTGATTTAGATTTCGGAAGTAACAACATGTGTGGGTCTTGAAACTTTTATGTCTATGTCGTAATTTGTCAGTTAGGGAAACTGACAAAAAACTAACAAGGTCGGTCAGTAAGACCAAGTGATACCAGGTTATGGGAAGTAGCCTGGTAGGTGAAATGAAGAGTGTCAGACTGTACCATGGATTATTAACCTGTGGAAATAATGTCGCTGCGGCTCGCCGATTGTGCTTCCAAGTGTTGAAATAATGATGGTCTACAACTTGACAAACATTCCTGTCTCAGGATGTTCGCATATTTTGACTTTGATACAGCTCATTATTCGAAAATGCAGCAACATTGTATCATTCGTCAAGCAGTGCATTCGACGTCAGTTTACTGAGAATAGGGACATTACACCAGATCAGCTGTTTCCTTCAGGTTATGAAGGTAATGGAGTAAACCTTGTTTAAAGTAATTTATGATTAGACTGGGAGAGATTGTGACCACAGCATGCAGTTTAAATAGATATTAACTGAAGATATTGAACTTTCAATTGTACCGCTGGGAATAGTCATCATCAATACGTGATAATGGTCAGCAGGGAGCTGGGCAGATGTTGTTGCAGCATGCGTTCAACATGTCAATTAATTTAACGGTGTTTAGTACAGGCTGAATATTTAGAACCCAATGCATTTTATATAATGTTTATAGAAGAAAAGGCCTCAGTTTTTGGTTCAAAGGTGAACATGTCTGTCCAGAATAGAACTAAGAAAATAAAATGTCAAATTTATCAGAATAAATGTGTTCAAGCATTGACTATGGCAGTTGTAAATTTGAACATCACAGAAGTTATGGACAGGTTGTTCACAATAAACTTTTCTGGTACTGGCTTTGCTAGGCAGGTTTAGGGTCTGCTTAAAATCTGTCAGTGCATCTGTGAGAACAAAGGGACCAACAGAAAGAGAGAAGCTGCAACAAAGAAACTCAGACTTTTCTAGTTTTAGTTTCAAACAGTGAACTTAGAAATGATATGATCTGTGTTTTGTTTATTGTGGAAATTAATTTGTTTAGAGGAATGTTAAATATATGATTCCTTGGTCTGGATTAAACTATTTCAAAATGTTGGAATAATTTGTGAAGCACAATTGATGATTCTTCAATTTTGGTTTTACAAAGAAGTTGGAGTAACCAAACAGGAATATTTCCGTTTGTTATTGTACATTTGACCGAATGCTTGTTGTTGGAATTTGAAAGCACTGTAAATATTTCTATTCATGATTTGATTTGGAATTTAAGTGTTGTTCTTGTGAATTGGATTAAAGAATTGTGCATCAGGATGTTTCCTCAGTTTGTTGAATTTAAAAGTGGTTCTTTCATTTGCTTTGGATTTAATTGTGTTAAATTCGAATAGGTGGAATACTGTGTCAAAATTCATATTTGCGAAATTTTGGATTACTGTGATTCCTCATAAATGGATTTAGAAGTAGTGTTTATTATTTCAGATACCATTTGGTAACATTTTAAGTTAATTTCATTTAATGATGCAGAATCTGGAAGAATTATTACTGACAATGTGCCAATATTTCTCGTTTTATTACTATTTGTGTTAAGGTTAAAGTTTAAATAATTAAGTGGCACTTTTTAATAGTGTGAGTGAAATGACAATAGTGAGAGTGTTAGGAATACATCCGGAGCATGGAATTACCTATACAGTGCAGAATTAGGACTCGAAATCTACCCTTGAGTGACTTTAGTGAATTCTATATTACTGATACCATACAAGTTTAATAGTTCATTTTATTATTATTTGCTTGTGTATTGACTGTGCATTCTGTTCATATAGTATATTTGCAGATAATTCATACTGAAGGAAGACTATTCATTCTGTTAATGCATGTTTTTCCAGTCAGGAATATTCTGCACTATAATAATTTGCATTTCATTTCATAACTTGTTCATTGTTAAATTTTTACAGGAATTTCATATTTGCATAGGCATTCTACATCGAGAGAGTGTGACATTCCTAAACAGGGTTCAATAATGGGGACCATTATGCCTAGGGGAGGGGAGTGTTACAGTTTTTAAGGTTCAATTTCTAGGAATTTTCATTAATTAATTTCCTATTGTTTGTTGCTGTGTGTCTGGGTTTTCTCATAATTGTTATCTCAATAGTTAGCATTATCTGATGACAAGCTTGGTACAGGACTGGGGGTTGAGGTCAACTCCTGGGCAATGTTCCTGATTTATGATGCTACTATCCATATATGGGGGCTATCATCTATTAGCACTAATAGCATAGTGTTAAGCTAACATCCTTATTTGGGGGCTACCCTCTGCTAACACTTAGCATGGTAACATGCTAAGCTAACATATGCTACTATTAGCACGGGCTAAGCTATACAGGGGCTACTATTAGCATGGGCTAAGGTATACGGGGGCTTACAGCTGTTAACATTAGCGCTAACGGTAGCTAGGTTGATTTAGGGTTCTACATTTGAACACCTTATAAAAAGGGAATTCTCCTATTTTCGGGGCTTTTTGTTTTCTTGAGTTTAGATTATGAGATATTGAAGCTTTCGACTTTTCGAAGAGTGTGAGAGAACTATATGTGAGAGAACTATATTTTATCTACATATAATAGAATAGATAGAATAGAATAAATCCTATCTAAAATTCAACACTGGACTTGTGTGTTTTGTTTCTAAAAACTGTTTCAGGAGTAATGGGGAAGTGTTATCTTCATGCAATGTTGTGAATGTATGTTACATAGGAAAACTATTATCCTTGTAAGTTTGCTACATATGCAGATTTTGAAAAACACAAAACAAGTGAACCCTGAATTTAACCCTGTACCTCATATTTGGGCATATAAACTCACATTAAACATTAACGTATTGAAGAAAATTCAAAACCACAAAAATTACAAACCCTTGAAAATGTTTTTTTAACATAAAACCACAAAATTTTATGCCAACAAACACAAAATTGTGCATTTTCAGTATTTCAACACTAACCTGAGCTCCTCATTAAGGATCATATTGCGGAGTTTGATACCCTGGGAAGTTCGCCATGTTGGCTTCATCACATCGGCGGAGAAGGCACTCAGTAACCAGATACATTTCACAGAGAATTCTACACTGCTTCGACACCTGAAAAATAAAAACAATCCCAGTCAAAGCAATCCCAGTCAATCCCATTATAACTAACAATGTTGTATTGTTCCATGTGCTACAGCTAATAAGAAATCAGGGCCCAAAATCATAAAATATATCAGGAGACCAGTCTCAAATTTCAACAATCATCTTATTAGCTGAAATGACGACCAGCCCAGCCACCATTTGAGACTGGTCTCCAATCTCAGTTTTATGATCCTGGGATTAGTTTTACAAATTACTGGCTAATTAAAATCTTTGATACTGATGAAAATATTAACACTTTTCCATCATATATACTCCTCTCTGGAATGGGCGAACAGTGTTGATCCAAATTATCTGGAACATTCATGCCCTCTGATCATGATCTGCTCTGTTCAAGATGCGACCAGTGCAGATCCAGATTAGACAGCACAGATGTGCCAACTGATCTGGATCTACACTGGTCGCAACTTAGTAAAACATGTATATATGTAGTAAAGGGATATCTTACAATGTTGTTTGGTTCCAACAGATAATAAAAGAATTGGTTTCACATAATACTGGCAAATCTTTAATACTGATGAAAATATTAACCCTTTCCTCCATATCTATATATACATCTTTTATGGCATGGGGGAACAGTGTAGATCCAGATCAGCCGACACATCCATACTGTCTGATCAGGATCTGCACTGTTCCCTTATCGATTTATTAAGTTCCCATAAAGAAAAGGATAAGATCAAAAAAAAAAGGGGTTGTAAGATAAAATGTATCTGACAGACTATTGCAAAATAGCCATGTATCTAAGGATCGGTGCAAATGTCCTGTATCTTTTTAAAGACAAATATATCATATATAGCTTATGGCAATGTATAAATAATTTTAAAATGTATTTAATCAATTCTTCCATGAAGTAAATTCAAATTTAAAAACCACTAAATTGTTCAAACATCTTTTAATAAGACCAATGCAACGTGAAATCTTTACAAACTATGAAATTCTATTTTTTAATGTTTAATGAATTTGGAGTCACAAGCTAGTACATACTCTGTACATTATGCATGATTATAGCATACCCTAAAACTGAAATACATAATTATATTACATTACATGTACCACTGCAGTTTTAAATTTTAATCAATAATGGTTCTTAAGGTATGACCATCCTAATGAATACCTATATCAAGAAGAGTATCCAAGGGAGGTAACTATAGTAGTAAATTAGCTTAGAGTTCTGTCATGCAAGAGGACCAGGGTTCAAATCCCACTGGAAGCTATTTTTTTTTTGTAAGCCTAGAGCTTAAATAATTGGCATATTTCTTTTTTTCCTGTGTAATTCTGTCATTGAATATAAAATTCTCATGATTTAAACTAAAATAAGCAAAATAATCAAGATTAAAGGGGTTTTCGCTATCGGAATAGAGTTTTTTCAAGTCATCAATTTGAAAATTTCTAAAACTGTACGGTAAACTTCTCTGAAATTTTGTTTAAATTTTGTTTAAGGTATAGAGTTAAAAAATGGTAAATTTTGGTATATTGCACCAATCAGGATTTTGCACAATTTTCATTAATTTAGTCTCGTGAAATATAAAAAAATGCATTTTTAAAATTTATTTGGTCAAAAAATGTCATTTTAAGATAAATTCTGTATTTATATATTATATCTTAAATTGGTTTAGTAAAATATAACATATTTTGGATAAACTGTAAACAATTAGGGTTGAATTTATCAATAACAAAAAATTTTGTCACCGATTAAAGAATTTGGATACTTTCACGTTTTTTCTCACTTTTTTAAATAAAAAAAGCTAAAAATCTCAAAAACTTCACGGTGAAATTCATTAAAATTTTGCATACAAGTCAGTGGTATGAAGCAGTTGATGAAAAAATAATCAGATGTTGGATTCTTAATAGGATGGTCATACCTTAAGCTTTCTTCATGCAGTAAAATATTTCATAGTCAAGGGTAATAATGGTGATTTCATTTTAAAGAAAACAATGTTAGGAAAATGCGTGAAAAATTATAAAGTGTTAAAGTCATCGATTGCTGAATATGAAATCCAAGAAATGTATCAGGGGAAGGTGATTTCCCCTAGCAATACTGACCATAAGGCCCAGCTATTTCAGTGAAACAGCTGATATTTTGTTTGTTTACAGTCCAGAATACTTCATTAAAGGCCAATCTACTTTGAAACAAACTGCTTACATACATGTAGAGTCATTTGTTATTTCAGTTGAAAAGTCTAGAGGTAGCATACCTGTGTACAATATAGGGGTGTACAGCCTCAGCGACATCATGCATGTGTATATACATGTTTAACAACTGAGGGAGGTAGAAGTCCACATCATGGTCAGCAAAACTGAACATCTTGTTAGCTGAAAAATATAGAGATTTTTTTAATTTCAAATCATGTATACATTTCAACAAAACAATCAGTAGAACTGTTTTATAAATGATAATGAATTTGTAGTGCACCAGCAGTACCTTTATTATCCCATTGCTTTTAGACTTGATAAACAATGAAAGTTTCATGCAGAACCTTTTGCAGGTTCCGGGACAAAAATCATAAAACTAAAACTGGAGAACAGTCTCAAATCTCAAGCATCTGATTAGCTGAAATGGCGACTGGTCATCATTTCAACCAATCAGATGCTTGAGATTTGAGACTGAACTACAATATCAGTTTTACGATCTTGGGCCCTGGTTTTATTTCCAAAAAATACAATTAGATGCAGATTAAATATGCAAAGGGAAAACAATTCTGCATTTTTGGAGAGCTTAGTTTCTTATGTAAATTGTATCTTGCATCGTCTTTTAAGTCAAAAGTTTCATACTGGTCAATGAGTGCTGGTCATTGCAGACCCAATCAGTGACAGATCTGGCATATGTCCAGGCTTGTTAGGCAATTAAGTAGCATTAACTTTTTACTCCCTGAAAACAACTTTGATCCCATATGCAACCAGCATAGATCCAGATCAGCCTGCACATCCACGCAGTTTGATCAGGATCTAGCTTCTTTGTCAGAAATAACCTATTGTATCTAAAACCAAACACTGGCAAACAGCAGGCTTATCTAGTTCTAACTTGGTCACAGCATATTATTTTAAACAGTTGAGATGGAATAATAGTTTCTCTCATATGACAACCCAGGGGTATTCTAACAATTATGTGGCTACAGTCCACATGTTGTGTTGTAAGCATAATCACAGTCCAGCTTGACGCCAAGTCTGTAGCTTTTAAAAACAAAGTGTATCTCGGAATGAAAAGGTAGGCTACATGTACATATATGATTTAATATTGCAATGTACATTTTGCCTCAGTCTGTTCTCTACATTAATGTTTACCACTACCTACATGAACATGTAGTACTGACTGGTTGAACATCACTTTAAGTTAAGGATTGGTCATTTTACCCCTGGGTTGATTCATGGTCATTTACTTATGTTAAATAGCATCCTTAATTAAATACAGGTTATACACGTCCTGTCACAAACCTGAGTCTGTTTGAGGTCATTTTACACTACGGATATGGTCATTTAAACCGCACTTGATTAACATGTACCTTAGCAATGTTAAATTAATGAAAGTCTCTTCTGACACACTTATACTTGGTTTAACACTCCAACATTTAGCCATGGGCAAAATCTGTCACTGTCTTATTTACTTAGTTATTTATATCAACATATTTGTATGTCACTGATATATCTATAAATTGTAACTATGATATTGTAGGCTACATGAAGTCAGCTGAATTTCCTGTTTTTACAGAATAACATTTTCATGTAGCTGGCATCATGTGGGAATTGCACACTTACTTAACCCTTTAAAGAACCTTTGATGAACAGTGTAGATCCAGATCAGCCTGGTCAAATCTGTGCCATCTGATCTGGATCTTTTTGGACAGAAATAACCTAAAGGCTGGTGAATCTAAAATCAAACTATGTAAATTCTGACAAGACAGCACGGAAGTGCCAGCTGATCTGGATCTACACTGTTCACCTATATAATAACAGCAGTAAAACATTGGTGACAAGAAAGACAAAGTTCAATGTATAACCTAGAAATCTTGGTACAACATCAGGTCATCTCTGTGTACAAACAAACACTTTCAATCTAATCTTTAGCCAGTATCACTGAGAAAATAAAAATCTTCATCTATATTTAAATTTAACCCATTTTATACCTGGTGTTATGCACTTGTCTTTGGACCCGAGATGATTTTAACTATAATTTCCCCTGATAAAAGTACATGCCATTTTGCCCTTAAAGGACAAAAACATTGTTAATATCTTAGCTTGAACCATCATAAAAAATTGGGTTGTGAACAAAATTTCTTAACAGCTTAATGAATTTATACAAAAGTTTATACACAACATTATGGCAATATAATCTTAAGTACATACTTAAAAATCTTGATGCAATCTCCAGTGAAACTAAACATGCTGAGTGCACTGATCTGCTAATCTTGTCTGCACTCTTAGACATTAAGTATTTCTGACAATTTTTCTATGAAACCAATTGACTGAAAGGGAATTTCTCACTGTCTCATTACAATACAGCATGTCTAAACCTGTAAGACCCAAAATGGCACTTCCTAAATCATTAAGTTTTCCCCTTGTAGTACTCAGTACAGCGTAACCCTTAACTTCATATAGTGACCATTATTGAGTGGGCAATCAGTGTAGATCCGGATCAGCCAGTACAGTGCCATCTGGGTCTGCATTGTGAGCTTTCAGATTCATTAGGTATTGCCACCATTGCAGATCCAGATCAGATGGCATATATGTACTGACTGATCAGGATCTGCCCTGGTCGCACATGCATTAAAATGTGTATATTTCATTATTTGGAGTAAAGGGTTAAACCTTTACTCCATAGATACGCTGGTCTGGATCTATCCTGATCCAAAGACCAGTGTAGATCTACAACAACTGACACATTCATGCCGTTTGATCAATATCTACACTGGTCATAACTTGGTCAAAATAACATTTACTCTTTTTTAACCAATGTTTAATTTAATGATATAATTCATTACTCCACTGGATGCAGCTTTCTGATACACCATTTGCCTCTTGGTCATAAAAATAACCATGTGAAGCTCAAAGTGAACAGACAGTACATTCTGATCAGACAGCATACACATGGAGGCTGATCTGAGTCTACATTTGTCATGTAGGATATAAGTCATAACCTAGGAGTGAGTTACAGAACACTTGTTTGACCTATGTTACATTGATACAACATAAGTAAAATTATGCTGATCAATCAGTATTTTATCCTGTAAGTACAAATCCAAACATAACACATTATGGTTAATCTGTTTAAATACTATGTACATGATCCCACCGAAGGGTACGAATGGTACGACAGTATATGAAAATAGGATTTAATTCCAAAGCGATCAATCAAGATCACAGTATATACTGTGCTGTTACAATGATCATTGAAAGGATTGGGCCTTATTCCCAAACTGGTGAAGAAAACATCAATTGGACTTCAGTATGTGCTGGCAGGTCCGGAGCTGCACTGGTTGCACATGTATAGACAGGGTTTTTTCTGCCTATTTTGGGAAAAGGAGTCTGGACATTTTGGGAAATTTTTATCGACAAAAATGTCCATTTTGGGAATTTTCACATCGACAAAATAGTCCATTTTGGGAAATTTCAATATGCATTTATTTAGCTTAAATCAGTCAATTTTTACATTACCAATATACTTTTACCAGATTTTTGGTCTTTATTCAAACAAACATTGCAAAACTGGTAACTTGTTAGCCAACTGTTATCAGAAATAATTTTCTCATTTAAATTATTCATTATATGAAATTGTAATTCTTTATAAAATAGTGAAACTGTAGCAAATTTAATGGTTATTTTAGAGGATTAACTTAAAAGTCCAGATAAACGTAAGTTTTTATTGTATAACTTATTGTTGTGCAAAGCCATCATAGTCGCGAAAATTCATTACAAAAAGAAGTATGTGTCTAACGAGTCATATTATGATGCATCTTCTGCAGTTAAGAGTACCTTCTGTAACGTTTTGCAAAATAGTTCTAAATTTATTGATATATTCAATAGCTGTTATGTTGAAAGAAGTCCAGAAAATATTCATGCTTACATTTAAATCAGGGTCAATAAACGCTCGCAATTTCTAGATAAAGGGAAGTCACTCTTCTATTACCTGTTTAATTTGATATATTTTATTCGATTTTTGCCGAAATTTCGGAAATAAAATATGCTTTCAATTGGGAAAATGACAACTGGATATGATTGGGAACAGAGCCGTTTGCTTTGGGAACACCTCCGTTTTCCGGAGGCGCAGACAGTGCTGAAAAACCCCTGATAGACTTCAGTATGTGCTGGCAGGTCCGGAGCTGCACTGGTTGCACATTTATGGACTTCAGTATGTGCTGGCAGGTCCGGAGCTGCACTGGTTGCACATGTATGGACTTCAGTATGTGCTGGCAGGTCCGGAGCTGCACTGGTTGCACATGTATGGACTTCAGTATGTGCTGGCAGGTCCAGAGCTGCACTGGTTGCACATGTATGGACTTCAGTATGTGCTGGCAGGTCCGGAGCTGCACTGGTTGCACATGTATGGACTTCAGTATGTGCTGGCAGGTCCGGAGCTGCACTGGTTGCACATGTATGGACTTCAGTATGTGCTGGCAGGTCCGGAGCTGCACTGGTTGCACATGTATGGACTTCAGTATGTGCTGGCAGGTCCGGAGCTGCACTGGTTGCACATGTATGGACTTCAGTATGTGCTTGCAGGTCCGGAGCTGCACTGGTTGCACATTTATGGACTTCAGTATGTGCTGGCAGGTCCGGAGCTGCACTGGTTGCACACGAGATATAAGCTGTATCTTGTAACATCTAATTACATGGCTTAGTAGGGCAAGAGTAGCTCACTTTTCAGAAAGCCTGGGCCCAAGATCATAAAATTGAGATTGGAGACCAGTCTCAAATCTCAACCATCTGATTAGCTGAAATGGTCACTGGTGACTGGTCACCATTTCAGCAAATCCAATGCAGATTTGAAACTGGTCTCCTGATTTAGTTTTATGATTTTGGCCCTGGACCCCAAGGGCACAGACAACTATTGAATATTCTATAAGATCTTCCTGAGGTAAACATGACTTATCCAGATGTATCCTCAATAATTAGCTCAAGGTTAAGGAATATTGATACCTGGCAATACACATCTGATACAGTCATTAACACTGATAAAGGACAGATAATGCAAGGAAATTTCCATCAGTGCACAGGTAGATCAGTCACTAATATCACTAGGTTAACTTACATTTTTCTGAACAACTGAAACCCAGATCAGCCCCTAGATAAACTCACATTTATTAAGTTAGTGAACAACTGTACATCCAGATATGTCATTAAATGAACCAGTGTGTAGACCCAGATCTGTCACAAAGTTAACTCACATTTAGTAAACTGGTTTAGATCCAGATCGGTCACAAGGTAAACTTGCATTTAGTGAACCAGCATAGATCCAGATCTCTCACAAGGTAAACTCAAATTTAGTGAACCAATGTAGACCCAGATCTGTCACAATGTAATTTTACGTTTAGTGAACCAATGTGGCCAAGATCTTTCACTAGAAAAAACTCACAATTACTGAATCAATGTAGATCAAGAACATACACAAGGTAGATTTACATTTAGTGAACCAATGTAGACTCATATCAGCAAAAAGATACAAATTAAATAAGCAAGCTAAAACAATCCACTTTTCTATAATGAATAAAATGATACAAGCTGAAAGAAAGTACAGTCACATTAGAGAATATTCAGGAGGGGTGATCATGACAGATTCCAGACTGATAAACATATCAGCATTCCTGCAGGCATGGTTTACACCTGTATAGCTTATCTGTAACATATCTTTACTGTAATTTGATACATGTACATACATGAAAAGTGATCACATAGGATTGATTTATGCAGGCTTATAATAAACCATCAGATTCTATGATTCTGAATGGAGAGGGACATTGCACATTCCAATATTGTTAAGCATCTAGTAAACAAATAGATTTTGAAAATGTCAGCCTAATATCATAGATGCACACATTGTTTATTTGTCCTAGTTTCATTGTAACAAAAGGGTTTACTTGTCTTATATCACAGTGAAATCAAATGTCATGGTTTTAAAAATTACACTACAGAAACTTATTTTTTAATTTACAGGCAACACAAGCTGCATAACACCAGAAAACCTAAAAATGTGCTTTTAAAATTTAATGCTATTAAAGCTTGAACGATTGGGGTGGGGTTGCAAGGAATTCACCTGCTTAACATTGAAGGCTAAGGTATTTTAGCAAAGCAGCTAAACCCCCTTAACCAATGATGTTCTAAAAAGGTCCATCTAGTCTGTTTGCTTTTGATTCATCATCATTCACTAGGTAATTTCTGACCGAGAAACAACCAGTGTAGATCCTGATCGGACAGCAAGGATGTCTCAGCCAGATAAACTGGATCTACACTGAGCGTACATGATAAAATCAATATATATCATACAGAGTAAAGATTTAATGGACAAACAATCCCACCTACCTAGGTAACTCTGTACTCCCGGCTCTTTAGAATTAAAGAGGTATGAAATGGCAATTGACATGTCGAACATTTTCGACTCAAACAGTCGCAACAACCATGAAGTCTGTTTTCCTGATCCAGGCCGCGATTTTGACTTTCCATTTGGTAACGGAGGTTTTCCTAACGGAACATATTTATGAGGAGATGGCGACTGACTAGTATTTACACAAAGTTCCGCGTCTTCGTTACTCGTGTTGTCCGTACTCGGGTTTTGTTCACTATCACATTCTTCTCCATTTATCCGAAGTTCGCACAGTTCCGGAACTTCATCAATCGGACTAGTGGACAGTCTGTCCAGTGAGCTTACAGAGTAAGTATCACAAAGTTTACTTTTTGTACAAGGGTTTATTAACAAATCGGGGCTCCTTGTTCTTTCTATCGCAGAGTATGACAAACTGCGACCTATGTGGTGAACATGTAACTCAGACTCCACATGTAATTCTGAATCACTGCTTGTCTTAATCAGGTTCCCATCGATGTCAAAATCCGCAAAACTTACACGCGAACCTGTTTTCAGTGACCCAGTTTTTAGCTTATATTCTGGATCTGTACACACATCTGTATTTCCAACTTTAAAATTTCCATTAACTTCTAAATCCTGCTCTCCTGTACCGATCCCCATATTTCCAGTCGACACCGAGAATAAACAACTGACGTTAACTGAATTTGGCTGTTTCGTCACAAGATCACCTTCACTTCTACAGTTTTTAGCCATTACTTCATACTTAGCAATCCATCATAATGCTTGTGACTATATGACAAGAAATGATAACCACTCACTGAATAAATTAGCACTTTGTTCTCCATTATACTCTGAAACCCACACTTTAATACTTTTTGGTGATTTTATCCAACTTTTGATGACTCCTCCCCTACTATAAGTGTCTCACATGGTAGTGTTTACATCCAGTATACTTGAAAATACTATATGCACAGAGTTTCAATGAATCATCAAACTTCAAGGTCTCACATGACCTATTAATATGTACAATCACATATATAAAACTTAACCAATAAGACAGTGACATTAACAAAACACTTCAGGTTAAAGGGATAAGATTTTATCATTCCTGTTAAAAGTAGACCATGCTGAGTTCAGCTTTTATCATCCTTCCAGATAATATTGGTAACCCTGCTAACCAATGTGGGAAATTTGTCCTCTCTATTGAATGTGTCAATCCATTTTTTCTGTCTTGATTAAATCCTGAAAATAGAAAATACAGCAGTTAAATGTCAAGCTCTTTGGATAAATTTATATCCCACAACAGACTAGCATAAAAAAGTATAAAGGTATATCTAGATCAGCCTGCACATCCAAGCATGCACTGTTTGTGTTAACCCTTTCCTTGATATATACTCATTTTTACGCATGTGCGACCAGTGTAGATCCAGATCAGCCGGCACATCCATGCCGTCTGATCAGGATCTGCACTGGTCGCATTTTGGTCAGACATAACCTAATAAATCAAAAAGAGAACAGTTTAGATCCTGATCAGACGGCACGGATGTGCCGGCTGATCTGGATCTAAACTGTTTGCCCTAGCAATAAAGGTGTGTATCAAAAGGAAAGGGTTAATGATGTAGTTCTCACCAAGAAGCGAATACTGTAGACCCCCGCCGGACTAAACTGATGGCCCATGTGATTATAGGCATATTCGTGGAGTAAAGGATTAAGATAAAGCATGTTTGTGACTAATAAAGCATTTGCTCAGCCAAACTTGTGTAAAACCTTTGTTTGATAATTAACCTTTCCACTTGCTGTTCATAGGATTCTTCAAGAATATTCATAGACTGCATGGCTAACAGTTTAGACCCTGACCCTCTGAGCAAATGCACTGGCAGGCCTGGGTCAACGATGGTTACAAATGAAGCCTTAGTCCTGAATAGCACTTAAATGAGTAATGATGTTTTTTATCTATTATAACTTGTATAAACAATATCTGCAAATTGCAATACATCCTGGTATGAATTTAAAGACAACAGGTAAATAAGGAAGCAAAATTTATCAGAGTAAATACCACGGCTTTTCATCAGAAAATTAGGACGAGGCCCTAGCCTTTCAAATTGGGAAAATTATGTGTGATAATTGTTTACTTTGGGAAAACAAAATTTATTGAAAGATGGGTACTAGTTGATGGATTTTAGTAGTAATTAGTAATTTCAACTTAAATGTAAATTTTAAGGCACTTTATTTTTTGGCTGCGTGGGGACTGGGGAGGCTGTGTTTTCTAAGTGTGGTGATTCCTGATATGCATTTTTCACTTTTTTTCAATCAATATAATACTAATAGTTTAGGGCTTAATGCAAGTACAAAGACAATATAGATACAGATCAGATGGCATGGATTATTAATTAATTTTTACCTAACAGTGTTCACCCATGGGATAAATGGATAAAAGCCATATCTCATGGAGTAAATGGTTGAACTTTCAATGTCATATTTTCTTCTTTGGGGAAAGCGGTTTACCATGTTTAATACAGATGTTACTCTCAATAAATTATAATGCACTCAATTGTACAAGTATTTATGAAAGCAATAAACATGTTACTCATTCGTAAATTCTGTACTGAATCATGGACTGATTTTCATTTATGTGCCTAAGTAATATATAAATAACTTGGTTGTGCACCTGAGTTACTTATTCCTTTTAATTATTTTATTTTATTGTTCTGTATACATACATGTGTACATTATAACAGTCCAACAAGAACACTTCATTACCATTACCAATAACTTATTATAATAATATATTGAAAAATTAGGATACAGTAGTATATATACATCAAGATAATATTTATTCCTTTATAAATGTGCATTTTACATGTATATCAAATAAATCAAACACTATACCTATAAAACTTTACAGTTAATCCTCTTTTGCATGAATAAAATTCTCTATGCACTTATTAAAACTTTTTACATGTCCAATTAGCACAATGAAGATAAAATGTGTATTTAAGCAGCTTTAATTAAATACACGGAACATCTCCAAAATCAATACAGCAAATAATAATGGTGAAATATCTGTCATTTTAGACCTTCTTAAATGTCATTCATTGTTAAATTACCATCATTAATCAGTGTGGACAAGACATGACCTTTTTCAGTAACAGTGGTCACAGCAAGAAAAGTGAGAGGGAAATAGTGTCTTCCATTTAATTAGGAAATAAAGTACAATTTACATTACAGCTTTAAAATGAGATTTCAATACATGCAGATTATTGATGCAAGCAAATCAGGGCTGAAGGTTATAAAGCTGTGATTGGAAACCAGTCTCAAATCTCAAGCATCTGATTGGCTGAAATGGCGACCAGTCGCCATTTCAGCCAATCAGATGCTTGAGATTTGAGACTGGTTTCCATGCTCCGTTTTATAACCTTGGGCACTGAATTTTTCGACTTTTGACCCCTTCTCAAATTACAAAATTAAAATTAAGTTAAAGCAATTTTTGTAAGAAGTAAAGTTCACTGAATTCTTCATATATATGACTTTATGATTATGCTCGGTGAAAGGTTCAGTGGCTGTCCAATGACCCCGGATTTTTATAAGCTCCAATGAAAATTCAAACACCCAACTTTGAGTAGAGGGACCCTTAACTTAACTTAATCAGGTATACTACTGACCTTGACCTAGAGGAAAGAGACATGACAATTTGTTATCCAGGGATGTCTTCCTCTGCAATGTTTTGTAATGCATTATCAAATCTCTAGAGCTAGAATAATGACTTGTTTATAACCACCAATGCCCAAGGTTATAAAACTGAACATTGAAACCAGTCTCAAATCTCAAGCATCTGATTGGCTGAAATGCTTGAGATTTGAGACTGATTTCCATGCTCCAATATAGCTCCTCTCAAGGGACATGTGGGTCATAAGTTATAATGCCAGACCAGCATCAGATCTATACAATTTCACTTCCCTCATATTGTAATTGAAATCCATGGCATACATGTCAATTCTAAATTCATCTTCATAATTGAAAAAACATGCTGAGTGGAGGAATCAATAACTTTATCTATGTGAACAGCTGTCAGCAATCATTTACCTTTTTATGCCAAATATACACTGTACAATTGCCTGTGACATAAATATTTACAAAGAGAAGACCTTAAACCAAATAAATGACACAGCAGATGGTACTCCTAAACAGCATTTTTTCTGATACAATTTTTTCAATTTATTAGAAGTATGCTTTTCTTTTCTTTTAGAAAATCATGATTTAACCCTTAATACTAAGTACTGTTTTATGCAAGTGCTACAGTATAGATCCAGATCAGCAAGCACATACATGCCCCCTGATCTGGATCTGCACTGTTCTCATCTTGGTTTGAAATAAGCTAATGAATCCAAAAGTGAACATACTAGATCCTGATCAGATGGCACAGAGGTGCTGGCTGATCTGGATCTACTCTGTGACTGTTTACCCAGGCAATAAAGGTGTACATATGGAGTAAATGGTTAAAACTTTTATCCAAATTTATTTACAAATTTAATAGACCAAAATTTTTAAGCAATTATTTCCTTAATTTTATTTAATAATTCATTTTCAGAAACATCATAAACACTTACCTTTGACTTCTAAGAAAATGAAGGAAATATTTCAACCCTTACAATTTAGTGAGACTTTTTTCTGTACAAGTATTTAAAGCAGGCAGTAATATCTGGCATTCCAATCTCATAATATGGTTTGATGTGGTAATGTTTCTATTAAGAATCCCCTAACAGACTTTCAAAGCAGGGCTTTTCATCAGAAAATTGGGAAGAGGCCATGGCCTTTCAAATTAGGAAATTTATGCGTGATTATTGTTTAATTTGGGAAAACAGAATTCATTGAAAGATGGGTACTAGTTTATAAATTTAAGTAGTTATAAGTATTTTTAACTTAAATTTAATGTTTTAAAGCACTTTATTATTCAGACTTCAATCTTTCAACTCCCCTTTAAAGATTTTGATCTAATTTTCTACATCTTGTAACCAAGCATTTTGGGAAGAGACTTTGCCAAAGTTGGAAAAAAATACTATATTTTTGAAATAGGAAGAGGCCTGTATAAGGCCTCTGGTAACCCTTTCCTGTATAGATGCACCTAGACATCTGATCAGGATCTGCACTGGTCGCATTTTGGTCAGAAATAACCTAATGAATCAAAAAGAGAATAGTTTAGATCCTGATCTGATTGCTACGGATGTGCCGGCTGATCTGGATCTAAACTGTTCGCCCTAGCAATAAAGGTGTATCTATACAGTTAAGGGTTAACCATCAGGAGCAACATGAGTGCCTCTGCTTTGAAATTTGCAATGCATAATCACCCCCACCCTGCCACTACTAAAATGTTGGTTTCTAGAGAGATTACGGTACTCTGTGTCTGCTACATCAGAAACTGCTCCACAATGCACCTGTACACACAATCAAACCAGCAGACATCATATTTATTTTTCTCAGGCAGATAAAGAGAGCACTGTTCCTGAAAGTTGCAATAATTCAGAGAAAGTGATTGCTATGATGATTTCATGAGAATTACAGTTAACCTATTTCTCTGTGGTATATGGCTTATCAGGGGCTGATCCACACAGCAGACTTCCCGAAAGTTGAAAAAAAGTGTCAGACATTTGGTCAGACAAGATGTGAAAATCTGTCTGACTGACACAAATTCTGTCAGACCAAACATGTTAAAAAGGAATAAACAAGTATTAGGAGTTCAAATTTTTGTCATTCGGTCTGATAACATGAGAAATGATATCTGACAGGCTCAAATTTTACCAGACAGGTCCTTCGGTCTGGCAACTTTCGGGACGTCTGAGACAGGGTTCAGTGGGGTCGCTCAAATCCCATTACTGGGCACCAATAATTAATTTCCATGAGGTTTTTTTACCAGAAAGTAAGAAATGATCACGTTAGTAACCTTAAAGACAGCCCGAAACAATCCCCTTTCAGTCTATGCGAAAACTATTTTCCCTTCACAGGACATTGCGACAGGTAAACACCAAAATTTTACCTGTCACAAAAACTTTTTTCCCGTTGCAATTTTATCGGCTGTATTTCCTGAAAACGACTTAAAAGATGTATTTAAATTACAGTTTTATTATAAGTATGTTTATTTACTATATCTAGCTTTAACTAATAGACATTTTAACATATTATTTTCATTAATTTTAGATTTTCTAAATAATCACAATAAGAACCAAGTACCTTGCTTAATGCCAATGTTGTTAATGTATGGATATTGTTGATTGGTTTATGGCCATGTTTGTAAAAATGTGTGTTGGATTTACTTACAATAAGTTTCATGCACCTACCACTTCTTATAGGCTGCCATAATTATATCACACCACACTTCAAATAGTATCAAAATCATCTTCAGATATCCTTTCATGATATTGTTGCAATTAACACATAATCACAGACTTCCCAAAAGTTGAAAAAAAGTGTCAGACATTCGGTCAGACAAGATGTGAAAATCTGTCTGACCGAAACAAATTCTGTCTGACCGAAACATTTAACAAGAGGGCCATGATGGCCCTATATCGCTCACCTGAGTACAAAAGTACTCTCTGCTTGTGGTTTCAGACAAGAAGATTTTTAAAGTTTTGCCTATACAAGTCTATGTAAAATGAAGTGACCCCTGGGGCGGGGCCAATTTTGAGCCCAGGAAAATAATTTGAACAATCTTTGTAGAGTTCCAATAGAGGACGCTAAATGCCAAATATCTAATCTCTAGGCCTTGTGGTTTCTGACAAGAAGATTTTTAAAGTTTTGCCTATACAAGTCTTTATAAAATGAAGTGACCCCTGGGGCGGGGCCAATTTTGACCCCAAGGAAATCATTTGAAAAATCTTTGTAGAGTTCCACTAGAGAGTGCTAAATGCCAAATATCTAAGCTCTAGGCCTTGTGGTTTCAGACAAGAAGATTTTTAAAGTTTTTCCTATATAAGTCTATGCAAAATGAAGTGACCCCTGGGGTGGGGCCAATTTTGACCCCAGGGAAATAATTTGAACAATCTTTGTAGAGTTCCACTAGAGGATGCTAAATGCCAAATATCTAAGCCGTAGGCCTTGTGGTTTCAGACAAGAAGATTTTTAAAGTTTTTCCTATACAAGTCTTTATACAGTTGTAAAATGAAGTGACCCCTGGGGCGGGGCCAATTTTGACCCCTGGAAAATAATTTGAACAAACTTTGTAGAGTTCCACTAGAGGATGCTAAATGCAAAATATCTAAGCTCTAGGCCTTGTGGTTTCAGACAAGAAGATTTTTAAAGTTTTACCTATATAAGTCTATGTAAAATGAAGTGACCCCTGGGGCGGGGCCAATTTTGACCCCAGGGAAATAATTTGAACAATCATTGTAGAGTTCCACTAGAGGGTGCTAAATGCCAAATATCTAAACTAGTGTTAGGAATCGACTGGATTTTTCAGAATCGATTATCGGAGAAAATCGGCTTAGCTCAACCAATTGATAATCGGAACATGTTGTTTCATTAGCTGTTAAAGTTTTTGTAATTAACAAATCAGTAGATACTGATTTAATATACGTTAAAATGGAAATAATAAAAATTAAATGTTATCATTTCGGTTGTCCTGTATTATCATTCTGTCTTAAATATGAGCCAGGTTAATCTGTTTCTGTATAAGTTTAATGGAGGATTCAGTAAGCTCTGAAATTGTATGGCTAGTTGTTGTACCGAGTATTAAAAATCTGAACTCATATCGAAATTGGCTTTAAAATATATTGGGTAACATAACCGTAACAAGCGTGATATTGTGGGTGGGGCATTATTTTCATACTTTTATCGGCGTAGGATTTCCTGCAAAGCGAGCAAATTACTCTGCTCATGTCTAAATTTTCTTTAAATGGAGCTCCATCTTTCATATTTCGGAAGTAAAAATACTTATAGACCCGGGAAGTCGTCTTTCCCAAGTAAGGAAAAAGGTCTTCGTTATTGTTGCCATCCATTACTGTCTTGATGGATTACCTCCCTTCAGAAATAATCGGAAAGAAACTACCGGCAAGCTACTACCGAAAAGAGAGAAACATTCATCCGCCTAACCTAGCGACATCGATTCTGAAAAATTGGACTCGATTGTCGCCGACATGGAAGTTATCCGACTGATTATCGATTGTCGGCGACAATCGGGCAAACACTAATCTAAACTCTAGGCATTGTGGTTTCAGACAAGAAGATTTTTAAAGTTTTTCCAATACAAGTCTTTATAAAATGAAGTGACCCCTGGACGGGGCCAATTTAGACCCCTGGGGAATAATTTGAACAATCTTTGTAGAGTTCCACTAGAGGATGCTAAATGCCAAATATCTTAGCTCTAGGCCTTGTGGTTTCAGACAAGAAGATTTTTAAAGTTTTTCCTATATAAGTCTATGCAAAATGAAGTGACCCCTGGGGCGGGGCCAATTTTGACCCCAGGGAAATAATTTGAACAATCTTTGTAGAGTTCCACTAGAGGTTTCAAAATGCCAAATATCTAAGCTCTAGGCCTTGTGGTTTCAGACAAGAAGATTTTTAAAGTTTTACCTATATAAGTCTATGTAAAATGAAGTGACCCCTGGGGCGGGGCCAATTTTGACCCCAGGGAAATAATTTGAACAATCATTGTAGAGTTCCACTAGAGGGTGCTAAATGCCAAATATCTAAACTCTAGGCCTTGTGGTTTCAGACAAGAAGATTTTTAAAGTTTTTCCTATACAAGTCTTTATAAAATGAAGAGACCCCTGGGGCGGGGCCAATTTTGACCCCTGGGGAATAATTTGAACAATCGTTGTAGAGTTCCACTAGAGGATGCTAAATGCCAAATATCTAAGCTCTAGGCCTTGTGGTTTCAGACAAGAAGATTTTTAAAGTTTTTCCTATATAAGTCTATGCAAAATGAAGTGACCCCTGGGGCGGGGCCAATTTTGACCCCAGGGAAATAATTTGAACAATCTTTGTAGAGTTCCACTAGAGGTTTCAAAATGCCAAATATCTAAGCTCTAGGCCTTGTGGTTTCAGACAAGAAGATTTTTAAAGTTTTTCCTATACAAGTCTTTGCAAAATGAAGTGACCCCTGGGGCGGGGCCAATTTTGACCCCAGGGGAATAATTTGAACAATCTTTGTAGAGTTCCACTAGAGGATGCTAAATGCCAAATATCTAAGCTCTAGGCCTTGTGGTTTCAGACAAGAAGATTTTTAACGTTTTGCCTATATAAGTCTATGTAAAATGAAGTGACCCCTGGGGCGGGGCAAATTTTGACCCCAGGGAAATAATTTGAACAAACTTTGTAGAGTTCCACTAGAGGATGCTAAATGCCAAATATCTAAGCTCTAGGCCTTGTGGTTTCAGACAAGAAGATTTTTAAAGTTTTTCCTATATAAGTCTATGTAAAATGAAGTGACCCCTGGGGCGGGACCAATTTTGACCCCAGGGAAATAATTTGAACAAACTTTGTAGAGTTCCACTAGAGGATGCTAAATGCAAAATATCTTAGCTCTAGGCCTTGTGGTTTCAGACAAGAAGATTTTTAAAGTTTTTCCTTTCGGTTGCCATGGCAACCAGAGTTCTGCATGGAATTGATTTCTTTGAACAACTTTGGAAGAGCTTCATGCAAGGAACATCCGTGGCAAGTTTCTTCAAAATTGGCCAAGCCGTTTCAGAGAAGAAGTCGTTTGAAGAAAAAGTTGACGACGGACGGACGGACGACGGACATCAGGCGATCACAAAAGCTCACCATGAGCACTTCGTGCTCAGGTGAGCTAAAAATAAAATAAGCAAAACACGGTATTAAGGGTGTTTTTATTTTTCTTTAAAACCATTTTATGTAGCATATAGAGGATATTTGTTTTACCAGTGTAAGACAGAATATATTTCCATTTTTATTTCACTTAGAAAATTGTATGATTCACTGGAGAGCAAAATCACTCCCTACTAAACATGATCAGTTTTTCAAAATTCAATAGTTCATCTTGGAAGTCAAAGCATCCACGATCTTTTATCCATTTTGTATAAAATCTAAAACCAGTCGGTGTTTTTCGTATTTTTTTCTTTTGCAGCTTTTCTTCATTTGTTACTTTTCTCTTTTTACCAGGAATTGCTCCAGTGAAATATTTTTAAAACGCCATTTTGTGACTCAGAAATTACGAAATGGAAATAGGTGAAAATGGGCGAAATGTAGGAAACGGTAGACTCCTACCCAGTTGCAGTCAGTTGTTTTCTGCTGAAGAATGGTCATGCGCAGCGAAACAGTCAAAGGAAACGGCAGTGGTACGAATTGTCATGAAGACGAATACGTAAATTATTGCACTCGGATATTCTCACTCATTTCCCTCGGAACAGTCTCAAATAAAAACATCGAGTAAAACTGTAATTTAGCGAATAAAATTGGAATATGCAGATCAAATGTTTGCCCGATGCTCTGTCCGACAACATAGGAAATCATGTCGGACAGGCCCAAAATTTACCGGACAGGTCTGACGGTCTGGCGACTTTCGGGAAGTCTGTAATCAAATTAATTCAAAACCCTTCAATGATGGTAAAAAATTATCACTACCACCAAAGCAGAGTTTTATCATTTGATGTGCTTATTTCTTACATTTGTCATTTGGTTCACCAAAAGTCCGTAATTGTAGACTCCTTGTGCTATCATTCAATAATTTGACATTTACAGTACATTGTATCACGTATCCACATTGAACAGAAACCTTAATCTATTTGCTTCCGTAATTCTTCAATAAAATCGTCAGCAGATCAAGAAAGACTAAATATTTTTATCGGTTCTTCTAACGTTGACTGCCATGATTGTTTACTATGGCGAATTGAATTATGGGATAATTAGCAACCTTGACCCGAAAGCTTTTTGAATCTTGCCGGAGTAGTCAAAAACAACGTAACGGGGTTTATATATAGTGACTCACGGATAAAAACACGCAGAACAATCATGATATTTCAGTTAAAAATAGCACTGGAAATAAAACTGAAATTAAATTTTCCAAAAATGGAACGTTGCTGACTGTAATTTTGCGTCGGACATTGTGTCTGACAATAACAGAAGTTTCCGTTGGTCAACCAGCAAAATTACCGGACATGACCGACTGACCGACGGACATTCGCATTGACTGATCAAACATATGAAAATAGATGAGAGGATTTTTTACAATTCTGTTGCTTCTGATTTGACATAAAACCCCCTTTGTGATGAACAATAGGTGCGAAAAACACAAAGCTGATACTGTACTGGTAGAAATTTGTTCACGAGACAAACTGCAAATTAGCGTCAATTAGTGCAAGTTGCCAACCAAAATAGACATGAGCAAGAAACATCAAAACAGTTTGTTGTTTTGACATAACCTGCTCATCAACATATCAAGCTGGAAAACGACGGACAACGAACTAACATCGCCAACCATGACCGATAAACAGATCGTCGATCAGTTGAAAGTACCGAAAACAATAATACCACTGTTGGAAATTTATGATGGCGATCTTTGTTTTGTATATTAATTAATTTCTTTTTCTCAAAGAACGTACTCCCTGATGTACCCATAGATTTCACGCCATGTTAATTACGCAACACCGCGATATACATGCATCTGAGTCTCTGACAGCAAAAACAAATGAATTCTCCTGGTTTAAGCGCGATTATTTACTTATATCGCGCTCTGTTTATATCGCGGTTGACGGGCTTGGACCCCGAGCAACACTTGGCAACAATTACATTATATAACTTGTTAAAACACAGGGCTTTTCATCCTTATATAACAGAGGCCTGTATAAGGCCTCTTCCCAATCCAAAAACATAGTATTTTTTCCCAAATGTGGCAGAGAATCTTCCCAAAATGCTAGGTAAGATGTCCAAAAATGGATCAGAATCCTCTGAGAGGATTTTGAAAATTGAAGTCTAAAAATAAAGTGCTTTAAAAAATTTAAATTTAAGTTGAAAATACTTATTGTTATTCAAAATTATTAATGCGTACCCACCTTTTAATGAATTGTATTTTCCCAAACTAAACAATTATCGAGCATAAATTTCCCAATTTGAAAGGCCAGGGCCTCTTCCCAATTTTCTGATGAAAAGCCCTGAACCAGTTTATTTTAGTCAAATTACACTGCAGACACTACATTTCATCCCGAGTTGCAGTGTAATTTGACTAAAATAAACTGGTTAAACAAGTTATATAATGTAATTGTTGCCTGTTTTGCATTAAACCCTTTACTCCTCAGATAAGACTAAATCTATTACATTATAAGTGAAAAGTGTAGAGCCAGATAAGCTGGCACATCCATACCTTTTAAACTACATGTAGATTTACACTGTTTGCTTCACAGTCAGAAATGACCTAACATACAAAAGTTAACTGTAGAAATAACCTAATCAGACTGCAAGGATTTGCAATGTCTGTCCCAGTGTCTGTCGCAATGTCCTGTGAAGGGAAAAAAGTTTTCGTGTAGACTGTTGATGTTAAATTGTATCTGCTGGTGAACGTGTAGCACAACTATTTGTGCGCGAAAATAACTTTTCTAATATTTGATGATTGTCTTCGCGCACAACCCAGTTACTATTCAAATCAATGCGGAACATTATTCTTCTATTTCTATATGCCGCCTATCGGAATTTGAATCGCAACTTTGGCTGCTCCATAAAGCATCTTAAACCATATATATCTTTTAAAAATTTAAATACCTGAAAAGCCACATTCAAGTAGAATCAATATATGTAATCCTTTATAAATAACGGTTTCGTTTTTTATGCAATACTCTTTTAAACCTCCACCCATGTCGACAAATTTCGATTTCGTCGCTTAAAGTTTACCTGACTCATTTATCGATAAATAACAGAATTTAAATCGGGCCGATTTCAAACACAGTTTTGATCGTAACTGCTTGAGACGTAAAGGACAGACATCAGTAAAAAGTCAGTATGATAAAGGGTCTGTGCTTGCAGTCGAATTATTGAGACTAGTGTCGTAGTGAACGTGTACATCGCCTCTCCCTAATAAGCACAATCATTCAAGATTAAATTGTTTGAAGATAAATTTCAAATTCCTCTAAAGTCATCTTGATCTGGTTGAAGTTTGTTGACCTAGAAAGCATAAAAAGAGTTGCGACAATCCAAAGTGATTTACTGCAGTAACGTAGAAGTTCTCTACGTAATAGAAAAGTCCTAAAAGATTCTACATGTAAATTTAAGTCTGTTTAAATGATATGGGAAATATAAAGTTTTAAAAATACACACGAAACTTACCGAACACTACAAAATATCATCTGTCACGAATCACTAACATGATCGGAATCCATTTTGACAGCCTCGTTCTGGATATAGGATATGGACTAAAACAACACCCTTTAGGCCTACATTTCTGACGGTCTCCAGGGTGGGTATAAGGACATTACGAACAATGGTCATTACGGACCAGAAATCCAGAAAGAGTTTTAGGGACGAAAGACACGTTAATGTTTAAGATTTCTTTAAACTTGATTTTGAACATAAAGCATCCAGACAAAACATTCTTCGGAACAGAGAGGGGAGATGAAATACGATAAAACGATTTCGAAATTAATTTGAGTTCCCTCCCATTAGGCTTTGCAATGCTATTAGTTCTAATGTTTGAGTAGCTGCTAGGGAATTTCAAGGGTAGGTACAAGGACATGAAACCTGGGCCAACACTTGTCAGTGTTCTGCTATATATGACCGGCTAACCATGGATTTCTTTGACAAGATCTGTGAGCAGGGCTTAAGATAATAAAACTAAAGCTGCAGACCAGTCTCAGATCTCAGGCATCTGATTGGCTGAAATGGAGACTGATAGCCAATCAGATGCTCTAGATTTGTCTCCAACACAGTTTTATAATCTTGGACCCAAATGTTTTATCGTGGACATCATTAAACTGTCTGGTTCGGATGCAGAACAAAATTAGAACCACACGAATAAGTTCGAATCCCCGCTTTAGTAGTCATCCTGTGATAAAGTTCTCTACTAAGGATGTAATGAACATATAAATACATGTATATATTAACAAAAAACACACTAAAAAGCCTGGAATTTCACTTGAGATAATAAGTGTTGGATTCTGCTGTTTTTATAAGAAAATTCAACGAAGAAAAAAGGTGAAATGTGCATATCAGGAAATGTCACATTCAGAAAAACATTCTCCCCACACAGTCAAGAAGAAGAGGGAGAGAGAGCATGGTTAATTAAATTGATCAGTTTCAAAAAAGGACATCACAAACAATTAACAAAAATGAGAACCCGAGGGGTTACCGCCTTGGAACGGTCAGTGGCAAATCAAATTGCCACTGGGGGGTTTAAACAGGTTCTAGGGTGCACCAACCTCACACTTGCCCCAACAGGTTCTCATATCACAAAACAAATACAAGTTGTCTTGGTGAAACCACTCCAACCCACTTATCGGCTCAACAATGTTGCATGCAAAAGCACACAAACATATAAAACATAAGAATCTAATAGCATTGCAAAGCCAAAGGGCGGGTACTCGATGATCTTACCGAGACCAGAGCTCCTGGAGTAAAATCAGCAAGAACACGATGACAGGGATTAAAGGAACAAATCGAGCTTCTAGGTTCTTTCAAGAAAATATTTCCCCATAAACCTTCATAAACTCTTAAACCCCTGCCACCGTCGTGCAACCAAAGAGGTAAGCATAATGATCAACTGTAGAAGGGTTAATCACCAGGCATGCAGAGCGCTGTAAATATCATGTTGGTAACCTTTCTTTTTAAATTTACAGATGGTGTTTACGAATAACCGGGAGAAATTAACATTGCCCTTTATCTTCTTAAGTTTGTAAATTAAATCTCCATAAAAAACTGGCTGTGAAATACCTTGTTGCAATAGTGATTTTAAACTGCACCTGTATTTATGAATTAGATCTGGGTATCGACGATAAAACTTGCAAAATGTTTTCCTTAATTTGTGATACCGATAACCTTGTTTTAAAAGTTTTTCTGTAATGCAAAGATTAAGTTCATTGAAATCATTAACATCGTAGCAAGCTCTTGAAAAGCGAACAAGCTGTGAAATATAAACCCCGTAAGATGTTGCACGGGGAACATCGCCGTCTAAAAACGGAAAATTTACTATATTAAAATTAAAATCATCTCTTTTATCATATATTTTCGTAGTGACGTAACCATTTTCAATTTACAGATTTAGATCGAGAAAATTTGCTTGCTTTTCTGAAAGGTTTGCTTTAAGAAGTTGTAGTTCTTTAGGGTAAATCTTATTAACAAGTAATGGAAAATGGTTATTATCTATATTAAATAAATCATCAAGGTACCTCGAGGTGTTGTTAAAAGCTGTAATAATATCATCTTGATGTTCAGTAAGAGATAACATAAAGTCTCTTTCATAACAGTATAAAAACAGATCAGCAACAAGGGGCAATAAGGGGGATCAAGTTGCATAAATAGATCTGTTTCTTGTTTTATTTGCATAAATAAATCTACAAACATTGCATATTTTAATAAAATTATAATTAAAAACTAAACTCTTCCGAAAAACGTTCTGTGCACCAAGTAAACTCGGGTTCATCCAAATACATCTCCCGGTGAAGGTTTCGCAAATAAAGGAAAGTTTGTGTAACTGCCGGTTGTTTGATCCATTTTTGATCCGCTGGTGCTATGGTCAGGAATGACCAAGCCATCCAATCTGTAATATAAAAATGGATAAATAACATATCCAATAAAATAAAAGAAATACCGTGTGCGGCATCCATTGATGAAAGAAAATGACAAAATTGGAATACTGATCTGTAAGAGCACTCGTAATTCTGTTAATATTTTGTTTATTTTTTATTTATTTTTAAAAAGTTACAAAGTGATTTTTTAGTTTCGGAATGTGTGATTTTATACTCTGTATTGATTTTGTATGTCTGTCGTTTATGAATGTTGTTGTGTTATTATTATTATCCTGGGCAAGCCAGAAAAGCGTTGTTTAGGACGGTATATACATACAGTTTATTTCATTTCCTGCCAGATCTACCAACGTGCACTTGCCTTTATAGAAAATACATATAAATATAACAATTTATCTTACTTGATTTAATACCACAGAAAAGCTTTTTTGTTTAAATTATTTTGAACTACTTTTGACTTGCGTATAATCTATCTGTTCGACAAATCAAGTGTGTAGCTACATGGGGATCAGTTGATAATGTGCCAGTGATATTAATAACCACATACTACATATTTCATAAATTTAATAAAGAATCCAAGGTTTTTCATTAGAAAATTGGGAAGAGGTCCTTGCCTTTCAAATTGTGAAATTTGGGAAATGCGCGACAATTTTTTTTTGTTTTTTTTTTGTTTTTTTTTGGGGGGGGGGGGGAGGGGGGAATCGAAATTCATTGAAAGATGGGTATTAGTTTATAAATTTGAAAAGAAAGAAGTATTTTCAACTTAAATTTAACTTTTAAAGCACTTTATTTTAAAAACTTCAATATTCAAACTTCAATCAGAGGATTTTATTCTATTTTTGGACATTTGACCTAGCATTTTGGGAAGAGTCTCTGTCATAGTTGGGAAAAAATACTATATTATTGGATTGGGGAATGGCTTTATACAGGCCTTAGTTATATAAGGATGAAAAGCCCTGGAATCTAAATGCATTTACGTATCCATTGTGATATTAAAAGCTTAGCATTTAAAAAAAACGTGAGTGTAAATCAAAATGCGTGTACTTACTCTTTTTCACAAACAAAATTTCTGGCATGGGTGCACACATCTGAATACCAATCATCCGCCATTTTCATGACGCAGTACAGATCTTTCGATGACGTAACATATGGTTCTCCATGTGCCCAGGAAGTGTAGGTTACCTGGGAGTTGTCATCCATCCAAAGCAGTTCTCCGTAGAAGTTTGTAGCAGACGTCCAAATCCTTTCCGCTAATGTGTCTGAAATATATGGCCTTAACAATATATATTATGTTCAAACCAATGGAGTGTGGCCATCCAATCTCACTAAAGTCAGCTCTGACAAAACGTTAGATCTGATGACGACCAGCAGACACCGTACATAAGTAATATCGGGTTTCCCCCGTTATTATCTTTAGAAATTGTCAACGCTGGAAGCATAATTTATTACGCTCGCAAATGATCTGAAGATGTCATTACATTAGACATGAATGCAATACTACATAAACACATATATCTTCAATAAAATATGTCTTTCGCAGGCTGTCAACACTTTCCATGGTTGAAAATACTACATGTATTTTTACTTTCACTTTTGCGATTTTGTAGGCGACAATCTTTAGTTGAAAGGGTTAGTGATAAAAGCACGTTTTAGTTACTCGTCGTCAAGATGCTGATAGCGTAGCGGTTTTCAGGGAATGATTTTAATCAGATTGTTGGCCATCAAGAGCCATCAAGTATGTCAATAATTGGTTAGTAATTTGTTAGCAATATTCTTTAGGTTTTGAAAAAAAATATTGAGAGGATATCGCCTTGTTAGGGGTCACTGGCGAAACATATTTGCGATTGGCGAAATAAAACAAGGTTATAGGGTGCTGCATTTAAAATCAAGCGAGCACACACAACTAAAGTAGCACAATAAGGTGGATAACTACTGCGTTAAATTTCTAATCTAAAATTTATTATAAAAATATTTTCTGCGCGCAGCATCTTACGGGCTTTATATCACACGTTTTCGGGATCAAAGATAATAAAACTGAGATTGGAGATCAGTCTCAACATCTCAAGCATCGGATTGGCTGAAATGGCGACTTGTTGAGATGCTTGGCATTTTAGACCGGTTTCCAGTTTTAGTTTTATGATCTTACGCCCGATTTCCTCTTTTCTCGCTATGCTTTATTTGAAACTGTTCATATGGCAATCCGGGACTCTCCTATCTTACTTCTTTAAGAATTCTGGAATTTTTGTCAGATGACATCACTTGATTAACACCATTGTTTGTGCAAACATTTTTTTTATTGAAATGAATAGTTTATGGCAACGTTTACTTTGGCAGAGTGAACACTCAGCTATAGCAGGTAGATCATAACATATCCAAAACTATGGTAATAATTTTTGCGCTAAAAGATTTTTTTACATTTTTTTAAAATACCTTTTACACAATTATTATTTCCGCGATAAAATAAATCAAAAATACATAAAATACTTTGAAATAACTGCAATGAAACTTAAAGAATATAAATCTAAAATTATCTATAAAAGCCGTGTGTCAGTGTGAATCGAACCCGTGTCGAAAAAACAGTTTAGCCAATGCCAGAAGGACGCGCTAACCACTGCGCTATCGAGGCGATGAGATGTAAATATGAAAACAGTACTTTTAACGCGTACATTTGCCTTAACCAGTGTTTACATTCTATAAATAATTGTAAACATCGCCAATTTACCTTGGTCAACCTATAGAACCTGGTTAAAACCCCCAGTGGCAAATTGTTTTGCCACTGACCGCTCAAGGGCAGTAACCCCAATGATTCGTGTTTCGTTAAATGTTTGTGGTGTCTTATTTGAAGTTAATATTCTTATTAACCCATGCTCTCTTTTCCTCTCTACTCTTTGGCTGTTTGGGGAGGCTGTGGTTTCTAAGTGTGGCGTTTCCTGATATGCATATTTCACTTGTTTGTAGAAGTTACCTTACCTATTTTTGATGTCGAGTTGTTTCTGGTTTCATTTCGAACAAGATCGGTTAGAAATCGGTTCTCAACTTGATTGTCTATGGAAACGATATGTGCCGACATTGTTTCACATACTTTCTGAAAAAGAGCAAATATTCAAAAATATATAGATAACACATAATATGACATGCAGATAATAGATATGTTAGTAGACTAAACAGATATGAAACTTAACATGTGAACATTTTCTCTGCTTCATATGAGTCTTTAAATTAAAAAAAACAACAACTCACTTTGATTGGAGTCACTTCCCTACACATATAATTCTTAAACCGGTATCTTTCGTAGTGCAATCTGGGAAAACATAAGTACCAAGTTCATGAAATACACTTAAAGTCCATGTCACCTCTTTTCAAGTTCAAAATATAATCCATTTTCTTTGACTTCTATAAACTATCATGCTCCTTATACACCCTGGCTAACCTGGTACGCTTCGCGAACGGCACTAGGCCGCGATCACGGCATATGCAACGCTTTTAACCGGCATTACCGGTGTCAATGTAGGAGATTTTGTGGGGTAAGGTTGGAAAATCGCCGATTTCTTGGTTAGATATTTAAATAATACTCAAACCAATAGGCCTATACGGCTGTCAGATCATGGCTATTTATGATTCTAGTCTTCTCTGTGTCCAGAATACAGTAGTTTGCTCAATCATTCGTGAAAATGGACCTCTCTGTGCTGCAAAAGTTGTAAATTTCCTGTTCAAACGTATTTTTTCTTGATCTAAACTGAAGGCATGTGAAGAATTATGACTGCATAAAATGTTTTTGGACTGGAGGACACTGCAGTGTAAAATTTGAGTGTGTTTTATCTATATTTTACCTGCTTCTTGCAAAAAATGAGAGGCCACGCACCGTGCACCGGCACTTGATTTTTGCTACGCTGCGTATCACGGCATTTTATGCGATGCAGGTATTAAAACATGCTTTAGTTGTCGAAATAACTGTTTCTTCACATCTAATATAGTTGTAGATTGTTGTGTTGGTGTACATTACAAAACATTGTTTGACATACTTAAAAATTCTTCCATCAACAAGCAGGAGCGGATCCGGAGGGTATTTTTCGGGTTGCTCACACCCCCTTTTGGGGCATCAATATTTAGATTTCATGGTAATTATGACTAGAAAGTTGGAATTATCACACAACTACCTTAAGACTGGCCCAAACGAACTTCTTTTGTGGAAATCTTTGATCCAACCCTAAACAAAGCTATCAGTCTGAGAGTATTTCACGCAATGCAGGAGTCCGCTACCGATGAAAACCCCAATAAATAATTTGTGAAAGTTTTGTGATTATGTTTACTTAATAACAATTATATTAATATTTTCATGGGGATTATGGCCAGAGAGTTGGAATTATCACATAACTACCATAAGGCTGACTAAATCGAACCCCTTTCTTTTGAAAATGCTTCATCCAACTCTGAACAAGGCTATCAGAGTATTGCACGCAAAACAGGGGTGAAACCCCAATCAATAATGTGTGAAAGATAGTTTATGTTTTTTTTTTAAATAACTGACTTGACCTTTGGCCTGTGGTTAAAAATGAAATAATGTACATAATGCTGTAACCACTTTACATCAAATATGTATACCAAGTGTCATAACTGTATCTTGTTCCTTTTACTTTATGAGTTATTGAAATATTAAGTTTTCTCTATTTTAATAACAGACACCTACCGTAGGCCATTGGTGAAAATAAAAGGCCGTGCATAATTTTTGTATTGCCATTTAAATGAATGATCTTGACTACTTCTGAAGTTATAAAAGTATTTTTTTCTTATTTATGTGTACCTGGCCTTAGACCATTGGTGAAAAATGATCCTGCATATCATGCACTTGGTACACAGATTAAAGTGATTACAGCATAATGTTCAACATTTCATTTTTTCACCACATGTCAAAGGTCAAGTCAATTACTTGCAATAAACATAATTAGCACAGTCACATTACGGAAAAATACGTCAAAATTGCAAAAGAAATGAAATGTTCAATACACGTCACATTTAGTATAATCAATAACATATCCAAAATTGGACAAAATCGGACCACGGATACTCCCTTAATTAGTATTTTAAAAATAAGACAAGTTGAACGCAAAAATATAACATAAATCAATTTCTTTTTGTAAAACGCATTCTTTTCAATACGATCTTTAAAAATCTAGTCTTTCATCCGACTTCTATAAATGATTTTTGTCAATAAACATTAAGTTTGTTAAACATTAATATATTACATTTTACATGTAATAGACAAAGTTTGAAACAATGCTTAATGTTGATTTGCCCCACCCACACCCTACTGCTTCTTAACAAGGGGTATATTTTTATATTCAATTTAACTTTTATTGAAACAATCAACGTCAGATAAATCTATCTTTCACAAATTATTGATTGGGGTTTTCATCGGTTTCGGACTCGGGTATTGCGTGAAATACTCTGCTAGCTTTGTTCATGGTCGAATAAAAGATTTCCACAAAAGATTTTCGTTTGGGTCAGTCACAGGGCAGTTATGTTATAATTCCAACTTTCTGGCCATAATCACCATTAAAACGAAATACTGATGCGTCAAAAGGGGGCTTGAGCAACCCCAAAGAATACCCTCCGGATTAGCTCCTGCTTGTTGATAGAAGAGTTTTTAAGTACATCAAAATCTTTTTTGCAATGTACACCAACACAACAAACTACGGCTCAATTAAATGTGAAGAAACAGTAAAAGATTTTGACAACCAAAGTATAATTTTTCTACCAGCATCGAATAAAATGCCGTGATACGCAGCGTAGCAAAAATCAAGTGCCGGTGTACGGTGCGTGGCCTCTCATTTTTTGGCAAAAAATAAGTAAAGTATAGATAAAACACACACAAATTTTACACTGCAGTGTCCTCCAATACAGACATTTTTTATGCAGTCATAATTTTTCACTAGACTTCAGTTTAGCTCAAGAAAAATACATTTGAAAAGGAAATTTAAAACTTTTGCAGCACAGAGAGGTCCATTTTCACGAATGATTGAGCAAACTACTGTATTCTGGACACAGAGAAGACTAGAATTATAAATAGCCATGATCTGACAGCCGTATAGGCCTATTGGTTTGAGTATTATTTAAATATCTAACCAAAAACTCGGCGATTTTCCAACCTTACCCCGCAAAATGTCCTACATTGACACCGGTGATGCCGGTTAAAAGCGTTGCATATGCCGTGATCGCGGCGTAGTGCCGTTCACGAAGCGTACCAGGTTAGCCAGGGTGTTATATAGTGTTTGTTTTAAAAAGTTACAACGATTTATATTTTAACATTAGAGGTGTCTTATCTGAAGTTATGCAGTAGTGTCCGATTTCAATTATCATGATTTACACATGAGCACCGTTTACATATTTAGAGTACATTTAAGGCTTGTGTTGTTTTGTCGTTGTTGTTGGTTTTTGTTGTTGTTTTGTTGTTTTGTTGTTGTTGTTTTTTTTTTTTGGGGGGGGGGGGGGTCAGAAAAATGCGTACTCTATTGGCACGGGAGAGACTTTTTCTTAAATAATATTTGTGAATCAATTTATGTAGCTTTGTGATCAACGACCGAGTTTGCGACTTTCGCGGACTGTGTCATGCAAACGGTGAACACGTAAAATTCATAATTTCGTGTAAACGGATATGACCGCAATCGTCTTTAATATAGAATTGCAAATAGTTGTTAAAGTCTTACACTAGCATCCATCCAACTAACTGTTAAGTGCATATATCTGTAACATGATGTTCCATATCGCTGGTAACCTCTCGGACATGGGTCAAATCCGGAACTAACGAGGAACTGTCCATTTACACCCATTCCATCTGAAAATCAGTGCTGAAGGTTATAAAGCTGAGATTGGAAACCAGTCTCAAATCTAAAGCATCTAACTGGTCGCCATTTCAGCCAATCAGATGCTTGAGATTTGAGACTGGTTTCCATGCTCAGTTTTATAACCTTGGGTACAGGGCATATCTCTGTGATCCATATACATGTAATAATTATGAAATAAAATAAGTAAAACATCATTTGTTTCTTGTTTTTTATTTTACATTAAAGCGGCATTACTTCAATTTAACCCGCTCTTGTATGAAATATTACATGTATTTGGAACAATACGCACAAATTTGCAGCATTAGTTCGGCTAATATAATTTTAATTTACTAACATAAATTTGGCCCGCGCGACTAAAAGCGAAAGTAGGATTTCCAAAACGTCACAGACATCGAGATCGCGCATGAAGTGGTCTCTTCGTCAAAAATCGGTGCTAAATATACCTCCACTATATTTAGCTTCTTAAAAGTTCGTTAACGATAATGTAACAATATCATTGGAAATCCCGTCTATAAGAAAGAATTCGATCGGACCTTTTTTGTTCTGTTAGAGAGTTTATATATTGGAGTCTATATGGACAAATATGATTTTTCAATAGTATAATCTTACTTGGGATTAGGGCTGGGGCTCTAATCAAGACTAGACAAGTATGACAGATGATGCAGTTCCCGACAAGATTATAATAGTTCTTGCACTTTCTGTCAAACTTTGGGATACAAAACATAACGGTAAAAGTTTTATTTTTCTTTCTCAGGTGTTTAGATTATTCCTTCAGTAACAAAAGCTCTTTGACATGTTAGTGTTAGTTCTAATTTTGTTCGATAAATTTCATTAATTGTTATTTTATTTCAATAATTAACCAAAATGTAAGACTCTTTATATAAATATAAATTTTGCGATATTTATTTCATAAGAGAGTTGTTTATGACTTGATTAAATGATAGTGCCTCTAGCTGGGAGCGAACCTAAAGTCCAGCCTTAAGTGTATATTCTTTTCTTCTTTTAAGGCTAGGGCTAAAAAGTTATAATAAACATTAGACAAGAGCCAGTCGGAAACGACAGCACGCTCGACTATTCGAAGTCAGACATATTTAAGCACATTTAAAACTGGGCTTCATTTAAACTGGGGAGTGATTCAGGAGTTTATGACACCCAACACACACACACATGAACAAAAGTTTCTTAATCCAAGTTAGGAAATCAATAAATTACACTTAATTTATTATTGTAGTTTTTTTTAGAGGGTTTACACAACCCAGTCCATACACCCCTGCCCACCTATAGTGTGGTGTAGTATAGTAAGGTATGGTATTGTTGTTGGTGGTGTTGTTGACGGTGTTCTTGGTGGTGTTGTTGTTGGTGGTGTTGTTGTTGTTATTAGGGTTTTTGTTGTTGGTGTTGTTGTTGTTGTTGGTGGTGGTGGTGTTGTTGTCAGTGTTGTTGCTGTTGGTGGTGGTTGTTGATGCTATTGTTGGTGTTGATGTTGTTGATGGTGTTGTTGATGGTGTTGTTGGTGGTGTAGTTGTTGTTATTTGTGTTATTGTTGGTTGTGTTGTTGGTGTTATTGTTGTTGGTGGTGTTGGTGGTATGTGGTGGGGGTGGTGGTAGTGTGGTGTGGTGTGGTGGGTGGTGGTGGGTCGGTGATGGTGGTGGGTGGTGGTGGTGGGTAATGGTAGGGGGTGGTGGAGGGTGGTGGTGGGTGGGTGGGTTTGGGGTGGGTGGGGGTGGGGTGGGTGGGTTGGTGTGTGGATGGTGGTGGGTGGGTGGATGGGGGGTGGGGGGGTGGGTTGGGGTGGTGGTGGTGGGTTGTGGTGTGGTGTGGTGTGGTGTGGTGGGTGGTGGTGGGTGGGTGGTGGTGGGGGGTGGTGGGTGGGTGGGTGTGGGGTGGGTGGTGGTGGCGGAAAGTGGTGGTGGGAGGTGGGTGAGGGGTGGGTGGGTGTGGGGTGGGTGGGTGTGGGGTGGGTATGGGGTGGTGGTGGGTGGGTGGGTGGGGTGGGTCGGTGTCGGGTGGATGGTGGTGGTGGGGATGCTGGTGGGTGGTGGTGGGTGGGTGGGGGTGGGGTGGGTGGTGGTGTGGTGTGGTGTGGTGTGGTATAGTGTGGTGTCGTATAGTATAGTATTAGTATTAGTATTAGTATTAGTATAGTATAGTATAGTATGGCATGGCATGGCATGGCATGGCATGGCATGGCATAGCATAGCATAGCATAGCATAGCATAGTATAGTATTCTAAGTTGAAAAAGGGCCATAATTTGATTAAAAATTAAAGAAAGAGTTATGGTTCTTGGCATACATAGTCAGGGTCATGATGGTAAACAAGTGTTGAAAGTTTCAAAGCTATAGTACAAGAAGTATGAAAGTAACTAGCTTGCACGCAAACTTTAACCTGAAATTCTAAGTTGAAAAAGGGCCATAATTTGAACAAAATGGAAGTTAGAGTTATGCTTCTTGGCATACCCACTCGGGATATGATAATGAACAAGTGCTGAAAGTTTCAAAGCTGTAGTATAAGTAGTATGGAAGTTACGGGTTTGTACACTTGCTTGCACGCAAACTTTAACCTGAAATTCTAAGTCGGAAAAGGGCTATAATTTTAATAAAATGAAAGTTAGAGTTTTGGTTCTTGGCATACACACTTGGGAGATGATGATGAACAAGTGTGCCAAGTTTCAAAGTTGTAGTATAAGTAGTTTTGAAGTTATGTGTTTGTACAGTAGCTTGCACGCAAACTTTAACCTGAAATTCTAAGTCGAAAAAAGGGCCATAATTTGATGAAAATGAAAGTAAGAGTTATGGTTCTTGGCATACACACTCGGGACATGATGATGAACAAGGGTGCCAAGTTTCAAAGCTGTAGTATAAGTTGTATTGAAGTTATGTGTCTGTACATAAGTCTGTACATAAGCTTGCACGCAAACTTTAACCTGAAATTCTAAGTCGAAAAAGGGCCATAATTTGATGAAAATGAAAGTTAGAGTTATGGTTCTTGGCATACATACTCGGGACATGATGATGAACAAGTGTGCCAAGTTTTAAAGCTGTAGCTATAGTAGTTTTTAAGATATCAGTAGGTTGCACGCAAACTTTAACCAAAGCGGGACGCCGACGGCGACGCCGACGCCGACGCCCAAGTGAGTACAATAGCTCGACATATTCTTCGAATAGTCGAGCTAAAAACTTGTAGACATATAAAATATGATGTAGTATTCTTACACAGTCAACTTACGAGTAAAAAGTTGAAGCCAACGTTGAACAAGTCTTAATAGCGCAGTAAAATTCACTAACAATAGATCTTACTGAAATGTACTGATTACCCAACAACTTCGGGGAAAATTCTATCCCTTTTAATATTTGGGGCGCGTCACGGGAAAAGGTACATTCGGACAGTTGACGTAAATCCTTGAAATGACGTCATAAAGTTGAGCAGACGACATAACTATTATGCATTTCGCGTTAAAATATCATTTTATTGTCAAAATGTGTAGAAAAGCACTTGTTAGTTATAAGAAATATAAAAAAATGTAAGTTCTTTCTAAATATAGTAACAACTAAAATGTCACAAAATATGACCAAATGTACCTTTTCCCGTGGCGCGCCTCAATTAATAGGCGATATATAGTGGTACATTTAATATTAACCACATTTGAGACATTGACGTATTCCACCTGCAAAACACCAACCTCTACATATTACTGATTCATAAAACTTACTTACGATAAACCAACAGAACCAATATGTTCACACAAAGTTGAACATCCATATCAACTTGATCATCAATAAACGCGAACGACCCTACACAGATAACACTAGATTTAAATACTGGTCAAAGACTTGAGTACGACGGATTATGCCAAGCGACTCGCAGATAAGGACATGTGAACTAAACGAAACGCGTAGTTTCGGGTTTTAAGGATACAACAAAAAACACGCAGTTTTCATTTCTGTGACTACGTACCAAATCCACGTGGTTTTCTGATTTTAATGTTTTATCGAAGAAAATAAAATCACATAATTCTTCACCTTAAGTTTGCGATATACGCTTGAGTGGAAAGTCAATACTATAGTCTTCTGGTAGAAAATTTAAATGACTTATATTATTAATAGAACTGGGTAAAACCTGTTCAGCTTGTTTTGGTCGACATTGGTTTTGGCATTCATATCTCCAAAAACAATAAAATTAAAATCATTATCACATTGAGAATTTAGTACAGTTATATGCTCTAGCAACCTATCAAAAGTATGGGTATCAACGAGCGCCTGTCTTGAGCTATTATCTGGAATGACATAACATGAACAAATAAACAAATCTTTATTTAAGCCTAGACCTTCGCCCTTCAATTTAATGCAAACAATATCATCTTGGCTTTGAAATACTAACATGTCATTGGAAACCAGATTGTTGCAAACGTAAATAACTATACCACCCGAAGCCCTTTTACTAGATGCTTTAGTTTCTGTCCTGTGTAAAACGAAGTACTCACAATTTTCAACATACAATTCGGAGTAAATATCGCTCCATGTTTCCGTTAATAAAATTATGTCATGGTTCTCAAAAACACCTTTAAGTTCAGGGGAAATAAGCTTATTAGTTCGTCTAGAGCACAATCTCTGAATGTTCAATAACGCACATCTCAGTTCTACCTCCGTAACGTTGACCTAATGTCCAAGATCCTGACTTGAGCGTTCATCAGGTAATATGCTCTCCTCTGATTGGTCGACCTGTAATTCACATTTATTAATAGAACTGGGTAAAACCTGTTCAGCTTGTTTTGGTTGACATTGGTTTTTACCACTATTACTTTTATCATTTGATAATGTCAACGAATCCGTATTCGGATTTGTTAACTTCTGCACGGGATCTGCTTCTGGAGGAACTGTCAGTTCTTGGATACGGCCTGGCGGAACTAGATCTCTTTTCTGACCTAACATTACGTCAGGGTCTATTTAATCAGATCTGGGTTAAAGTATACTTTAACCCAGATCAAATATATACTAATTAAATATACCCTGATTACGTGCTACCCTCGGGCGTCAGCGCACGGGGGAAACACATTTTGGTATAGTTTGGTTTGAAGGGGCGCTAGACACAGACGTATACATGGAAAGAACACACAGTAATTAAAAAGTATTACATTATTTCACAATATATGTCAAAATTCAAAAATTTTGGAAAGTGATGTATCCGTTTGCAAGAGATTCAGTCAGAAAGAAAATCTAAAGGTTATTGAGAAAATGAATTCAACTATATATAGATAATTTTACCATTTTGTATAAAAAACAAAACAAATTTCTATATCAAAATAATGATAGAGAACAGTGAATACTTCTTTTTTATAAGCATAGCTTATTGCAATGGTAATATATTTTTTAAGGTATCGCAAACATTGCAAATGGCGAAAACAGGCTAAAATTTCAGAAAATGAATTTTGGGGGAAATACTTATTGCCACCTAGATTTTAGTTATTAAATGTATTTAGCTATGAATGTAGTAAATGTTTGCAAGCTCAATTTAGTCTAATTCATGTTCTAATTACCAAGTACATACTAAAACAAAAGAAAAACCATTTGCATGAGAACTCTGAAATTCATGAACAATATTCCAAAGCAACTCATACCTGAAATAAGTATATGCTGGTCTACAATGTTTAGTGCCAATTCGTCAAAATAATGTTAGGGTTTCCAAGAAATTCAAGGAAATCTTACTTCCTGGTTCAAAGTGAAAGTAGAAAGTGAAAGTAGGAAGTACATTTTCATTGAATTTCTTGATAACCCTAACATTATTTTGACGGATTGGCACTAAACATTGTAGACCAGCATATACTTATTTCAAAATTCATTTTTTGAAATTTTAGCCTGTTTTCGCCATTTGCAATGTTTGCGACCTCTTAAAAGCTGCGTTTTCCCAATAAATCTATATTGGCTGCGCAATATCTATATTGGTTTACGAAAAACGCAGCCTGCGCTAAAAACTGCGTTTTATATTGGCCCGGTCTGGTCAGGGTTTTACCCACAACCGAGATCGAGATAACGTAATCGCAAAACAAGTAAGATTTTAATTCGTAGTTAATGCACAAATTGCAGATTAAACGAACTAGTTTTATTAAAGATCGTTTTACCCATTCATAATAGAACTTAGTGCGTAATAATTTTAATATGTCACCGTTTAGAAACAAAATTTTCTCTGTTTGACATTAGCTGTTATAAGGTCCAAAGTTCAGGTCTAATTATTCACCCGGTCCGTTTCAGAACTGCTATCCTCAACATGGCTGAAAGTTTTGTTGATATAGTGAAAGGGATATTCACCTGCTTAGCCTTGGTGGTGTACTACTGGTTGGTGGCGATACTGAAGGCTGTACTGCCAGCGAGCATCCAGGGCAAGGATATCTCGGGAGAAACTGTTCTCATCACTGGGGCAGGTATAAAACATGGGTTTATACAGAGTAACAGACTTGTACCAAATTTTTGCTAATTTTCAATCAGATGAAAATCATCCCCTGAAAACTGCTATGCTATCAGGATCTGATATGATTGAGCCAATAAAAATTGGTTTTATCAATAACCTTTTGAACTAAACAGATGTCGCCTACAAAATTGCAAAAGTTTTTTTATCAGCCTCAGGGTTTTTTCCATCATTTTGGGAATATGACCCATGAATTGGGAAATTTTGCATCATTTTGCCAGAAATTGGGAATTTTTTTCCATTGGGGAATAAGAAGTTTTACACATATATACTATTATCAGTAATTGATGAATTTAGGAAACAAATGATGCCTGATTAACTAACAAGCTATAATATTTTATTTATTAAGGAAATGTCACAGGTAAAGCATTTTTCTCAGAAATTTTTGTATTGATTCAGTTGGGAATTTTTCTTCTCAAATCGGGAAAAAAGTATATATGTTTGACCGAATATTGGCTATAAAATTGACTGAAAAAAGCCCCAATTATGATCTCCATAATTAATTGTCCAAGCAATGCATTATGAAAGATTTATTGTATTTTGTATCCATATATACTAAGTTATAAACCAAAGGGTTGATACCTCATCTAAGGCATGTTATATGGAATATAGGTTTGTTTGATGTGTAAACTAGAGGACCAACGTAAATGTGATGTAATTTTCTTACACAGTCAACATACAAATGAACATCTTTAACTCTTTCCTCCATATACACACATTTATGTCATGGGCAAACAGTGTATATCCAGATCAGCCGGCACATCCCTGCTGTCTGATCAGGATCTGTACTGTTCGCTATTTGATTTATTAGGGTTATTTCTGACCAAAAAGCGATCATTGCAGATCTTGATCAGATGGCATGGATGTGCCAGCTGATCTGGATCAACACTGGTTGGACACATAAAATGCGTATATATGGTGGAAAGGGATATAGCTTAATAAGTTGTTATAGCATAAATAAGGCAGTGAAATTCACTCACAACAAATTGTGTAATGTACGGGGCAGAATTCAATCCTTTTCAGTCATCTATAGACATATAGTGGCACAATTAGAATTAACCACAACGGAGACATTGCTCTATTCCACTGCACTATTCCACCTTAAACTGTGCAGCTTAACCCTTTACTCCATATATACACATTTTTACGCGTGTTTGATCAGTGTAGATCAAGATCAGTCTGCACATCCGTGCCGTCTGATCTGGATCTGCACTGGTCGCATTTTGGTCGGAAATAGCCTAATGAATTAGAAAGGGACCTGTTTAGATCCTGATCAGATGGGATGGATGTGCCAGCTGATCTGGATCTAAACTGTTCACTCTTGCAATAAAGGTGTATCTATGGAGGAAACAGTTAAAATGGTTAAATAAGTGTGTGTTCTACTTTTATGTGATGTGTTTGTTGGTAAAATCTACATGTAATTGCAGGAAGTGGCATCGGAAGATTGATGGCAGAGAGATTCGCAAAGTTAAAATGTCGCCTTGTACTGTGGGATGTCAATGAAAAAGGCAATATCGAAACAATGGAAATGTGTAAAGAGTATGGAGTGACTGCTAAAGCGTACACCATAAATTTGTGTGACAGAGATGAAGTTTATAGAGTAGCAAATAAGGTACAGTAAAACTTCTGTCATGTCTATGCAATTATTTAAAAAATGTGTGAGCAATTCTGGCTGTGATGTTTGATTACTTGTGGACAGCATTATACAAAAGTATCTGGATCTAAACAAATCGCTTCTTGGTCAGAAATGACCTAATGAATCTAACAGTAATCAGGGCTGAAGGTTATAAAGCTGAGATTGGAAACCAGTCTCAAATCTCAAGCATCTGATTGGCTGAAATGGCGACTGGTGGAGGAAAGGGTTTATACCAGGTAGGTTTTAATATCTGAGTAGTCTTTAATCCGGGTTTTGCTGATGATATCTTTGTGAGAATTGGAATTACTGATTCACTGAGTAACAAGCCTCTAATCACTAACCAAACCAAAGATTGGTTGATCATAGACTTTAACCTTTTCCTCCATATCTATGCCTTTTTACACATGTGCAACCAGTGTAGATCCAGATCAGGCGGCACTTCCATTACATATTTCAATACAGTCCAATTGCGATAACTCGAAGTCCCAAGGGACCGACGATTTACTTCGAATTATCGCGAACTTCGAGTTATCGCGACTTTGACTTTTCCAGAATACCAAGCGAGTTTTAGAAAGTAACGACCTGCAATTATTACGACACCATATGAGTTGTTTTCCGATCCAGGTATCCTCCCAGTTACCCGGGCCCTTCGCTGGATTACTCGGAAAAATTATATTAATAATGTTATTATTTTTCATTACGCCGTATGCGAATTATCATTTGCTGATTGATACAAGCTGTGGAATACAGAAATCGGAAAATTAAAGGACGTTTTATAGAAAGAAAAATTAACAACTTCAAATGTTTGTTTGACAATAGTTTGAGACATATCACTCTTATTGTTTGCTTCGCAAAGATATCATTACAATGACGTGCCACCAACAACTCTTGTTGACAAGTTGGCTATAAAACAAAACACTTCGAACATTCTCGCGGGAGGTGTGAAAACCGTGTCAATAAATGTACTTCGAGTTATCGCGATTATATTGTGCTTAATCCTTTTTCAAGGGACTTATTAATATGTTCGAGATATCGCGAATTTCGAATTATCGCAACTTTTTTTAGTTGAATATATAAGGAAAATTGACGGGAACGGCGGGCGACTTCGAATTAAACGGTTGTTTCGAGTTATCGGGTTTCGAGTTATCGCGATTCCACTGTATTTGATTGGTAATGTGTTTGCACTATTCTCCAAGTTTTGACGAAAAACCTGTAGCAAGTAGATTAACTGTTTCCTCTATATATACGCATTTTTACACATGTGCGACCAGTGTTGACAGACTTCCTGAAAGTTGCCAGACCGTCCGACCTGTCCGGTAAAATTTGGACTGGTCTGATGTGATTTCCAATGTTGTAGGACCGAGTGTCCGGCAAAAATTTGATCCTGCATATTCCAATTTTACTCGCTAAATTACAATTTTACTCGCTGTTCTGATTCGAGACTGTTCCGAGGGAAATGAGTGAGGATATCCGAATGAAATATTTTATGTTTTCGTCATCATGACAATTCATACCACTGAAAAAAATGAAAACATCCTTAATACTGTATTTTGCTTATTTAATGTGTTAAATGTTTCGGTCAGACAGAAATTGTTTTGGTCAGACAGATTTTCACATCTTGTCTGACCACATGATTGTCTGACACTTTTTTTCAACTTTCGGGAAGTCTGGTGTAGATCCAGATCACCCGGCAATTCTGTGCCGTCTGATCAGAATCTGCACTAGTCGCATTTTGGTCGGAGATAACCTAACAAATCAAAAAGCAAACAGGAGGAAAGGGTTAATGACCAGTCCACACACTTTATAATATGAATCATATAAATTCTACAAAAAAAAATTTCCTCCACCAAATACAATGTTGACACTGTTAATATATCCTGCCTAGGTAAAGGAAGAAGTTGGACAGGTAGACATACTGGTCAACAATGCTGGCATCGTAACTGGAAAGAAGTTCCTCGATTGCCCTGACACGATGATACAGAAGACTTTGGAAGTCAATGTTATGGCTCACTTTTGGGTAAGTGTTAAGTTGTTTAGTGTGTAGCTCACAAATTTATAGGAATGGCAAGATGAGCATTTGTTAGGAAACTATTACAATTGTATTTAGAGTTTTCAAATATCAACATTTATTATATAAACTGTAGAAGACCTGTAAACTGTCATTCCTCCACCATTAAAAGCTGGTACATCCACACCCATAAATGTGACTCGTAGGAGGCGGGGCAGGACGTTAAACAACGAAATCATCATCAGCATACTATCTCAGTATAATGCACTCAAATCTTAAAATGTGTTTATTAGTTCAGAATTTTGGTGACTTTCAGACATTTATATGCATTATATAGTGGTACAATTAATTTCAAGTGTGTCTCTAAAGTATTCCACCTGAACTATCCCATTCCTCCATAAATACCCAAATTTTCACACATGTGCGACCAGTGTAGATCCAAATCAGCTGGCACATCTGTGCCATCTGATTAGGATCTGCACTGGTGGCTTTTTGGTCAGACCTATAAATCAAAAAGCAAACAGTGCAGACTTGAAAGTAAAAATATACACAAGCTAAAACTTTAAAATTGCAACTCTTGATTATAAACAGTTTTAATTGAAGTTCTAGGTCTGATTCATAAATTGGTCCTTAAAAATGGAATAACATTAGACGACTCTGACAACTGGGCCTAGGTTGACTAGTCTCTAATCTCAAACCACTGGTTGGTTGATCATAGAGTTTAAAACCCAGTCTATAATATCTTATATCTGCTGAGTCAAAAAACCAGTCTAAAAATTAAAACCATTGATTGTCTGGTTGTAGATCTAATAGACCAATAGCCAATCGTAAACCATAAATCAATGATAAGTTGATCAAAGACTTTTCTCCAATCTTAAACCACTCATTTGTGGTTCATAGACTTCATAAACTGGACTCAAATCTTAAACCTATGATCGTTGATCATAGACTTAAAGACCAGTCTCCAATCTTAAACCAATCATTGATTGATCATAGACTCCATAGACTGGTCTCCTATCTTAGACCACTCACTGGTTGATTACAGACTTTATAGACCAGTCTCCAATCCCAAACCACTCACTGGTTGATCAAAGACTCTATAGAACAGTCTCCAATTTTTAAACTCTGGTTGAATACCTCAGTTTTAATTTGACATGGCAATTTAGAGGTAGAGTTTGAAAACTTATCAGTGATAATATTCGAGGACCAAATCAAACTTACTTTGTGAAACAATCCCCAATCCCAAGCAGCTGATTGGCTAACATTAATTCTACAAATCGACCAATAGAAAACTGGTCCAATGATAATAAAACATTGATTTGAGTCATAAATCTCAGTGATCTGACTGGCTGAAATATAGAATAAGTTTCTTGCTTGAGGTTTCAGATCTGGTCTGCAGTTTTTAGTTCTTTATGATCTTGGGCCCCGGTCTACACTCTCTGTACTATGAAATTACAATGTAATCTGGTCTATGATAGTCTTTTTGTTTAAAATGAAGTAAACATTGAAAATGGTTAGTACGAGAAGGCAGCATAAGGAGATGGCAATATAAACTTTATCCATGAATCGGCAAACGTCCATCCAGCCCAGCTGCTGTTCTCCGTTGACATTTGTGACGTTCTCTACATGTAAAGTAGCGTGTTTGTTCCTACGCTCATATGATGTTGATTCTCCATCATCATCACCAGTACACGGATCTTGGGTGGTTTCTAATTGAGTGTTTGGTGGTATTGTCCCATTCTTGTCAAATTTTTTAAAAGATTTTACTCTTTTTGATGTCAGTTTTAACAAAGCTCTTCTTAAGAATCTCGGTATTTCTACATCATCTGTGGACAGTTTTGACAGGTTAATTATCAGAATGTTCCAGAAGATCCCTACAGTGTACATTATGCTGATAATCAAGAGATCTATAGATAGTCCGGTTATTTTTAACGAATTTTGTGGCATCTTCGAAACCAGAGATATGTTAATGAAAAGCATCGCCAGGTACACAGTTATCGCAAAAGACAGTCTTTCTTCAGAGTTTGGAGAAATCAAAGGCACAAACAAGTTTAAGAATGTCAGAAGTAGCATTGACGAAAAATCGTTGATGAGAATACTCGAAGGTCTTCTGGTTACCTCAAAAAAATGTATAATATATGAATATGGGAAAGGGACATCAGTGTCGTTTATTTCTGCATTAATTAACCTGCTGGCTTCAATTTTCCACTCCTGATTCTCAAAATAGTTATCTGTTTGTAAGTTATCTTGTTCAGATATTATTTTCAGTTTATCTGCACTGTACTTCGAAGAAAATGTTTGTAAAAGACACAAATGTGTGTCGAATGGGAACAGTTGCATGTCTATTTGGCAATATGCACTTGCAGATTTTCCAACAAATAATGTCACCAATCCATCATTAGTAGTTTTAGGTGCGGCCCAAAAAGGTTTTTCGATATCTCTTTCACAATTACCAAATGTTGGGAGATCTAGGTCAGGTTTCCAAAATTTACCTTCCGGTAAATAAATATGAGAAATCCCACCAAAGTTTGAGGAATTCCAGACTAAATTTTCGTCTGTCCATGACATTGTAATATACAGTATCGCACATAGTTTTGCTGTAGGGACGTCTACGTAATCGATCCATTTTATCTTCTGCTGAAAGCTGACCTGGAATACACATGTTAATCCAGAGATTTTCTCAATGAATTATTATACAGGGTTAGGCCTAGGGCAGAATTTAACCCTTTCATCTATAGTTATGCTTTTTATCTTATTCTTTAACAGGACATGCATGCCATCTGATCTGGATCTACAATCATCAGGCTTCTTGGTCAGAAATAACCTAATGAATCTAAAAGCAAACAGTGCAGATCCTGATCAGATGGCTGATCTTGATCTACACAAGTCATTGCTCCCTTGTGATATAAGGGGTAAAGATGGAGTAAAGGGTTAATTAAGGGAAGAGTGACTTTCCTCTGATGGGATATAATGGAGAAGTGAATAGAGATTATGCAGCCTTCTAGCAGACTACCATAAGACATGGGAAACTGGAAAGCCATCATTAAGAGTTGTAAACACATATTATGTACTAAAGATGTCAAGTCTTCATTTAAAGAAATAATATATCACAAAGCAATCGACTGCCATTAAAGTGAATACTTAAAACTACCACATTTTTGATTTGTGGTCAAAATTTATTTCATTTTCTCAATCGTGTACTCCATGTTTAATGTTTACTCTAGTGGGTAAAACATACTTGCTAGTCGGTGTCACAAGACAAATCTTTGTGCACAGTCCAATAGTTTGTGTTGGTGCAAAGGTTATAAAAATGAGATTAGAAACCAGTCTCAAATTTCAAGCATCTGATTGGCTGAAATGGCGACTGGTCGCGATTTCAGCCGATCAGATGCTTGAGATTTGAGACTGGTTTCCATGCTCAGTTTTATAACCTTGGTCACTGGGCTATTGTAGATACACCTCAGACCAAAATGTTTTCCAATTCAAAATGGAAGCTGAAGAAAGACTTTTACCATAGAGAGGTGCAAGAAGAATTTAAATATTTAGATAAAAGAAATATTTTTTTCAATTGAAAACTTATTATTTCTTAGTATGTATATCATACACAAAATTTGGAGAGATAATTATCAGAAAACAATTTTCTTTGCCTTATTGGAGTGATGCCACTTTGAAGGCAGTGAGGTGACTGAATGTGTGACTGTAAGGGGAAATAACTGATGCATGCAGTTTTATTTGAAATCTGAAGAGATTAAAGTTTATTACCTGAACCTGCGATGATATGTTTTCCACTGGCAGGATTGATTTGTCATACCGTTCTGGTGCAAATAAGTATTCTAGAAGCTGTTTCTCAGTTCTATAGTTGTGACCATTCACCATTCCAGTGATTATTAAACCTGAAAACATTACATTTTAGGATACATCTTTATTTACTGTTTTAAGAATTGTGTTCAGTGACATAAAACTTAATAACTTTTACCTATCTTATACCCAATCTTCGCAATCCATTTAGGGATTCCAAGAACACTGAATGCAGTGTTCTCAATGCTTGGTTTGGCAAAATTTACAATTGTTTGAAGCATTTAAAAAATAACTTTTAAACCAGAAAAAATGATAAAACAACAAAAATAATAAAACATAAAAATATTAATGCTTTAGCACGTTATGCAGCTGAAAAACATTTTTTTCACAGACCTGGGTCCAAGATCATAAAACTGAGATTTTGGACCAGTCGCAAATCGCAAGCATCTGTCCAGTCACCATTTCAGCCAATTAGATGCTTAATATTCGAGACTAGTCTCCTTATTACTTTATGATCTTGAGTTGTGTTGAGTTCAGGTATTCAGATGTTTAATGTATTAGCTCCAGAGCTTTATGAAATAAAATAAGAGAATTAAAATCAGTTTTATTTATGCTTCCCCAAAGAGAGTGAGATTCTTTTTATTAATCATATAATATAAATCAAATCGCTTTCACTAACCTGTAAGCATGAGAACTCTCCTTGAAAACAGCATTGTTAACATGTATCACAATCACAGATCCAAGTCCCTACTGGTTTTGCAACAAACGGAAAGTGATATTTAGCTCAATATTCCACGATTTTATCAAGCTTGTAATCTGTTGTCACAGTCTCAAAGTTAATACTGTATGTCATGTTTATTTTCCATTAGTTTTATTTCTGCATTTTTTTTAAAAATTAACTATTATTATGTTAATAATTACTGTAAGATGTCGAGAATTATTTGTTTTACTCCACGGGATATGGGTGTTAACTCATGTGCCATTAGTGTAGATTCAGATCATCTGTGCTGTCTGATGAGCACTGTCTGACACTGTTTTAAATTCATAATGTTATATCTGACCAAGAAGTAACTAGTATAAATCCAGATGAGGCTGCACATAATTATCTAATCAACTTAGGCCACTTCTTAGTAAAAAAAAAAAGTCTAATTTAAAACCCACAAGCATAGATTCTGTTTATGTTGTACAGGTGTGACTGTGGATTTAGATTTAATGGTCACACATGAGATAACATGGGCTGAAGGTTATAAAGCTGAGATTGGGAACTAGTCTCAAATCTCAAGCATCTGATTGGCTGAAATGGCGATTGGTCGCCATTTCAGCCAATCAGATGCTTGAGATTTGAGACTGGTTTCATTGCTCAGTTTTATAACCTTGGGCAATGGAGTCAAGGGTTAAGACAAGTTATTGCACTAAGCACAGAAGTAATACACAGGACAAGATGTGGGAACAATTGTCTTGGCAATCTCCTTTGCAGAGTTGTCGTTCCTAACACCTCTGCAACGGGCTCAATGTCAAGATTTTTTATCAAACTAACAGATTCATTGTAAACAGTCATAATTATGAATCTGAAAGCTTGTGATCAAACTAATGACATAAATCTTTACTACTATTGAATCAAAAAGTGAACAGTGCAGATTCTGATCAGACGGCACTCATGTGCCAGCTGATCTTGATCTACATTGTTCACCCATGCCATAGAGGCTTAGATAAAGAGGAAAGGGTTGAACTGCAAAATAAAGTAAATGAGGAAACAAAGTGATCTAAAGTAGTGTTAATGCATGCTGTTGGTTTTTTGGAAGCATTTCACTGAAACAAAAGAGAACTGAATGAATAAATTACTTGTCAATTATCATTTTTTTATTTCCATTTACTTTAAGTGCGTGGATATTGAAATCTATTTGTGCCATTATTCTAAATTCTATGACAATTCCATTATTTTATGATAGATGGCATGTTGGAGTGACAAGTCAATACATTATATGTTATTATGTCACTTCTATACAGTTCAAACATAATACAAAAGTTGTATTTATTTGATGTAACAAATAGCTGCATTGAATTTGAAAACCCTTTCATTATTTTATTGCACTCAGAGATTAAGACCAATCAAAACATTGGTTCTAAGAAAATGTCTGCAAACTTAGATTCAAGACCAGTCTCAAATCTCAATGATCTGGCCCCAAGATTATACTGTAAAACTAAGAATGGAAAAGGGTTTCAAATCTCAGTTTTTATAATCTTCAGTCCTAACTGGATGAAATAAAGAATAAGTCTCTTGCTTGATATTTGAGACTTGTCTCGAGTTTAAGTTCTTTATGATCTTGTGCACTTGTCTACAATTACAGTATTATAAATATTCAACCTGTTATATGATAGTCTTTTTTGTGTCGCCTGGGATAGCAGGTAGACACATAGAGATCCTATTGTCCGGTGACGGCGGCGGCAGCGGCAGTGCCGTTGTCTGGGAGTCCCCCAACTTTAATATGAAACTTAATGCTACCTATAACTTAATGTTACGAAATGTTCTGTAAACAACCATCGGGCATGTTTGCTTGTAACAAACAGTTTGAGTGATTAAATGTCAAATGTTTGAAATTGTATGAATTTGAAACAATTGTATATCTTGTCATTCTACTTCTGTCTTTTAATTCTGCATAATCTTATTACTACGGCGAGTATTAATTCAGTAAACTGATATCGGCATTCTGAGCAATTTATGAAGGGCCCGGTTTTTTTTTCAAAGGGAGGTTAGCTGAATCTTAATTATAATTGATTAATGATAATGATAACATGTAATTTCACAATAAAAATAACTACATCGAACATTTCTTTTCTTTGTTTTATTTATTTATTAACATTTACATATCACAACAATGACACATTACGTCCTATAACGACATTGACGATTTGCGGCGGTATCAACAACCAAAACTATCAAAAATGCGATACTACGAAAAATGCGATTTTACGAATAATCCGCTCGGTCCGATGCCTATTCGTAAAATCGCGACTGGACTGTACTTGTCTTATTCACTTCATACTTGGAATATATCATCAGCACAAACAATGCCATCTGTGACGACAAGAATGATAACTCCAGTTCCAATATTTTGGAGTTATGCCCCTTTCAAATGCAACTTTTACATGAAACTTAATGTTGCCAATAACTTTGAAAGTACTAAGTCTTGTCCTATTCACTTCATACTTGGAATATATCATCAGCATGAACAACAACATTGGTAACAACAAGAATCATAACTCAAGTTTCAATATTTTGGAGTTATGCCCCTTTCAAATGCAACTTAACATGAAACTTAATGTTGCCTATAACTTTGAAAGTACTTGTTCTATTCTATTCATACTTGGAATACATGATTAGCATCGGTTACAACAAGAATGAAAACTCCTGTTTGAATATATTTTGAGTTATGTCCCTTTCAAATGCAACTATATCATGAAACTTAATGTTGACTTTAACTTTCAAAGTAATTGTCCTATTTACTTTGCGGGTGCGGGTTCGCTACCAGCTAGAGGCACTATCATTTATATTAAAAATAAATCATATTCATGAACGTCATTACGAAGAACAAGAATGATTACTCCTGTTTGACTATTTTATAAGTTGTGTCCCTTTAATATGCAACTTTAACATGAAACTTAATGTTGCCTATAACTTTTAAAGTACTTGTCTTATTTACTCTTTGAATATATCATCAGAATGAACAACAACAACATTGGTTACAAGAAGAATCATTACATCCGTTTGACTATTTTTGAGTTATGCGCCTTTCAAATGCAAATTTCATGTGAAAATGTTGCATATAATTAATGAAAGCTATTGTCCTACTCATTCAATACTTGGATTGTCTCATCAACATGAACAGTGCCATCGATGACAACAAGCATTATAACTCCTGTTTCAATATTTTTTGAGTTATGCCCCTTTCAAATGCAACTTTAACATGAAACTTAATGTTGCATATAACTTTTAATGTACTTGTCCTATTCACTCAATACATGGAATATATCATCTGCATGAACAACACCATTGGTGACAAAAAGAATGAAAACTCTGGTTTGACTATTTTATGAGTTATGCCCCTTTCAAATGCAACTTTAATATGAAAATGCTGGTTATAACATTGAAAGTACTTGACTGTCCAATTTACTTAATACTTGGAATATATCATCTGCATGCACATAGCTATTGGTGGTGAATGATAACTCAGGTTTCACCATTTTTTTTAGTTAAGCCCATTTCAAATGCAAGTAAGTCGACACATGTGTTCCATGGTTTAGTATTGCAATAAACTTGAATTAAGTCTTTTTAGCATATTTGATTAAACATAGGCCCACATTTCAATTTTTTGCAAGCAGGCGACACAATTCTTCTGCGGAACACCAAATTCTAGTGTTTAAAATAAAGTAAACATTGACAATGGTTAGTATCAGAAGACAGCATAAGGAGACGGCAATATAGACTTTATCCATGAATCGGCAAACTTCCATCCAGCCCAGCTGCTGTTCTCCGTTGAAATTCTTGACGTTCTCTACATGTAAAGTAGCGTGCTGGTTCATCGGCTCCTTTGATGTTGATTCTCCATTATCATCACCAGTACACGGATCTTGTGTGGTTTCTAGTTGAGAGTTAGGTGGTTTTGTCCCATTCTTGTCAATTTTTTCGAAAGATTTTACTTTTTTTGATGTCCGTTTCAACAAAGATCTTCTTAAGAATCCAGGTATTTCTACATCATCTGTGGACAGTTTTGACAGGTTAATTATCAGAATGTTCCAGAAGATCCCTACAGTGTACATAATGCTGATAATCAAGAGATCTATAGATAGTCCGGTTATTTTTAACGAATTTTGTGGCATCTTCGAAACCAGAGATATGTTAATGAAAACCATCGCCAGGTACACGGTTATTGCAAATGACAATCTTTCTTCAGAGTTTGGAGAAATCAAAGGCACAAACAGGTTTAAGAATGTTAGAAGTAGCATTGGCGAAAAATCATTGATGATAATACTTGCTGGTCTCCTTGTTACCTCAAAAATATTAATTATGTGTGAAATTGGGAGCGGAATATCAGGGTCATTTATTTCTCCATTTATTGACTTGGTGGCTTCGATTTTCCATTCTTGATTCTCAAAATAATTATCTGCTTTTAAGTTATCTTGTTCAGATATTATTTTCAGTTCATCTGCACTGTACTTTGAAGAATATGTTTGTAAAAGACACAGATGTGTGTCAAATGGGAACATTTGCATGTTAATCATGCAGAATGCACTCGCACGCTTTGCAACAAAAAGTGTCACCAATCCATCATTAGTTGTTTTAGGTGCGGCAAAAAAAGGTTTTTCATCGTTGTTTTCACAATTCCCTGATGTCGGGAGATCTAGATCTGGTGACCAAAATTTACCTTCTGGTAAATGAATTTGTGAAATCTCACCAAAGTCTGAGGAATTCCAGACTAAATGTTCATCTGTCCATGACATTGTAATATACAGTATGACACATAGTCTTGCTTTAGGGACGTCTAGGTTATCGATCCATTGAATCTTTTGCTTAAAGCTGACCTGGAATACACATGTTAATCCTTACATTTTCTATAATACAGGGATAGCGTAGCCTGCTACAAATGCCAAGTCTTCATTGAAAGAAATAAAATATGACAAAGTGATTGAATGCCATTACAGTGAATACTTAAAACTACTATGTCTTTGATTTGTGGTCTAAACAGCTTTTAGCTCGACTATTCAAAGAATAGGGGAGCTATCCTACTGGCCCATAACTTTAAAATTACTTCAGATATCAACTTGAAACTTGGAATATATATTCACCATCAACTCTGCTACCAATATTTTCAAGTTATGCGCCTTTTTCACTTCAATTTTGTGTTAAGCAAAATACGTACTTTGGTACATAACTTTAAACTACTTTTAAAAGAGATCAACTTGAAACTTGGAAAATATATTCATCATCAAATTCTATATCATTACCAACAAGGCCCATAACTCTGCCACCAATATTTTTTAAGTTATGCCCCAATTTAATTATATTTTGCATTAAGCAAAATATGCACTTGGCCCAAAACTTTAAAACTACTTGAGATATTGTCTGGAAACTTGAAATATATATTTACCATCGAAAATCTACATCACAACCAACAAGACCAATAACCTTGCTTCCTATTTTTTTCAAGTTAACGGCCATTTTCGCTTGAATTTTGCATTAAGCAATGTAACTACACCAAGGCTGCCCGAAACTAACCCCCTTTCTGGAAATCTTACCTTGACGTTACCATGGCATGGCAGTTTTATTCTAAAATCTGAAGAGATTAAAGTTTATTACCTGAACCTGTGAAGACATGTTTTCCACTGGGAGGATTGATTTGTCATACCGTTCTGGTGCAAATAAGTATTCTAGAAGCTGTTTCTCAGTTTTATAATTGTGACCATTCACCATTCCTGTGATTATTAAACCTGAAAACATTAAATTTTAGGATACATCGTTATTTATTGTGTCCAACAGAGAGAGTTTTAAGAACTTTTTTTTCAGTGAAATAAAATTTAATACCTTATGTTTCACTTAGTCAATTGCCATTTTGAAATTAACTGTTTTACCTGTATAATTTTTTTTATCAAACTAGGGCTGCCAGAACAAAATTCAATTTCAGTAAAATTATTAACCCATTCCTACATAGATACACTTTTATTGCGAGGGCAAACAGTTTAGATCCTGATCAGATGGCACATCATATTCTGATCAGGATCTAAACTGTTCCCTTTTTGATTTGTTAGCCTTAAAGGTTAAGTCTCTAACAAAAATGCAACCAGTGCAGATCCTCATCATGGATGTGCTGGCTGATCTGGATCTACACTGGACGCACATGCGTAAAAAGACATATATTGAGGAAAGTATAAATGAGTGTAAAATCATTAATTTTTGTGGGTACTAATTTTCGCTGATTTCGTGGGCAGATCAATCAGCAAAAAAATATCACCACAAATATGGAATAAAAACTTAAACATAGTTTGGAAAAAAGAGATTCATGAACTGAATTACCCTCAAAAATTGTGTCTACCATAAACCTCAAAATTTTAGGATATAACCCTTTCTGCCATATATACACCAATATGGCTTTGTTGAACAGTTTAGATCCAGATCATCTGGCACATCAGTGTGCCGTCTGATTAGAATCTACACTGTTCACTTTTTATACGCCCGTTTGAAAAACGGGACGTATTATGGGAACACCTGTGGCGGGTGCACGGGTTGGCGGGCGGGCGGGCGGCGTCCACATGGTTTCTGCTCTCTAAGTCAAAGAGTTTTCTTCCGATCTTTATCAAACTTGGTGAATATGTTGGTGGGCATAATATCTCGACCAAGTTCTATAACCAGCCAAATTCCCCCAGGCACTCCTGAATTATGGCCCTTGAATTGTCCAAAATTACTGTTTCCGCTCTCTAAGTCAAAGAGTTTTCATCCGGTCTTTATCAGACTTGGTGAATATGTTGGTGGGCATAATATCTGGACCAAGTTCTATAACCAGCCTAATCCCCCAGGCACTCCTGAATTATGGCCCTTGAATTGTCCAAAATTACTGTTTCCGCTCTCTAAGTCAAAGAGTTTTCATCCGGTCTTTATCAAACTTGGTGAATATGTTGGTGGGCATAATATCTAGACCAAGTTCTATAAACAGCCAAATCCCCCCAGGCACTCCTGAATTATGGCCCTTGAATTGTCCGAAATTACTGTTTCCGCTCTCTAAGTCAAAGAGTTTTCATCCGGTCTTTATCAAACTTGGTGAATATGTTGGTGGGCAATATATCTCGACAAAGTTCTATAACCTGCTGAATCCCCCCAGGCACTCCTGAATTACGGCTCTTGAATTGTCCAAAAACTGAATTAGCGGTATCTGCTCTCCAAGTCGAATAATTTTCATCCGATCATTACGCTACTTTGATGATCAGCATTTTGACAAGCGTATTTTGTGTCAGGTTGGCACTCTTGTTTATTTATGAGCCTCAGGTTATTTCTGACCAAAAAAGCGAACAGTTCAGATCCTGTTCTGATGCACAGATTTGCCAGTTGAACTGGATCTACACTGTTTGCTTATGCAATAAAAGGTATTTATATGGAAAAAAGGGTTAAGCATATTGGCAGAAGTTCTGTCTCAATAAATGTACAGGTACAGAACACTTTCCTCCGTAGGCACACCTTTATTGCATGGGTGAACAGTTTAGATCCAGATCAGCCGGCACTTCTTTGCCATCTGATCAGGATCTAAACTGTTCACTTTTTGATATGTTAGGTTATTTCTGACCAAAATGCGAGACATCTGGATCTACACTGGTCGTACATGCATAAAAATGCGTATATATGGAGGAAATGGTTACAACAAAAATCCAGATAATACAGTAACATGCACAAAGGAGTCATAATTTATTTTTATGTGGCTGTCTGACTATAGAATTCTGCAGCAATGAACTGAGAAATGGAAGCCCCACCACAATCCTCTGTTTTGGAGTTTTGTTAAACTAACTGAAATAATTTCACCCCACAACAAACTTTTCAAAAGAAGAACTTTATTTTCTACTTGAAGTATTATTCTTTTGCAAAATCACTGACCACTTCTTTTTCAACTCGATTGAATAGTCAAATATTCTGTTTTTTCCAATTATCTTTTGTTATGTCCTGGAACACAGAGGTACCGGACCTACATGTGGTAAATGTCTGTATATCAGTCAGCATCATAAATGGGGCACGTCACGGGAAAAGGTACCTTCGGTCATTTTTAGTGATATTTTAGTTTTATAAATTTAGAAAGAACTTACAAATATAAACCAATTTCTTATTACTAAAATTTTATTTTATTACACATTTTGACAATAAAATGGTATTTTTACCGCGAAATGCATAATAAATAATGTTGTCTGCTCAAATTTATGACGTCATTTCAAAGATTGACATCAACTGTCTGAAGGTACCTTTTCCTGTGACCTGCCCAAAATTTGGTTACTGAAGCATATTTTAGCAACTCCTTAACCCTTTCCTCCATAATCCCTTTTTACGCATGTGCGACCAGAGTAGATGCAGATCAGCCAGCACATCTGTGCCGTCAGGATCTGCACTGTTTGCTTTTTGACCTAATAATAGATCAAAAATCAAACAGTGCAGATCCTGATCAGATCTGGCATGAATGTGTAGATCTACACTGTTTGCCCATGCCATAAAGGTGTGTATATGGAGGAAAGGGTTAAGGGATTCCAACCACATTTCCTGAAAGTGTTTACCATGCTTGTTTTGGCGAAATATTTAATTGTTTAAAACATGTGAAAACAGAATTTATAATTGTTAAACCATAACTAACTAATCTGACCAATCAGTGTAGATGCTGATCAGATGGCACAGATGTGCTGGCTAAATCTGGATCTACACCATTCTCACATAAAAACCTGTTCCACGTAAAACCTGTAATATATGCAGTGAGAGTTGAGAGTAAAAGTTAGTTGTTTCTAATAGCAAATAAAAGAAAAACTAAATACGGTAAAATTCCTGTTAAACGCCCCTCCCCTAATAAATCCCCCCCCCCCTGTTATTATTAGGGAAAAATCAGTTAATCCATATTTATTATAGAATATTCATCAGATCAAATTTTATTATAATATTATTATAAAAATAATACATATGAATTATCAGCACCCCTCTTTCAGAAAATGTAACACCCTGAGTGTTGAAAAGGAATTTTATGGTATCTGTCACTAACCTGTTAGAATGATAAATCGCCCTGAAAACATCATTGGTAACATGTACCACAAACAGCGCCACAGATCAAAGTCCAGCTTCCTAACTATGTACTGGTTTTATAAGTAATGGATAATGAACACAAAACTCCAGGATTTTTTTCAAGCTTAATATCAATAGTCTCATAGTTACCATAACACTTCAAATAGATCAAGTTCATTTAGCATTTGTTTTATTTCTGCCATTTTTATAAGCCTGTTTGAAAAACGGGATGTATTATGGGAACACCTGCGGCGGGCGGGTGGGTGGCGTCCACAGGGTTTCCGCTCTCTAAGTCAAAGAGTTTTCATCAGGTCTTTATCAAACTTGGTGATTATGTTGGTGGGCATAATATCTCGACCAAGTTCTATAACCAGCCAAATCCCCCAGGCACTCCTGAATTATGGCCCTTTAATTGTCCAAAATTGGGTTTCCGCTCTCTAAGTCAAAGAGTTTTCATCAGGTCTTTATCAAACTTGGTGAATATGTTGGTGGGCATAATATCTGGACCAAGTTCTATAACCAGCCAAATCCCCCCAGGCACTCCTGAATTATGGCCCTTGAATTGTCCAAAATTACTGTTTCCGCACTCTTAAGTCAAGAGTTTTCATCCAGTCATTATCAAACTTGGTGAATATGTTGGTGGGCATAATATCTCGACCAAGTTCTATAACCAGCCAAATCCTCCCAGGCACTCCTGAATTATGGCCCTTTAATTGTCCAAAATTTGGGTTTCCACTCTCTAAGTCAAAGAGTTTTTGTCCTGTCTTTGTCAAACTTGGTGAATATGTTGGTGGGCATAATATCTGGACCAATGATTTCCAATATTTTTCCACAGGAAAAATTTTTGATTTCTTGTGAATTCCTATGAATTCTTGTGAATGAAGAAAGGCTTGGATTTTTTTCCGCACGGGAACCTGCCTGCTGTCGTCTTCTCCAGATGGGACGCCCTTAGGCTCCACTTCTACACGGTCTCTAATGAACTTGTGAATGTTAAGTTGTTTTGGGAAGACTTATTGGTGAGCCACAGCAGCTACATACTTTATCATAAAGCAATGTAGAATCTATATCTTCCATTCTGAAGAAGCAATAAGTTTAAATATCGGTATTTTGCTTCATCCTTTTACATAATGAAAATAAACTGTTCAGTTAATAAAAATTACTCAAAAAATTAAGATGCGTTGAATGATTCATATGTCGCACTTACCCTTAGTAATGATTCGTATGCGAGCGTATTTCGTTCGTTTTATTATAAAGAACCTCAACCAATCGCTACAATTTGCTTTCATTCGACATGAAATTTGAAATTTCGGGTTCAGTTAGCTGCAATACGTTATTATTCGCTATGTTTCACAAACTGTCGCAAAGATTCGTCATGGGATCGCTTGATCGCTTGATATGCAAATTAGCTGATCCGGACCAGATAACTTTTGAACTCAAACGCAAGTTGACGAAAGCTATGCGAAGGCTTTGTGACTGTTTAACGTATTGAAACGAATGTATACGAATCACAGACGAAACTTTTATTTGCCACAACTTTTTGAACATGTTCATAATTTTCTGACGAACTATCCTAATCGCAACGGTTGGTAACGCTCATAAAGGCTCTCATACGAACACCGCCAACGATGTACAATGTACATATACTTACAGGAACGAATATTGCTCAAGTACTATTCACCAGTATATGCAAGTTGACATCGGGGGGGCTTTCGCCTATGTGTGAGGAGGCTTTTAGGTTGAAAGTTATAATTTTGTTCCAGTATAAAAATTACTGCTTGATTAATCAGTCAGTATATTGATCATCACTTACAGGTAATTATGATTACCACAACACTAGTTGTAATCAAATGATAGAAAGAAACTTGTTTACTGTTTACCCCTTGGGAAATTGGTGTTGTCCATGGGAGAACATTGTAGATCCAGATGGCTTGTACTAACCTGTAAGCATAAGAACTCTCCCTGAAAACCTCATTGTTAACATAATTACAATCACAGATCCAAGTCCCTGCTGGTTTTACCACTAATGGAAAGTGATATTTAGCTCAATGTTCCAGGATTTTATCAAGCTTTTAATCTGTTGTCATTATAAATCTCAGTTAATACTGTATGCCATGTTAATTTTCCATTAGTTTTATTTCTGCCCTTAATTTTTCAAAAATAATTATTACATTTTTCAGTATATGTAAGCAGTTATGTTAACCCTTTCCTCTATATACATGTATCTTTCCCACGACCATAACGTATTTAAACGTGACAAAATTTTGACTTCCCAAAACCCGACCCTGTTTTACGGGAGGACGCCCGAAACTTATTTAAACGTATCAAAAAAATCGCTTTTCAAAACCCCACCCTGTTTTTTCGTCGGAAACCCGTCGATTTTTTTTTCATTTTTAAAAAAGTCCTTACTTGGGTGGCTATTTAGAAGAACACAGAATCATAGATCAGTATTTTAACACTATTAGTCCTTTGAACGCATCGCATATTTTCTCTCAAATATTATTTAGTATGAAATTGAATACATGTGACTTAGATAACCTGATAAGAAAATTAGTAATTTTAAAAAGTTCAATTTTAAGAAAAAAAATCTAATTACATGTGTTGCTGTTTCTTCATCTTTATTGTCAAAATAAAAAAGTGGCTCCAAAACAGTTATTCTTTATTTTAAAAAATACCTCTATGTACCTAGTAATAACTTAAAATTGACATTTTTTGCAATGGCATAAAAATTAATGACTGTTAATTAGATTAATTAATTTACGGAATTTTACGTTACAGTCTTCCTGCGATAAACCGAATTTTTCACCCATTACGTAAAAGAGCGTTGAAATTCGGGATTTTAACGCACTATTCTTGATATGCATTTTCCACCTTTTTTTTTACAGAAGAAAGACCGTAACGTTATATAACGTGTTTAACAGTTATTTATTGGGTTTCTTACCATCTTGAAAATTCCGAATTTCATTAAAAGGTAGAATACCGGTAACGGACAAAAGCGTATATGCTTTATTCAAAAATACACTTATCAACGGGCATTAAAAAAATTTACGCAGATTTACGTTATGGGTTTTAAAATCGTGAAAAAAGCATACCTTTAAATATGTTTCGGGCATCCTCCAGTAAAACAGGGTCGGGTTTTGGGAAGTCAAAATTTTGTCACGTTTAAATACGTTACGGACATCCATCTGGAAAACAGGGTCGGGCGCGGAAAGGATATACACCTTTATTGTGTGGGGGAACAGCTTAGATCCAACTCAGCCGGCACATCAATGCTGTCTGATCAGGAACTAAACTGTTCAATTTATGATTTGTTAGGGTATTTCTGATTAAAATGCGCCCATTGCATTTCCTGATCAGATGGCATGAATGTGACAGCTGATCTGGATCTACACTAGTTGCACATGTGCAAAAATGTGTATATATATAGAGGAAAGGGTTAATTAGTACTGTAAGATGTCCAAAATAATTTTTGTAAATTTCAGATCAATTGTGCTGTCTGATGGGCACTGTCCAACACTGCTTGCTTTAAATTCATAATGTTATATCTGACCAAGAAGTAACCAGTGTAAATCCAGATGAGGCTGCACATTATCTAATCAACATTGGTCACTTCTTAGTAAAAAAAAGTCTTATCTATAACCCACTTGCATAGATCCTGTTTAGATGGTACAGTTTGTGAAAGCTGATTGAGATCTAATGGTCACTCATGGGGACATAGGCATCCATAGATTCAAGGGTTCAGGCAAGTTATTGCACTAAGCACAGAAGTAATACCCACCTGGACAAGATGTGGAAACAGTTGTCTTTGCAGATAGCTTATTTGACATTTATGTTCTTCATGTATTATTTGGATACTATATTTGAAAAGAACTCAAAATAATATGTTTTGTTTTGATAATCAATAGATGATTTTATTACACATTTTGATTTTTATAACATGATTTTTCTACGAAATGCACAATAACCTAGTCATCTGCTAAACCTTTAGATATCATAATAAATATTGACGTCAGCAGTCCTGTTTCCTGTGACATGCCTCATTTTTGACCAGTGTAGAACATCCCTTTCACAAATAATGGACTGGTCCAAATAGAAAAAAATATTAGTCTGTTAAATTGTTTGAGTGGGTAAATGGTTAACACTGTGACTGCCAGCACATGTTCAACTTAACCTATTAGCAAGTCTTTTTATCAGTAAATTGGGAAAAGGCCCTGGCCTTTCCAATTGGAAATTTATGCCCGATAATTATTATTTTGGGAAAACAAAATTAATTGAAAGATGGGTTCTAGTTCATAAAATTGAATAGTTATACATATTTTTAACTTAAATCTAATTTTTCAAGCACTTCATTTTCAGACTTCAGTTTTTAAACATCTATCAAAGGAGTTTAACCAATTATTTTGGACATCTTACCTAGCATTTTGGGAAGAGTTTCTGCCACAGTTGGGAAAAAATACTATATTTTTGGATTGGGAAGAGGCCTTTTATAGGCCTCTGTTATATAAGGATGAAAAGCCCTGATTAGCCCATATATATGCCTTTGAAAGCATCTGCAAACAGTTTAGATCCGGATCAGCCATCACATTGACATCTGTTCACTCTTTGGTCAAAACTTACATAATGAATAAAAAAGTGAAGAGTGCAGATTCTGATCAGGTGGCACTCATGTGCCAGCTGATCTTGATCTACATTTTTCACCCATGCCATAAAGGCTTAGACATGGAGGAAAGGGTTCAACTGCAAAATAAAGAAAATGGGGGAAACCAAGTGATCTAAAGTAGTGTTAATGCATGCTGTTGGGCTTTTTCTGCTACAACAAAAAGGTTTTTTGAAGCATTTCACTGAAACAAAAGAGAACTGAACAAATAAATTACTTGTCAATTATATCATATTTTTATTTCCATTTACTTTAAGTTCCTGGATGTTGAAATCTTTTTGTGCCATTATTCTAAATTCTATGACAATTCCAATATTTTATTATAGATGGCATGTTGGAGAGACAAGTCAATATATTAAATGTTACTTTGTCACTTTTATACAATTCAAACACAATACAAAAGTTGTATTTAATTGATGTAACAAGTATCTGAATTGAATTTGAAAACCCTTCATTATTTTATTGCAATTAGAGATTATGACCAATCAAAAAGTTGGTTCTAAAATAATAAAACTTCGATTTGAGACCAGTCTCAAATCTCAGTGATCTGGCCCCAAGATTTTACTGTAAAACTTATGGAAACCAGACTGGTTTCATATCTCAGTTTTATAATCTTCAGTCCTAACTGGATGAAATGACAAATTGGTCTCTTGCTTGATATTTGAGACTGGTCTCGAGTTTGAGTTCTTTATGATCTTGTGCCCTTGTCTAGAATCTCAGTATTATGAATATTCAACCTGTTATATGATAGTCTTTTTGTTTAAAATGAAGTAAACATTGACAATGGTTAGTACGAGAAGGCAGCATAAGGAGACGGCAATATAGACTTTATCCATGAATCGGCAAACTTCCATCCAGCCTAGCTGCTGTTTTCCGTTGACATTCTCAACATGTAAAGTAGCGTGCTTATTCCTGGGCTCCTTTGATGTTGATTCTCCATTATCATCTCCAGTACACGGGTCTTGTGTGGTTTCCAGTTGAGAGCTTGGTGGTATTGTCCCATTCTTGTCAAATTTTTTAAAAGATTTTACTTTTTTTGAGGTCAGTTTCAACAAAGCTCTTCTTAAGAATCCAGGTATTTCTACATCATCTGTGGACAGTTTTGACAGGTTTATTATTAGAATGTTCCAGAAGATCCCTACAGTGTACATAATGCTGATAATCAAGAGATCTATAGATAGTCCGGTTATTTTTAACGAATTTTGTGGCATCTTCGAAACCAGAGATACGTTTATAAAAACCATCGCCAGGTACACGGTTATTGCAAATGACAATCTTTCTTCAGAGTTTGGAGAAATCAAAGGCACAAACAGGTTTAAAAAAGTCAGAAGTAGCATTGACGAAAAATCATTGATTAGTATACTAGCCGGTCTCCTTGTTACCTCAAAAATATTAATTATGTATGAATATTGGAAAGGGATATCGGTGTCATTCATTTCTCCATTTATTGAACTGGTGGCTTCAATTTTCCATTCTTGATTCTCAAAATAATTATCAGATTTTAAGTTATCCTGTCCAGATATTATTTTCAGTTCATCTGCACTGTACTTTGAAGAATATGTTTGTAAAAGACACAGATGTGTGTCAAATGGGAACATTTGCATGTTAATCATGCAGAATGCACTCGCACGCTTTGCAACAAAAAGTGTCACCAATCCATCATTAGTTGTTTTAGGTGCGGCAAAAAAAGGTTTTTCATCGTTGTTTTCACAATTCCCTGATGTCGGGAGATCTAGATCTGGTGACCAAAATTTACCTTCTGGTAAATGAATTTGTGAAATCTCACCAAAGTCCGAGGAATTCCAGACTAAATGTTCGTCTCTCCATGACATTGTAATATACAGTATCGCACATAGTTTTGCTTTCGGGACATCTACGTTATCGATCCATTGAATCTTTTGCTTAAAGCTGACCTGGAATACACATGTAAATCCATAGGTTTTCTCAATTAACTATAATTCAGGGTTAGCGTAGCCTTCTACAAATGTCAATTCTTCATTGAAAGAAATAAAATGACAATGACAAAGCGATTGATTGCCATTACAGTGAATACTTAAAACTACTATGTCTTTAATTTATGGTCTTAACAGCTTTTAGCTTGACTCTAAGGGGAGCTATCCTACTCGCCCCGGTGTTGGCGTCCGTGTTCATTAAACATAAAAATGCACTTTGGCCCATAACTTTAAAACTACTTCAGATATCAACTTAAAACTTTGAATATATATATTCACCATCAAATTCTACATCATTACCAACAAGACCCATAACTCTGCTACCAATATTTTTCATGTTATGCCCCTTTTTTACTTACATTTTCCATTAAGCAAAATTATGCACCAGGCCCATAACTTTAAAACTACTTCAGATATTGCCTTGAAACTTGAAATATGTATTCACCATCGAAATCTACATCATAACCAACAAGACCCATAACCCTGCTTCCAATGTTTTTCAAGTTATGGGACTTTTTCAGTTAAATTTTCTGTTCAGCAAAATATACACTTTGCCCATTACTTTAAAACTACTTGAGCTATCAACTGTATTTGTAAAATTTAATGATGTAAAAGAATGTTCAGATTGTGAATGAAGTGACCATATGTTAAATGCAGTATGATTATTTTCAAAATTTATCATATTTAGTAATCTTTATTAACATGATGTTTAAAACGATTTGCAGCATTATTTTTCACACTTTCCTCACAGTAGCATCCTTGTATTATTTAACCACCTTTAAATATAATAATAAAATAAATGACATTGAATAGTGTGACGAAAGAATGAAACATAATGCTGCACATTGTTTTTGATTAATTAGGTTATTGCTGAACAATAAACAACCACAGTGTAGATTCTTGATTAACACTGTTACACACAAAATAAAACTCATTTAGTATTACATGTACAGTCCAATCGCGATGACTCGAAATTCCATGACTCAATATACCGGTCTGACTCGATATGCAACGCCAGTCCCGACTCGATTAAATCCTGTGGACCCCAAGCACTTTAAGTCAACGCGATTCAGAACTATATACGGATTAACAGGTTATTTCAAATTTATCACAAAACATGTTACTTTGATATCATTATATTTCACTTGGGCTTCGCCCATTTTGCACTCAAGTTAATGCAGGTATTTAAACCTCAGCGATTCAGTCACCATGTAATAATATGTCTTAATAACAAAAATTAAAATGCGCAAATTAAAGTCTGTGTGAATAATTATCAGTTGTGGCTAATGTGCGAAAATGCTTCCTTACAAATTTAAATTATACAAAATATGTCACATTTGAGACATGTGTAGAACAAGTTCAGTTTTTGTATCACGTTGAAGTACAAGTGTGGGTCCAGAGTGGGTGAAGTGTGGTTACTCCAACCTCCTGTTTGGGCAGTAATAAACAATTTTCATGTAGATTGTTGAGAAAGTTGGAAAATATCATGTAACTATCCCAAGTTTGCCCAAAACATTAACCCTTTCCTGTATAGATACACCTTTATTGCTAGGGCGAACAGTTTAGATCCAGATCAGCCGGCACATCCGTGCCATCAGATCAGGATCTTACCTGTTCACTTTTTGATTCATTAGGTTATTTCTGACCAAAATGCGACCAGTGGAGATCCTGGTAAGACGGCATGGATGTGCCGGCTGATCTGGATCTACACTGGTCGCAAATGCATTTATATGGAGGAAAGGATTAAAGTGTATTACCCAGGCTGTCAACCAATTCCTATATTCCTATATTTCTCCTATATTTTGGATCAGAATCCTATATTCTGAAAAGCCTCCTATATTCCTATATTTCTCCTATATTTTTATATGTATTCCTATATTTTTTAGTATTTGTTTTTGCCGATTAATGAAGAGAGTTAATATTGCTACGATACTGCTTTTGCTTTCTTCGTTTTTTTTTCAAGAACAAAACTCAACTTTTAGATTGGTGAAAACTTGGCGGGTGGCATTTACTTAAGTTTTAATCTGATACTCTAACAACTTTGTAGCAGGTTTCTGACTGTATTAAGGCTTATATTACCTAACAAAAACAAATTTTCACTTCTATGCAGAATTCTTGTTGCAGTTGCAACCAAATGCAAAAAATATTAAAGATCATTAAATTTTATTCACCAACTGCAAGGACTAGAGAGCTTATATTTGGTATGGTGTATGTGGTTGTCTAAAACGTCAAGATGGACACCTGGGAAAAACATGCTTGACTGTGAACAAGAATTCTTCAGCTGACTTTTGTGGTCAGTTTTCCAGTTTGAAAAGAGTGTTATCAAACTCTGTTGGAAAAGAGTGTATGCAAAAGAAGGTGTCTTTACAAAAACAATAATTTTCAAAAGGCAAAGTCAAATAAAGGGAGGTAATAAAAACAATATTATTTGATAATTTGCAAAAACTGTTTGTTAAATAAATTGAGATAACTTTAGAACTTTTTTTATTAGGATAATCTGCAAAATATTTGCAAAGTTTTCTAAAATTATTGTTTTTTTATGGAACCACTCAATGGATAAAAGTTAAATTACTGTTAAACTTAAATGAACCTGAAAGGAATAATGTCCATCTATTCCCAAGAAGGATTTGGCTTTTGAAATTTATTGCTTTTGTATAGAAATTTAATGACAGTTTGAATTAAAGTTCAGTTATGGTTATAACTTGATAAGTTTTTATCATTTCTCTTGAAACTTGTAGCAATATTCTTTGTATTTAGGTTTTCTAACTTATTTGACTGCAGTACTGTTCCATGCAGATTAAATAAATAAATGGAATCATATTCCGGAACTTCTAGAGTAGTGAAGGGAATATAATTTTGTATGATGTATTGCCTACAGGTTCTCAATAGAGTTTGACCAAAGTAAGGCCATGGGGTCACTTTTGACTGAACCCTTTTGGACATTGTAACCCAGATTTTTACACACAAAGCAATATGACTATGACTGGATGGGTCGATGCTGTGTACAGTACTATATCTCATAGAAGACAAACTAAAACTGAAAAATCAGGCTTTGTTAATGCATTTTCTGCATTTCCCCCTTGTTTGAATGGTCATTCAGATGCTGGTGATGTGCTTGATGGTGCTGATGTTAAAGTTAATGGTTTCCATCATTTTTACAGTGGACATTTTGGACATTGAAAATTGTAGAAACAGTAAATGCACATGTGAAAATCATTTGTATAAGTGCAAGTAAATATAACTATTATCAATTCCAAACTCCTATATTTTGCCTCAAAATCAACCAAAAACTCCTATATTTGTTGCAAAAATATTCCTATATTTTTCCTATATTTTGGAGATGACCTGGTTGACAGCCTGATTACCTGAACCTGTGAAGACATGTTTTCCACTGGAAGGATTGATTTGTCATACCGTTCTGGTGTAAATAAGTATTCTAGAAGCTGTTTCTCAGTTCTATAGTTGTGACCATTCACCATTCCAGTGATTATTAAACCTGAAAACATTACATTTTAGGATACAAAATATGAGCTGGTCAGACATAATTTCTTATGTTATCAGACCGAATGTCAGACAAAAATTTGAACTTATACTTTCGGATCTGCACTGGTTTCTCTTTTGTCAGAAATAACCTAACAAATCAAAAAGCAAACAGTGCAGATCCTGATCAGAAGGCATGGATGTCACTGTTTGCAGATGCAATAATGGATTTATCTACGGAGGAAAGGGTTAAGGGATTCCAACCACACTTCCTGAAAGTGTTTACCATGCTTGTTTTGGCGAAATATTAAATTGTTTAAAACATGCGAAAATAATTTTTATAATTATTGTTTAACCAGAAATAACTTCTGACCAAGAAGTGATCAGTGTAGATGCAGATCAGATGGCACAGATGTGCTGGCTGATCTGGATCTTCACCATTCGCACATAAAAAACTGTTACCATGTAAAACCTATATTATATGCAGTAAGGGTTGAGAGAAAATAGTATTAAATTGTAAAATGTAGTTGTTTCTTAAAGCAAATAAAAGAAAAACTAAATACGGTCACATTCCTATTAAACAACCCTTCCCCAAATAAATGCCCCCCCCACCCCTTGTTATTTTTAGGGAAAAATCAGTTAATCCATATTTATTATAAAATACTCTTCAGAATCAAATATTATTATAAAAATGTAACGCCCATGGGAGCGTTGAAAAGGAATTTTACGGTAACTGTCACTCACCTGTTAGAATGACAAATGTCCCTGAAAACAGCATTGTTAACATGTACCACAAACAGCACCACAGATCCAAGTCCAGCTTCTGAACTACTGGTTTTATGACTAATGGATGTGATATTGATCACAACACTCGGGGATTTTTTTCAAGCTTGTGTCAATAGTCTCATTGTTTCCGTAATACAGTCCACACTCGTTGTGTCGAAGTCGTCGGGACCGTACATTGTAATTCGAGATATCCAAAGTTCGACACATCCGAATTGGCGCCAATGCACGAATATCATAACTATATGATTCTTATGCTGACATGATTGTGAGTGCTAGTACTCGTTTATGAACATTTCAATGGATCAATTAGTTTATCAAAACAGAACAGAAAAATATATTAACTTGATTATATTTATAACATGTTAAAAAACCATCATCGTTAAGTTTCGGTGTTTGTGTAACATCGTCGTCGTCTTCACTCTGAGTGTTAAAGTCGTCTTTCGTTATTTTTTTTTATTACATTAACTAACTCAAATTAATATTCGCCGAATAATCGTTAATTTGGAGCTTTTTGTGCTTCAGTTTTGTTGGGGATAATTTATTACGTTAGGATCATGTTTTTGCATTTGTTGTCCTAAACGGATGAACTCATATTTTATTGGCCTGGTTGTCACAATGTCATGATTATTGTAATTTAATGTTGTTGTTGTTTTTTTAACTGAAATTAATTGCGTTTACGAATCCGAATATTTTACATCCGAATGCACTAAATAAGCGAATATTTTACTGAACAGGTGATAATCGTTAATTATTATAAAATAATGGTATCTTGTTTGCCGATAAGTTCTCTCTTTGAAGAAGCCGCGCGCATTGTTCGACCGCGGCAAGTTTCACACTTCGACTTATCCGATGATTTTATATAGCACATTTTAGCCGGCGGGTTCTAAATTAACTTCGACTTATGAAAACATTGTTTAAGTCGAATTCGAGTTAAGCGGCGTAATATTATTTGAAATAAGAACACATTTTGACGGGACCGTAAAATTAATTCGAGATAACCGATGTTTCGACTTAAGCGAGTTTGACACAACGAATGTGGACTGTACTTTAGATCAAGTTCATTTAGTATTAGTTTTATTTCTGCCATTTTTCAAAAATTTAATTTAACACATTTTTTCAGATGTTGTAAACAGTACTTAGTCCAACCACTTTATACTTTAAGATGTTCTTAGTGCTTCAGATTTACTCTGAACCATTTTTTCTTGCATACCAGATCAGGTCATCCGGTGTTTTCACCCGTGTAGGAAATTTCGATCCTACACCCCCCCGTGTAGAATGAGTCACGTGAGTGACGTCACGTCTTCAAGTATCTGACGTAACATATTCAAGTTAGTGACGTCATTGTGAAAAAAGGTTTACGTAAATGTCAATATTTGAACATAAGGAAAATAAATAAGTTTGTCTACATACACAGAAATGTTATAAATAAAAAAAAGGTATGCAAGAAAAAAAAAAAAGGTATGCAAGAAAAAGTATCTTGCATGAGACATTCGGTAAAGATAGAAAAATCTGTCACCTCGGGTGAACTGTTTTGGCGGGAACTCGGCAGAGCCTCGTTCCCGCAAAACAGTTAACCCGAGGTGACAGATTTTTCCATCTTCACCTCACACTCATGCAAGATACTTATACTCCATGGGATATGGGTGTTAACTTGTGGGCCAATAGTGTAGATCCAGATCAGCTGGCCCATTTGTGCTGTCTGATCATAATCTATACTGTTAGCTTTAAATTCATAAGGTTATATCTGACCAAGAATTGACCAATGCAGATCCAGATCAGATAACATAAATATGTCAGCTGATCTGGATCTAACTGGTCACCCTTGCAGTTAAATCTTTATACATAGGGTAAAGTGTTAAAAAATTAGTCTGTTTGCTCTGTGGACATTTCGTATCAAAATTTATTGCATCAACCCTTTCCTCCATACATAAACCTTTTATCGCATGAGCAAACAGTGTAGTAGATCCAGATCAGCTGGATTAGGATCTGCACTCTTCACTTTTTAGTAAGAAATTACTAGTAAGAAATTCTGTAATAAGTTTAAAAAAAAAGTCAGTGATCGATTGAATTACGTTTTCTTAGTTTTGTGGACCTGTCTGTGTTCATTTCTTCTTGGATACAGTTTATATCATGTATATCCCAATTCTGCAGCTTGGTCAGAAATTGCATACAAAATCTAAAAGCAACTAGTGTAGATCCTGACAAAAGTGCTCCTATTGGTGTAAAAAGCTGATTTATATGTGGGATATAACATGTATCTATTGAGCTAAGGTTTAACCCTTTCCTCCATAAAGTAACGTTTGTTGCGTGGGCAAACAGTTTAGTTCCAGATCAGCCGGCACATCTATGCCATCTCAGATCAGTATCTAAACTGTTCGCTTTTTTATTCATTAGGTTATTTCTGACCAAAACGTGACCATTGCAGATCATGATCAGACAGCACGGATGTGCCGGCTGATCTGGATCTACACTTGTCGCACATGAGTAAAACTGCGTATTTATGGAGGAAAGGGTTAAGTCAACTGTTGCACCAAGTTCTTGATACGAAAGATTGCCGTTAGCTATCTGAACTTTAAAGACATGTTTTCCTGTGATGTCTACCATAAGTGACCAGGGCCCAAGGTTATAAAGCTAAGATTGGAAACCAGTCTCAAATCTCAAGGATCTGATTGGCTGAAATGGGGTGGTCAACGCTGCCTTGAAGGCCTCTAGGGAGCCAGCAGTGGCAAAGTGCTCTGGTAGCACGATACACAGCCCAATAACCCAAGGGTACATGTAAATGAGCTGGTTAATGGTTTATACAGGTGACAGTTAGCACATAGTTGACTTAAATTGCAAAATAAAAAATTGGGAAAACAAAGTGGTTTAAAGTAGTGTTAATGAATGAAGTTTAGCTTTTCCCTGCTACAACAAAAGGCATTTTCAAAGCATTGAATTGCACAATAAAAGAGAACCGAACTATAGATAACTTGTCAATTATCATACTTTTATTTCCATTTACTTTAAGTGCCTTTACATTAAGATCAATTTGGTCCATTATTCTAAAATATGCAACAAATCAAATATTTAACATTAGATTGCCTGTTGAAGTGACATGTCAATAAATTAAATGTTGTTATGTCACTTTATTCATTTTAAAAATAAAACAAAAGTTGTATTTAATTAATGTAACAATATCTGATTCAACCAGATGTGCCAGCTGATCTGAATCTAAACTGTTCACCCACACAATAAAGGTGTATGATGGAGGAAAGGGTTAAAAATTAATGATAAATTTAAATTGTTATGTGTAAGCAAAAATATCATATTTACTTTTTCAAAAAATAAAAAAAAAGTTATTGTGTGTGCAGTAATTGTATTGATGGTTTTGTCAGTGATGGTGCAGTCTAATCTGAATCTACACTGTTCACTTTAGAATTGAAACAATATTTGATGGTTTTCATTTGGGTATGGGAAACAGTTGGGTTGTTCAAAGTGTGTGAAGCCCTAAGGGTTTCACGCGAACTTTAAACAATCCAAATGTTTTTCATATCTTAATGTAAACAATCAAATATCGGTTCAATCCTAATATTTACACTCATAAATACTCTCATTAATAGAGTAATTATTAGAAGAATTCATTATATTATGGCCTTTTCCAATGGCTGTTGGAACAGCCATGTTGACAACATAGTGAATGGCGGCACTCTTTATGCAGCAACTCGTGGCAAAATGTGTGTGCTCGTTGAGGTCACACGACAAAAGATTGTGCAATGTTCAGTATATTGTGAGTGGCTTTTATTGTAGCCACCTCTTTTAAAGTAATACGTCACACTGTATACCATCAGGAATTATGATTTGTTAGGTGAATAGGACTTCATCATAGATGATAAAGTTGAAGTGTAAATAATTCTTGTTCAGAAATGACCATTGGGCAAGGAGCTACACTAAGCTTATTTAGATTGACCAAGAAGTGAACAGTCTAGATCCTGATCAGATCTGATCTGTAAAACTCCTATATTGTCACCTTAGTGCAAAAAGAGTAAGTACATGTAAGTTTGAATAAGAAGTTATTCTGTTTTTGCACGAAGTTGATATATTGAGTATATGGACTAAATGGTTATCAGCCTTTTGAAAAAAAGACAATTAATACTGTATGTTAAAGCGTCATTACCTCAATTTAACCGGTTCTTGTATGAAATATTACATGTATTTGGAACTAGAGGCACAAATTTGCAGCATTAGTTCAGGCTAATTAAATTTTAATTAACTAAAAAAATTTGGTCCGCGCGACTAAAAGCGAAAGTAGGATTTCCGAAAAGTTACAGAAAGCGAGATCGTGCATGAAGTGGTCTCTTCATAAAAAATCAGTGCTAAATATACCTTGATTATATTAAACTTCTTAAAAGTTCGTTAACGATAATTTAACAATATTATTGAAAATCACGTCTATAAGAAAGAATTCAATTGGACCTTTTGTGTTCTGTTAGAGAGTTTATATATTGGAGTCTATATGGATAATATGATTTTTCAATTATAGTATATTCTTACTTAATTTTAGGGCTGGGGCTTTTAATATGAACCCGACTAAGAAAATTTAACTGTGTATTTTCTTTGTAGACGGTGAAATCATTTTTACCGGATATGATGGCCAAGAACCATGGTCACATTGTGAACGTAGCAAGCTCTGCAGGTCTGATTGGCGTGACAGGCCTTGCTGATTACTGTGCCAGTAAGTTTGCAGCCGTTGGGTTTGACGAGTCTCTGAGATTTGAGCTGGAAGCTCAGGGTAAAGATGGCATTCACACCACTGTTGTTTGTCCATTCTTCATCAACACTGGCATGTTTGATGGAGCCAAAACAAGGTGGGTTAACTCTTGCATTTCATTGCTACATCTCCTCTTGCAGGGCTTTTTATCTTCTTTTAGAAGACATTGTTTGTTTACAAGTTTCCATCAGAATTATTTTCAAAAATCATGCCCTTTTCCCCCTAAATAGAGACTTAACATCAGGTTATTTCATTAAGAGAAGAAATCACACTATTTTTATCCAAAGTTATACTGCATGGGCCCTGTGAAATTCCTGCCTGGTACTTTGATTTCTATTCAATTTTAAGGTTAACAGGTTAAAGGTTTCATGCAAGTTTCTTAATAGGTAATACTAAACCTGAAGATTTGAAACTATGGACACATATACAATGATAAGAAGTATGACAGGAACCCCAGAAAATATCCAGATACCACATAATTATATGACTTTTTCTCCTATATGCATAAATATAAAAAACACCAGGTTCCTGGGAAAGTATTGATGGGGAAAGAAAAAAAGGACACTGTTCGGTTTCAAGTATCCGATTATTGATAAATACATCAGCCAGATATGGTATTGAGTATACATTCTACAATAATACAAAACAAATGCATATACAGTCAAACTTGTCTTTAGCAGCCACCCAAGGGAGTAACAAAAAGTGGCTGTTGAAGACAGATGGCAATCTCCTTCGCAGAGTTGTCGTTCCTTACACTCACTTTACATCTCTGCGAAAGGCTCAATGTCAAGATTTTTGACATAACTCGACAGCCTTATTTTATACAGTTATAAATATGAATATGAAAGAGCTTGCAGTTAAACAAATGACAGATATCTTCACAATCTTTCATTCAAACGAAAGAAACCCAAGCAATTTTAAATGTAATTGGCGAACTATTTTTTTGAGTTAAAGTAAAAATAGTTGAAAGTAGTCCCAGCCTATAACAGAGGTGAATGTAATGAGCCGATAGTGTAAGAGAGTGGACAGGTGGCTGTTGAAGACAGTAAAAAATTAGAACAAATTGTCAGTTTAGGTCATATTCAAACTGGCTGTTTAAGACATGTGGTTGCTATTAGCAGGTGGCTGCTAAGGCAGGTTTCACTGTAATAATAATAATTATCATCAGGACAGTCAAAGCTGCCTATTCACAGTAAAAGGTGGAATTCTTCAATCTCTTAGTTGTGTTAAATTTACAACTATATAATCCCTATACATGTCAGAAAATGAGAAAATTTCATCTTAATTTTAGACTAATCAGTACCTTTTAGGATCTGTTGTGAGTAAATTTTACTGTGTTAGTAAGGCTATGAAAACTAAAGCTTTTAAATTAAAAATTTTCACTTGTACGTTGACTTTGTAAGAATTCAGGCCAGAGAAAATAAATTATTAGATTCTATGATCCAGAATTTGTGAAAAAAAGGGGCTGGTGGGCACTCTTTATTTTTTATAAACAAAATACCTAAAGAAGGTATTTCGGGATGGTCTAAAACCCGTTCTGTAGGGAACAGAATATGTTTCAATTTTTTTACCAATAAATTTTTTTAGGGCGGGTGGTTTTTGACAGGGGCGGGCGGGGATGAGAATCTAAAATATTTTTTTATAAATATTATACACAGCAAAATTTCTTTTATAGAATGCATTACCAGAGATCACAAGTTCTATAAATTAAGAAATATTTGGTCGACTCCAGACCTGAACTTGACTTTGTAAGAATTTAAAAATAAAGATACACAGCATAATTTCTTTTGTACAGTGCATTAAGAGAAGTCACAAGTCCTATAAATTTAAAAGTATTTTGTTGACTCCTGATGCGATATTTTATGTGTAATGGTTTTTTTTTACCATAAACTTAAAGTTACTCCTTAGAACTCCTTTATTGTATGGGAAACCAGTGTAGATTCAAATCAGCTGGCACATTTGTGCTGTCTGATGAGGATCTACATCATTCACTTTTAGATTCATTAGTCTTTTTCTAACCAAGGTGTAAGTTACTTTAACCAGAGTAGATCTAGATCTAACCAAGGTGTAAGTTACTTTAACCAGAGTAGATCTAGATCTAACCAAGGTGTAAGTTACTTTAACCAGAGTAGATCTAGATCTAACCAAGGTGTAAGTTACTGTAACCAGAGTAGATCTAGATCTAACCAAGGTGTAAGTTACTTTAACCAGAGTAGATCTAGATCTAACCAAGGTGTAAGTTACTGTAACCAGAGTAGATCTAGATCAGATGGCACTGATGTTTCAGGTGATCTAGATCAACACAGACACACATTCAAACATGCTTATATAGATTATAGAGCAAAGCGTTAAATTGATATACAATTAACATTCTAAAGTAAGACAAAATTCATCTTCTATTGTGTTCAAACATGCCAGACATCTTCTTTTTATTGACAGATCCAGGCAAAGGCTTGTGCCATCTACCAACATCAGTCGAATTTCAATATTTTGAACTTGTCAACCCAGAGAAAAGAGATTGAAATGTCTAAGGGAAAAATAAACTAAATACAATGTATTAACCCTTTCCTCCATATATACGCATTTTTACACATGCGCAACCAGCGTAGATCCAGATCAGCCGGCACATGCATGCTGTCTGATCAGGAACTCCTCTGTTCGCATTTCGGTCAGAAATAACCTAATGAATCAAAATGCGAACAGTTTAGATCCTGATCAGACAGCACAGATGTGTGGACTGATCTGGATCTAAACTGTTCGCCCATGCAATAAAGGTTTTTCTATCGAGGAAAGGGTTAAATAACAGGACTGGTCTTTGAGGTCGAAAATTGAAATATTGGGTGTTCAAATTATGAAAGGTAAACTTATGTAGACTATATACTTTATAAGGTGTTTTGTAGGGACAAGAAAAAAGTTAGACATATCTTTGGTATTCAAATGATTAAAGTTTGAATGAAAGTAGTTGAACTGTATATATATTGCAGGTTTCCACTGCTACTGCCCATCCTTGAACCAGACTATGTTGCTGACAAGATCGTAGATGCTGTCCTCTGCAACCAGGCCATGCTTGTTATGCCCCGGATCCTGTACTTCTTCTTTGCTATCAAAGGGTAACTTCATTTCTCTCACTCTTTACCACCCTGTAAAATAAAGAGCACAACCCCTCTTCATTAGCAAAGCAAAAAACCTTATCTATGCACATCTGTGCCCAAGATCATAAAATTAAGACTGGAGACCATTCACAAACTTCTGCATTCTGAAATCTGAGCTGAAGGTTATAAAACTGAGCATGGAAACCAGTCTCAAATCTCAAGCATCTGATTGGCTGAAATGGGGACCAGACTGGTTTCCAATCTCCAATTTATAACCTTGGAGCCAGAGCTCAGTCATAGAACTGACTCCTGGCAATCTTTTCTTCATTCTGTAATAAATTATGATCTAATTTGTTAACCCTTTCCTCCATATAAAAGCATTTTTACGCATGTGCGACCAGTGTATATCGAGATAAGCTGGCGCATCTGTGCTGCCTGATCAGGATCTGCACTAGTCGCATTTTGGTCAGAAATAGCCTAACGAATAAAACAGCGAACAGTTTAGATCCTAATCAGATGGCACGGATGTGCTGACTGATCTGGTTCTAAACTGTTTGCCCTCGCAATAAAGGTATATTTATGGAGGAAAGGGTTAAACTTTAGTAGTGTCAGAATTTATAGCAATTAAAAGCTAGATAGTAAAATTAGTTGCTAGTTTTACAACATTGGATCAGGATCTACACCGTTCACTTTTAGAGCCATTATGATGCAACCAGTTCTGATCAAGATCAGATGGCATGGATGTGACAGCTGATCTGAATCTACACTTGTCGCAAATGCATGAAAATGCTTACATATGGAGTAACGGCATTACAGTTCATGTTGGGTATAACCATTGTATACTCAGAGAATAACTCTGTTATATAAATAATGGAATTACTGGTTAACCCTCTACTCCATAGATAGACCCAGATCAGCCAGCACATCTATGCCATCTGATCAGGATCTACACTGTTAACTGTTAGATTCATAAGGTTATGTCTGACTAGTAAGTGACAATTGTAGATCAAAATCAGACAGCACTGATGTGTCGGTTGATCTGCATTTACACTGGTTGCACACAGGATAAAACCTGTTTATATGAAGTAAAGGGTTGACCTTAACACCAAAACTTGCCTTTCTTCTAATTAGAGGTATTCCATTTATTGCTTATACAATCATTTTACAAAAGTATATATTCACTGAAGTTTAAAATGGAATAGCAAACACTGGTCCAACTGCCTTAACGAATCACTTTTCACAAATGATGTGCTCTGGACATAAAGAGTTTATCCAGTTATTGAAACAACACTGCTATCAGGGCAACTGCAACATATTTGATGCCTTCCCAACACGGCCACTTAGATCAGTAACTCATTAATGTTATTGCACCTACCCGGGAGCAAACCTGCAGCATCATGGCGATAGCGCTCAGCCATGCAATTCCAACAACGCAATTAATTTAGCTAACGGGACAACCCAAAAAAAGGTTAATAGGATAGCCCTGATATATGTAATCATCACTGCACGACATCGGTAAAGGTTTATTTTACTGATAACAGTACTGACTATATGTACGCGGAGATTTTTTGAAGTCGAATAAATTTCTATTTCACTGATTGATGTTTGCTCATGAGGACTATGATCTATATAAACATACAGGTATCATCAGGTCTTGTCCCATTTCAGTCAAACAGATCCCTGAGATTCAAAACTGGTCTACATTATTAGTTTTATAATTTTAGGCACTGATCCCGATATTGCCTTTCTCTTTTCAGAATCTTGCCAACAGCTTGTTTACATGTCCTATGCAAACACATAAATCTCAGCGAGTCCATGGAAGATTTCAAGGGGAGACAACTTAAAGTTGACTGATAACTGAATGTTGAAATGTGTAGGAACATTGGCCGAAAATATTGAAATAACAATTATAAATTACTTTCTGAAATCAGTCTGCTGCATGAATTAAACCTGTTTTCTGACAATTGTACATTTTTAATTTGAAATTAATACCGACTTTAACCCTTTTCTCTACAGATACATTTTTGCTATGTGTATCAACAGTGTAGATCCAGATCAGCTGGTATATTCATGCCATCTGTATAGGATCTTCTTTGTTTGCTTTTATATTCATTAGGTTATTTCTGACCAAGATGCAACCAGTGTAGATGGATTTGACATCACAAATGTGCTGGCTGATCTGAATCTACACTGGTAGCACATTAGTAAAGCTGTGTTTATATGGAGTAAAGGGTTAAAAAAGGTCTTGATTAGAATAAGATAACATGCTAAGCAGATAAAATGCTTTATTAAGTTGTGCATTTGTTAACGGTTTGTTAAGCATGTGTTAAAGGGCTTCCACAGGCATAAACCATAGAAAAAAGATTTTATCCCGTTATGAACACTCTGGATGACTTTAGGAGCATTAGGAAAGCAGGTGCCTTTTATCGCATGTGCGAACAGTGTAGATCCAGATCAGCCTGCACATCCGTACGGACTGATCAGGATCTGCACTGTTCACTTTTTGATGTAATAGGTTATATCTGACCACAAATCGAACAGTGCAGATCCTGATCAAACAGCAAACAGCACAGATGTGCTGACTGATCTGGATCTACACTTGTTACACACCTGTTTAAAGGTATGTATGGAGGAAAGGGTTAAATTATGCCTTCCATGATCTTTTTCATCAATAGTCTATTTATCAAATCAAATGTTTTCTATTTTGTTATCTATGTCGACAAGCCAAGTTTTCTTCCCATTTATTTTCCTCTTTCACCCCATGGATACACCTTTTATCCCATAGAAGACCAGTGTAGATCCAGGTCAGTTAGCATATCTGTGTCTTCCGATCAGGATTTAACCTGTATACATGGAATCTATAAATGAGCAGTGTAGTTCCTGATCAGATGGTACCTTGTACGCTTGACATTACTCCTTGTTTTATACACATCAGCCATGACTTTTATGGCAAGCACAGTGATTTTCATGTAATTGTTAAATAGCTAGTTTTTCAGCCACAAGGGTAAAGAATCGTAGTCAATAAGTACATGTAATTGTAGACTCAGATATTTAAATATTGGTGACAAACATGTAACTTTGGACTTTATCAGGAATTTGAAGAAAGAACATGAGTGATAATCTACCTCATTGTTAGAGTAACTACAAATTTCGATTTCAGTTAGATTTTTGCTTGTAACTAAAGCATCAAACGTGTGGCACAGCAAATAATATTTCCATTCAGAAGTAGCGAGAAAGCTGCTCATAGTTAATCATGCCTGCAGGTTGCTTTTTTCTGTAAGCCACACCTTTTGTTATTACTTAAGTTAAAGTATTAAGAAAACAAGAATGAACACACATGGACTAAAGTTTGATTGGCAGCAAAACTTTAATCAGAAGTAGAAAGAAATGTCTTCTGATTGGAGCGGCAGTTCTATCAGTTGTTGGCATCTTGTGAAGTGTTGCAGTGCAACAGAGGTCGCTCGCTTGGTCAAAATCTAATTGAAATCTAAATTTGTAGTATCTACCTTTGTTATCAGGGATGCAAAACACATAATGAATATTTTTGAGAATTACTATAGATTTGTATATTCTTAGTTCCCTATAAAATGTATATTTTATATTCATATATGTATATGTCTCAGAGAGGCTGCTGTTTATACTGCAGATGCTTTTCTGTTAATTTTATGCTTTCTAGTGAATCATAGAATTTTTTATATGAAATGGTAGTTGTTTTTCGCTGATTTTTAATTGTGGATTTTTTTCCATGTTATTTTTACATTGGTACCCATCTGAAAAAATGTGTTTAGAGTTTGGGTATAAGTTTGAGTATATGACGTCATGACATAATATCTTAAATGTTTTTGGCGCCATTTCACGTGTTTCATGCAAGTTTCTGTCAAAATCATGTAGATTATCCATTAAGAGAACATTATTCATTAAGAGCATAAAATAAACTGAAATTTTGTTTTTGTGTTTACCTGGGAAAGATAGAAACATATTACTGTGGGGTTTTGAGGAATAATACTGAATTGTGTATTTTCAATATAAAAAAAATAAATTATTATCACTGTCTGGTTTTGTCTTTTTGCTCTTGTTTTTTCCTTAGTCTGAAGGTATGTACTTCCACTCATTATCCGTGTTAAGACATTGCACAGGATTTTATTTGGTATCATAGGCCAGTGTGTAAAATTAACTTGGGAATCGTTTGAGCAATCATAAACAAACTTGGTACAAGAGCCTATGTAAAGACCTTGCTTGGGATTGTATAAAGGGTCTTTTTGGCCAGGGTCACTGTTACTAAAATTAGAAATTTAGGTTTGTGACTGAAAAAATGTTTGAATAGACAAATACGGCTTGCCATCAATTCCACGCCCAAAATAGAATATTTTGCGTGCACGACTTGGCCACTGGCGCCGGATTGTATTGCAATTTTATTCGGCTCCCGTTATCCAAGAAATGGTAAAATTTCCTGGATAACAGTATAACAGTGAGCATTTGGATGAACGTCTTGTATCTGCTGATAAATAAATAACTCGGCGTTTTATTTTTTGGATGACTGTATTGCCGCTTACAAGACATAGATTCTACTAAAGAAATTGTCATCGCCGAAACAGGGCAGGGTGCGGATCTCTTCTTTGCCATATTCCTATTATAGTATGGTACTTAGATGCACATATTTAATCGTGTGCATATTAAGTCTAATATACGAAAACAATCATTGATAGATATTTGTCGCAGGTACATTTTTTTCACGCCTAACAGACTGCGGCTACGGCGCCAGTGAACTTGGGGTAGCCACCTTTGCCCAAGGTTATAAAACTGAGCATGGAAACCAGTCTCAAATCTCAAGCATCTGATTGGCTGAAATGGCGACTGGTCGCCATTTCAGCCAATCAGATTCTCGAGATGTGAGACCGGTTTCCATGCTCAGTTTTATAACATTCAGCACTTGTTTTGTTGTTTTTTTTTTATCAAAATGCACGTACTATATATTCCAGCAATATTCTTCGACGAAGAATTGATTCCTAAAAGAATCATTATTGATATTTTAGATTTATTCCATCTAAACCAGGCTTACTATTCCATCAGAACTTAATTTACTGGAACAAATAACTCATTCCAAAACGAACCATTATTAATATTTATGTTTCAGATTTTTCCAGCAAGACCAGGCATACTATTCCAGCAGTACTTAATTTACTGGAACAAATAATTCATTCGAAAACGAACCATTATTAATATTTATGTTTCAGATTTTTCCAGCAAGACCTGGCTTACTATTCCAGCAGTACTTAATTTACTGGAACAAAGAATTTATTCCAAAACGAACCATTATTGATATTTATTTTTCAGATTTTTTCCAGCAAGACCTGGCTATATACTAAGCGACTATCTTGGCGCTCACCACCTGATGGATACTTTTGTAGGAAGACAGAAATACCAGTAGCTGCTGTGAGCTGTTCTGAAGGTTATAAAACTGAGATTGGAAACCAGTCTCAAATCTCAGCCATTTCAGCCAATCAGATGCTTGAGATTTGAGACTGGTTTCCATACTCAGTTTTATAACCTTGGGCACTGTTCTAGTAGCTGCTGTGACCTGTTCTTAATGTCGGAACAGAAAATCCGGTAGCTGCTGTGTGCTGTTCTGTGTGTGGTGACATTTGTGTTAGCTTGGATAAACCTATTTCTGTGATTTGTGTCGTCTCCGACAAAATGACCTGTTTCACTTCGTAAAGAATATTAATTAATTGCTACAAGACGAATTACAACACAAATTTATAAGGTGTTTTTACAATAAAAATGATTTAAACTACAATTTTGTTTGTTCTTAATGATATTGATCTTTATTTGTCCGTCTGTCTGTCCGCAAAATCTAGATCCTGCGATAACTACAAGAATAACGGTTCTCGAGACCATTTTACGGGACATTATCTATCTAACATAAGTAATTGATAGGCTTTTCAATGGAAGGGGACTCTAGGTTAACCCCAAGGGCAAATTGTGGCGTCCATTTTGAAACTAAATATTGTTTAACCACTCTTCTCCTCCTCTCTACTTTTTGGCTGTATGGGGAGGCAGTGTCTGCTGGATGTGGTCATTCCTGATATGCATAGTTCACTTTTTTATATTGCGTCCAAACTTTGAAAACAACCTCTCTTAGAATTGCAAACCATTTAAAGCAAAAATAAACATTTTAACGGAGAAAAATGTAAGGCTATTAATATGCAGGCATTTTAGAACTGTAAAGATAGCTTTGCTAGAATCATTCGTCTTCTCAGAAATCTATATCATTGCTATAGTCTACAAATTCAATTGCATGAAACATTCGTAACCAGCTGTACACTTCTAAAAAGTCTCTATCATTGTTACAGTCTATAACTTCCATTGCATGGAAACATTCGTTATCAGTTTGACTCTTTTCGGAAGTCTATATGATTGCTACTATTTACAACTTCTATTGCATGGAAACATTCGTTATCAGATTGACTCTTCTCAGAAGTCTATATGATTGCTACTATCTACAACTTCTATTGCATGGAAACATTCGTTATCAGATTGACTCTTCTCAGAAGTCTACATGATTGCTACTGTCTTTACTTCCATTGCATGAAAACATTCGTTATCAGATTGACTCTTCTCAGAAGTCTATATGATTGCTACTATCTACAACTTCTATTGCATGGAATCATTCGTTATCAGATTGACTCTTCTCAGAAGTCTACATGATTGCTACTGTCTTTACTTCCATTGCATGAAAACATTCGTTATCAGCTTGACTCTTCTCAGAAGTCTATATGATTGCTACTATCTACAACTTCTATTGCATGGAAACATTCGTTATCAGCTTGACTCTTCTCAGATCTATCACTGCTACAATCTACAACTTCCACTGCATGGAAACATTCGTTACCAGCTTTACTATTCTCTAAATTCTGCGTATTTGTTACAGTCTGTAATAGCATGTAACTCAAAATCAACTGCATTAGCAAATGGCATTTTGCGCTCTTATTTTTATTATCGTTATTTCCTGGTCACTTCTTCCAGTTTTCTTGGTGATATACTGTAGGGAAAGTAAGGTTTCAATAAGTCACTGGTTCAGAGAACTATATATAAATACGTAGAGTCAGGCAAAGAACTGGTTTTGTACATCACAGTAGGTACCCAGATAATGGCGATCGCGGATAACGAAAGACTATGAGTATAATGATAGACCAACAACTCGAAGCAAACAGCATGGAGATGTTCGTTATTGCATGAATGTCATGTAATTGTTATCTAATACTTATACCCATACATTTGGAATTGGCCGGATAAAGTAAAAAACAGGAAAACTATTTCACAACATACCTGATTCCTACATATAATGCTCATTTATAAATACATGTATAACAAAACTGTGTTTATACATAAAACTGCTGTCAAAGCCCAAAACATTGGCATAAAGCCAGAAGCATGAGTATTTACTTCAATAAACGTATTCGGGACATGAAATTCATGCAATAACTAACCTCTTCATGCTGTTTGCTCTGAGCTGTTGATCTATCATTATACTCACAATCTTTCGTTAACCGCGAACTCCATTATCTGGGTACATGTACCTACCGTGTACATAGGGAATCACGAATCTCCTGTACAAATGCTCATACATTCCGCTATACTTTCTAACACATCGCTGGTACATGTAGTTTCGCAGCATGATGCACAAACACCTTCTGTCTGAGTGTTAACAGTGGAATCAACGACTATTGAATTAGGGTCCGTTATTTAGCTACTTCCGGGTTGGTTTATTACAGGAGCAATGCTTGTCGTTGCCGTCGTCACTTCACTCATGTTCTTCTTGTTTCTTGAAATTCCTGCCCAGTGTAGAAACGTTTTGATGTTTAAATGAGACTTGTCATAATATTTTAATCTAACATTTTAATTGAAAATCTAACTTTGATAATTTTTTGAAAATATTTGTATAAAAACTTTATTTAACTGTTATGCTAAAATACCAAATATCGTTTCGCGACTTTTATCGTCAAATTGTGAAGGTGGATGCGTTAGGATTCCTTACAAATAACACAACTCGTCTAAATTTTGTATTTTTATTAATTGTAACCTCAGAGTTCTAATATGCCCAAAACAGAGGATTAACACACTGACAACGGAAGTGAATTTTAAGTCTTACATGTATACATAAAAGAATGAAATAGATAACGATAGAAACAGTTATACAAATTGATTCCCTGTTTGTTAAGGACTCCGACGATATCATGACATACATGTACACAGGAAATCATTTTTAGAGAATTTGCATAAAAAGTGTGCAAATTTTCAATAAATGCCATTTGATGAATCGGCCGCAAATATCTTTTTTTTTACTAAACCTGAAATATTTTAAATATTCCATGATAAAGTTCAATTAATTTCCTGTAATTATTTGAAACAACAGCTTCTGATTCGCGTTATCGACAAAGATATTCACTTTTAAACTTGGTACGTTTTTTTTTATTTGGTAATGACGACGGCCGTTAACACTGAAAAACTGGTACAAATAAATGCAGTTTGGTCAGTAGATTGGATAATGTGAACGACAGCAGTTGAAAATACGATTTGTCTTTAAAAACGATTGCAACCGGTCTTGAAACATAATTTAATGTTTGTTTTTATTTCAGCATAATTTGACATAGGGTATCAGTGCGCACATTGCACATTTCGTTGTATATTTAGGCAGACCCACGGCATTCAACATATTCGGTTGAACGGTGCTTAGGGCGTAATGAAAATCAAGGGTTTACAATAGTTAATCAATTATCGTAATTGTTTTAATGCGGATTACTAATTCTTCTGTTTTCGACATCTTTTGTCAACATTTGAACATTTGAATGGTTGAAAATGAAATCTCAATGACAAAACAACCATCATAAACAATCCAGCTGTCACATGTTAATGTTACTTTCAACATAATGGGGTGAGGACCTCTAATTTAAAGCAGATCCTAGCTTGTTCTTTAGAAGTACCGGAAAAATTCATTTTCCTTCTGTTTACGAGAAATTATCTTCAAGAAAACGACAACCATGATTCTTAATCATCAAAATCCTCAAAAAGCCCAGAGACCATAATTTGAAAGAAACAATACTCTCCTTCCACCACCATGCATAACTTAAAACACTTCTCACCTGTGACAAAATAGCTCCCAGTCCAAGAAAACACGTATATTGCAACCAATATCCTTCTTCACAAGAATCTCTAAGGTCTGAAATTCAAAACGAACGAGTGAGATTAATTCACAATTCTTTAAAAACATCGGAACACTTGTTCAATGTGATTAATCCAGAGTTCTAAATATATGCGTTGCGGGACCACTTCTGGAATTGTTTTTACAAAAATACCTAAGAAACGGTCGTTTAGCTTTACAAAACATTAAAAATGGAAAATCTAGTTGGCATCGCTGACATTTAAACCTTGAAAAGTTGTGCGATACATATACAAAATCTATATTTTTGCACATTCCCCATGAAAACTAACAGCCAAATCACTTGTTAAATGCGTTATGAATGTCAAATTGCTAAGATAAGTTCAAAACAATTTTCCTTTCTAACCACAATTAACGTAATTCGTAAATCTAATACTATAATAACGTTCAGTTTTTGCAGTTTTTTTAATAATTATTACACATATTTTTTCACAAGCTACCCACTATATATTACGGCCCACTAAGGCAATGTTATTTCACAGGAACCTGAATTTCTTTAAATAATCATCCCGATCCCACATATATGACGTTTGACCCTGTATACATATATAATAAACAGTGTTTATTAAACACGTATGTATATAGGGTCAAACGTCTTATTTGTGGGATCGGGGTGATTATTGAAAGAAATTCAGGTTCCTGTGGTTATTTATAATTAAAATATTGTCGCGATTGTACTGTGATCACAACCTGGTACCGGCCCTCCCAAGTACAGGTTGCACTCGCACATACAGTACTCGGTAACGCATTTTAGATGAGAGGTGGTGTAAGTATTTCCTATTGTATCTCCGATAAATCAAGTAAATGATGACTAGGTTCTGGAAGTGTCGCAGCATTTCATCTCGAAATAAACAAAATACGGCGAGTTAAACGCAAAAATTTGACTCAAAAAGTCAAATGTCAAAATAACACCTATAATACTCAATACTTAATACTGCAAATTTATTCTTTTTTATCAGCTCGGGGCTGATACTGACCAGCGTGCCACCGTGTATTATATTTGTTAGACAGTTACCAATAAACGAATTTGCTGCATATGGTATATAACACAGCATTGTGCTTACATCATGCCATTTTGCTGTGTCGTAGTGTACCAATTCCAAAAACAACGTTTTTAGCTCCCCTTTATTGTCCTGGCAGGAACAAATATGTGCTCTGGAAATTCATCCGGGGTGCACGACCAAAGCGTTTATTCGGCCGAGAGTAAAAAAGAGGCTACTCTCGCGGAAGAACGTGCATATATTGTTTGAGCCAGAGAATTGTGTTGTTTTTTTTTCAAATAGTCAACCCAGCATTGCATTTATTCCGGATCAGTGCGTCCTCATTGATTTAGTCAACTGGTAGGCAGGAATGTTAGGTGTATTGTACCGGGGAACGGCCAGTGTGTCAGAATGTCGTGTTTTTTTTTCAGACAGATGACTGAAGTCGCCCCGAAGCATAATAATAGGAGAAAATAAAATTCCGACAAGAAAATAATTTTATTGTTTATTAGCATGTTTATTTCGTATTAAAAAATTCGAACACGAAAAAGTATTCGAGTGTATACAAAATATTGGGATATTCGAATGTACGAATATGTGTGATCATCCCTAAGAGTTTATTACATATAAATTAGGTTCTGCCAAAATCGTTAATAATCCATCACAGCATATTATGAGGCAACCCGCAAACCCGATTGCCACCCGCCCTACACATGCGCAACATGCGCCACATAATGTGAGACCTCTACCGTAAGAATCACAGCAACATCCTTCACAACATCTTGGAACATCATCACGTGGTCTTTGTTTCCTCTGCTGAGTTTGTTGTATCTGTCCGTTTTCCAGATTTTTTATATTTAGCTCGCTTCCGTCCGTACAGAGAGATGTGGACACGGAATCAGTTCCGGGCTGGATGGTAACAACACTTGTACTTGACGGTTGCGTCACCACACTCATCCTGTCTGTGTTTTGTGTATTTCTTTTTTTCAAAATAAAAGAAAATATATTATCGAAATGGCTAAAAGTTTTCGCAAAAACTTTCATAAAAAACGTGACCGACCTCGTAAGGAAAGATGTATTTTAGCAAAATCTTCTAATCCATAAATATTCTGTTTTATCCCCTGTAAGTTATTTGTACATTACATATATATAATATTTTCCGAAATTATCCATTTAGAAGACTAATTAATCTTAAAAGTAAATTAATGCTTTATTATCATTGAATAAATAGTAATAAAAATAGCAAAAAATATTATTAAATAAAGCTTGAGAAAACATACTTACCCGAGTTTTTAACCAAACTGAACAACTAGTCTTCTATTTTGACTATTTGTATTATAAAGATTTTTCGTTCAAAAGTATTCGAAACTGCGCCCTGAATGGGACCAGGAAATAAAGGATCGCAATTTCCTCATTGTAAATAAACACTAGTCACGTGATATAATAATTTAGTCTGCGATATGAGTATCAATAAATATAAATTGTAAATTTAAATACTGTTAACATGGAAAATATGTATATTACTTAACAAACTACAGTTCGCTAACGATATTGTAATAATAGGGTAATTTCCTTGTACCTACCTCGGGTAAAACGACATATGTGTAACGCCACATAAGAGCATCGCCGCATAAACAAATTTTTTATCATTTATACGGTGATTTTCAACGCATAAAATACCTTTTTATGCGCATAAAACAATTAAAACACATACTAGTGGTTAATATAATATCATTACTATCGGACTTAGTTTATTGTGTCGAGACTTTTAGAGAGGTGCATTCAGAAAAAGATTTAGTAGTGTCAATTTAATTGTGAACCAAACCAATTAATCAATCTGCCAAAAGTTTAAAATGACGTATTTTCCAAACTTAACTTGATTTTATGTCCGTTGCAATAACTCCCAAGTAATGCAAATACGATTTGTAACCAGTGTCCCAAATCCCGGGGAATACCGGGGCCTTTAAAACAGAACCTTGTAAAGACCCTGCAACGCCGGGGTTGGGGCAGTGGCTAACATTACTTAGAATAAGAAAGGTTGTAAAAATCGTCAATGGTTTTACGGGGCAATGTGTGCCACAAAATAACAATAAAACAAATTTTACTGACTAGGCCAACGAGCATGTCATTAATATACGATTTTATTAATGGACATAATATCTCAGTTTTGACCTAATCAATGGCCATAATTCTGTCGTTATTTGAACAATAAAAATAGAAATAACTAAAGCAGGTAACAGCATCCTACACCCATGAATATAATATAACTCTAGAGACTCCTATGCGGCATTACAAACATGACCTCTGGCCGGCAATATATCCCGACATTTCGAAAATACTGCAAATGATGTAACATCCCTTAATAGTGTAAGCATTTTTCAATAATGCCGTTAATTACAATTCTTAGTCTGGACCTTGGAAGAATGTCTTAAGAATACAATGATGAGCAAATATTTGATCGGCCCTATGTAGGGGACCGGTTTCACAATACCATTGGGATACGTGTTTTTTTATCGCTACTCCGTTTTTTTCTGATTCTCTAAACGAGGCAGATTGTAGAATAATATCATGAAAAAAGTGAAATATGCATATCAGGAATAGCCACAGAAGTTTGGCACGTTTTGCATGCACATAGCTAGCTTCTAGGTATTGATCAACGGTGATTTAACACGATTTTTGTTAAAAGAAGACAACTTTTCAATTTGAGTCAGTTTCAGTTTACCAACTAGGTCGATATTATCTTTTTGTTGTATGACTATTAAACTCTGATCAAATAACACATTTCTTTTCAAATGAAGTTGTTGCAACCACATCGGCATTTTTTTCCGCATACCACAAGCTGTCATTTGGGGTTTTGTGTCATTGTAATTTCTATCTTACTCAAGTTAAACCAGTCATTAAAGACCACTCAGGGGTTAACCAAAAAGAGGTCTTTATAGCGTGTTGTCTTTGTTCGGTGTGAAGTGTTCTTATCAGTGAGAAAAAAGTGGTTCTTAGCCGCATTTTGTCTACTTGTGTTCTTGTCCAGAATTGTCCAATTATAAATTATTATTTCGTTTGGATTTAAGCTGTGGTTCCATCCGAGTTGATCAAATTACATAGATGACATTTTCGCATTGGCATCAATTCGCGCACATGCATTATTATCATAAGACTAATATGCAAAGGTTCGATTTTGTTACGGTTTTATTTCGCGCTATTTCCCTAGCGCAGAATACGCGAACATTAAAGCACCGCGAAACATACTGATACCACATGCAAGAAGCCCACAGAGAAACAGTTGCCCGAGGGCCGAACCTCGCACACACGTGGTTTCATCTTTCCTCTATGAGTACAACCATGGAATTTTTACATCTATAAATGACTGAAAAAACCTGGTCCGTGGCCGTTTTTGGAAATAGCCCAACAATTATCTCAGCAACCAGCTGACCAATTTCAAAAATCTTTTTAGTTCTGAAATGTTCAGTTACAGAGGAAAACTGCAGGTGCCTTTAACACATGTTTCATAATAAATATTGTACTTATTACAATATACACCTTCTAAACATGTTATTGTTGAATGGACATATAGTTTAATGGATTAAACACACAATGTTTATGAAACATAAACAAAAACGACTGCTATTTTACCAACTATCATGAGTACATGTATGCTAAGATTTACAGAAAATAACTTTATAACAAACACAGAGATGCATTGCCAATTAAACAAAGAGCAGTAACTTACTAACATACTTGTGATTGTACCAATATATATTAACAAACAAACTAATAATTTAAATTTAATAAAACTTTTCTGAAGTTACAATGTTAAACAAACACAAAAAGTTATCCAACAGTTACGGAGGAAAAATTACGGAGGAAAATGTATTTAGTAGGTGTATAATTTTCATATTCTTCTTGATGTTAAGTGGTATATATCATCAGGTTATATGAAACTGTCTGTTTGCAATCTGTCTTCAATCAAACAAAAACCAAATCAAGCATTTCAAGTGATTTATGTTCATAATAACAATGCAGACCACTGTACATCACTGTCTGTCCTAACAACAACACATGTATTTTCATCGTGCCTGGCACTGAATTGTAATTCAACTGATTTCAATGTTTATTAAATGTTTTGAGCTAAATATGTTCACTTATGTTTGTATAACTTTCATTTAAAATTTTATTTTAATGTTTAAGCAAACGAGGCCAAGCTCAAGCAAAATCATGCAACAATCGAACTAAACGATTGCAGTATAATTTAATAAACTATTTGGAGTACTTATGTATCAGTTGCAATGGAGGAACATCTTTTTATATAAACTCGTGTGTACAGCTTACATTTAGACACAAGGTAGTCGAGGATAAATTGATAATCATGTATACTTTTCCTCAGTTACTCTCCAAGCTTCGTCCGTAACTTTCCTCCATAACCCAAAATAACAAGGGTTAAATTTAATTATCTTCCCGCTTCTGACCATATATTTGACGGCAGCTGTGATAATAGCGATGCAGCCAATTGATAACAACAATTTAATTAGCACTTGAAGCAATCATGATACTTTTCGGAAGAAATTTTTTAAACCTTTTTTGACAAATATTTGCAATAAATAATACTTATTTAGTGACTGTATGTATTAATCAATTGATAATCATGTAATTGATGTAAACGGTTTGATCCATGGAATTAACATAGATTAAAAGAAGCGAAATACACAGTTACGGAGGAAAATTTTATTATCGGACATTAAGAATTTCATGTTAAGGCTATGTCCAACAAAATAAAAAAAAAGTCGCAGGTGTTTAACTTTTAAATACATAATACTGATAATTCTATAAACTATTAATGCCTTTATACGTAACTGTTTTTATCTTATTTAAACCACCAGCAGTGATGTTTAAAAATGGTTACGGTAGGAATGTAGTTTTTTGGCGACATCCCTTAAAACCAGTGACATTGTTTGAAATAGCATACAATCCAATATCATATTTTCAAGTGCCTTAAACATAAAAAACAGCACATTTCTTAATTGCCAATCATCATATTTCAACAATTTTAGTGTAAAAAAATGTGGTTTTGCCTGGCGACATGCAGAAAAACTATACTACTAGAAATTTAGCATGCAATAAAACTTAAAGGAAGTAACTTAAATGGCTATCTCAGTGATGTTTGTTCTAAGAAAACATCAGATCTCTTCCCAAAATAGCAAGCTTTTAGAGTTTTAACCTTGAAGATTTGCTCTTCCAAAGGCTGGAAACATGTTTTTTTATCAAAAGTACAGGTGGCACTCACACATAAAGTACTCGGTAACGGATTTTAGAGGAAAGGTGGCGTAATAATTTCTTATTGTATCTCCGATAAATCTATACCTTTTAAAAATGAAACATATCAGCGCCCTGGTAAGTAAATAATGACTATGTTCTGAAAGTGTCACAGCATTTCATCTTGAAATAAACAAAATACGGCGAGTTAATTGCAAAATGTCAAAATAAAACCTATAATACTCAATACTTAATACCGCAAATTTATTCTTTTTGATCAGCTCGGGCCGATACTGACCAGAATGCCACCGTGTATTGTATTTTTAGACAGTTACCAAAAACGAATTTGCTGCATCTGGTATTTAACACAGCATCGTGCTACAACATGCCATTTTGCTGTGTCGTAGAGACGTACCCATTCCAAAAACAACGCTTTTAGCTCCCTTTATTGAGCTGGCTGGAACAAATATGTGCTCTGGCTCGAAATTCATCTGGGGTGCACGACCAGAGCGTTTATTCGGCCGAGAGTAAAAAAGAGGCTACTCTCGCGGAAGAACGTGCATATTTTGTTTGAGCCAGAGAATTGTGTTTTTTTTCAGATTGTCAACCTTAATAATAACCCAGCATTGCATTTTATCCGGATCAGTCCGTCCACATTAATTTAGTCAACTGGTAGGTAGGAATGTTAGGTGTATCCGATCGGACCGGGGAACGGCCAGTGTGTCAGAATGTCGTGTTGTTGTTTTTTCAGACAGTTTCTCATAAATGGAATTGCAAACGATATTACAGCATTCACATTTCGCTGTTGGCCTACATAGAGAGGATAGTGTATTGCATCGGCCACCGGGACACAACATTTTAGGTCTGTTTTTATTTAATGTTCTAACTTTTCTAAGCATATGTACAATGAAGATACATTAATATCGGTTGTTATTATTATCGATTGATTTAAAACAGGCATTTGATTCTATTTCATGGAAATTTATTCGCAAGGTTCTTAATTTCTATAAGTTCGGAAATTCTTTTAAGCGATGGATAACCTTGTTTCAAAAAAGGGCCGAAACCTGCATATTACACAACGGTTTCTTGTCTGATTTTTTCAAGCTATCACGTGGTTGCAGACAAGGTGGTCTGATTTCACCGTATATTTTTATTCTTTGTGCAGAAATTCTGGGACTTATGATAAGAAGTACATTAATAAGAGGAATAACTTTTCATAATAACGAACAAAAATTAAGTCAGTATGCAGACGATACGCAAATATTTCTTAATGGCACTGAACTATCTCTAAGATCCTGCTTAAACACATGAGACAGTTATTACCAAATATCCGGTCTGAAAATAAATGTAGAACAAGAAAAAGTAAAACAGTAACTTGCTGTTTTACAGACGGTCTATTGGTCAGAGAAAAATGAACCATTTATTCATTTTTTTCAATGACCATTTAGAATACAACCTTTTCCCCAATTGTTATGTAATAAATTTGTTTACAAAATATATAATTTAAAAACAACAGTATATATTACTTTTACCATATAATTGATGAAAGCGATATTATATCTTGAAGACATTCAGGCTTCCTCTAGTACAAGAGACCGTGAACTTCACTTTGGAACCTTTTTTTTTGCATGATGGGGTAATCTTTTTAAGACATATTTTCTGAAATTTCTTACTGAATAGCTCATGACAAAAACATGAAACTGTGTTAATTTCTGTTAAAATAATTTAAAAAAATAATTCTTTATTCACAGAGAGATTTCATATTTTTATGTAAAATATGCAATACACTATATTTTGAAAAATTTTAAGAAAAAAAAAGAATAATATTAATAATAATAATAATAATTATAATATTAATGCATCCAACTAAGGCATTTTTTATTTATTGAACACACTCCGAGCATCTCATTCCGATCACAATCCACAATATATTTGGTACTTGTAGCGAATAAAAGCAACACAATTAACCTTTGTATCAATTTTGCATATTCAAAAAGCGGTAATGTGAAAAATTGAAAGCCTGGAAGTTATCTGCTGCTTATCAATTCCTTTCATTCCATAACTTTACTTATTTCAATGCTGTTAAAAAGAACAACTGAAATGCAGCTTAAATCTGATTGAGTTTTTAATATTTACATAATAACGTGACAGAAATCTAAACACTGGTGAGGAGAAAAATGCATTATAAAAACACTACAAGATTAGTACATCCTGCATTCTTTAACGTTGCATCATTTTAAGAGACTCAGATCAGGCCACATAAAAACTCATACAAAAACAGCTTGAAACTTTTTATAAAACTACACATACATGTATTATGAAAGATGTTTTGGGACCTATATAATTCAAAAGAAACTATAAAGTTACCCCATATTTTGAAAGCGACTTGTTCGGAAAACATTTAAAGGCATCTTGTCAGAAAACACTATCTATTGCAAAATATATTAAATTTAATACGATAAATACTTCTCGGGCAAAATTCATGATAAAACATTCGTGAATAAATCAAGACTTATTTTACATGCAGAATCCTTGAACACATTACAAACTAATACTATCAAATTATATGAGATATCGACCACTATTTATTTTATGTTTTCCAATGAATTATATAATTTTCTCTGTGAAATAAATGTAAGTGACCATTTCTTTACCAAATTAGCCAACAACGAAAATCCTCCTACCTTTTGATTATGAGCCATTCTCACATCACATGTGTAACCAATATGGACTTGGTCTAAAAGTAAGCTTCAACTAGCAGTGACTCTTCTCTCAGAAGAGGTTGCGTTGCTTCTTCATTTTATTTGTAGGCCAGACAACAAAATGCACTTGCTATCTTATATGTTCCTATATGCACAGCAACAGCCAACACTGTCCATATAAAAACGTAAAAAACAGCTATTTGTCAACACTTTATTTTCAGCAGTGAGTCTTGATTAATTTCCATATTTCAATATAATCTTGGTCTACAAAAAGATGTTCACTTAATCAATTCTTCCAAACTGAATACCAGTCATTCAATACCGAAATGAATCTTAAATCCACCATTTAGTCACAGAGTTTAATATTAGTTACTTCAAATCGGTAGTACTGAATACCGAAATACACTATTTTACCGAAAAATACCGAAATAGACTTTGATTACCGAAATACACTTAATAAATGGTAATTAAAGCATTATTTGTTGTTTAAATATGATAATAAGTTATAATATTAGTATATATGAAATAAATACCCAAGATTTATTTAAATTCGTTGTTTTAATTACCAATTATTACGTGTATTTCGGTATTCAAAAGTGTATTTCGGTATCTTTCGGTAAAAAGTGTATTTCGGTATTTAGTGTTACCACCTTTCAAATTGTGTAAACATCCGGTATCGATTTCTCAGTATCCTAAGATAACAATTTAAAACAACGAATCAATGGAACGGAAAGATACATGGTCAACTGTGCTTCTTCTCAGTAGGAATAAATGCCGATCGAATAACTAACTTTTGATTATCACAAGAAGGTCAGCAGTCGCTAACAGTGTTCACTCGTTTTCTACAACACGATGCAATGTCTGATGACCTACTTTTTTCCGCAGTACGGGACATGCTAATTCATTTATGTTTAATACTTCGTAATGATAAAATTGTTAAACACAAATCTGTATGCAACTTCTTTTAAATCATGAAGTTAACGATGAAGAGTTTTAGATTCCTGTAATCAAATTATTTAGTTCTTATGGCGACCCACATTGGCGTACTTCACATTGCGCATGCGCTATATTAAGCATGCGCATCTATCCTGGACACAAAACAAAAAGACTGTTAATATATATCCAAACTAAGTAGCATTAATATATTCACGCTACTTAATACCGTCTTGAAAAACGAAAGCTCTATAGTTTGGCTCCATGATATGCTCAAATACTAAATTATGTAGAGACGTAGCATTACCTATTAACCTATTAAAATACTAGTCGTTAATTTTCCGGCAAATGTGTCAACTATATGGGACCAATATACAAACGAAATTAAAAGTAAATGCGAAATTGCTTTGAACACTTGGTCGAAGAGAAATCTAACACTATTCGGCAAAATAACTGTTGTTAAATCGCTCGTTATATCAAGATTTGTCCATTTATTTATTTCACTTCCCAATCCACCGTCCGACGTTGTAGTGCACATCGATAAAATCTGCTATGAATTTCTCTGGAACAATGGACCAGATAAGATTAAACGATCGGAATCCGTAATGAAAATCGATTCTGGTGGCCTAGGTATGACCGATTTAAAAACATTTATTCAAAGTTTAAAATTATCTTGGCTTAGAAAGTTGGCTGTTTCAGAAAGCAATAGTTGGAATATGTCGACAAACCTAAATAACAAAGAAATATTACTTTTAGGAGCACAACACGCTCAAGAAAAATCTAAACAACTAGAAAATCCATTTTGGAAAAATGTACTCAAAAACTGGGTGTTGTTTTGTAAAAATATTCACGTCAATGATATAAACGACGTCCTCTATTCACCACTATGGTATAACCACAATTTTACTAATAAAACACTGTTTTACAAGAACTGGTACGACAAAAATATACAATTTGTAATTGACATTTTACCTGAGGAAGGTGAATTTTATACTTTTAACCAATTAAAAGACGTTTACAAAATAAGAGGTACATATTTAGATTATCAAAGACTTATAATTAACATTCCAAATGAATGGAAAACTATCATCCAAAACAGTAATATTAACTTAAAAATAATTAAAGGAAATATGCATTTAAATATAAACTTGAAATATCTAATAAAAGAGAAAAAGGGATGCAGAAAGTTTTATGAAATCTTGTTAGATAAAAGTAACATATTTAAAATAGGAAAGTGGGTACCTTCCTTCGGTCCTTTTACACTCGAAGATTTTAAAACAATACACACGAATTTAATAAATATAGACGAAATACAACTAAAATATTTTCAATTTAAAATAAACAATAAGATTCTTGTCACAAAGTCATTTCTTTTTAAAATAAATAAAGTCCAGAGCAGTATGTGCTCATATTGCAATGAAAGAGAGGAGACAATTCATCATTTATTTTGCGATTGTGAAAATATGAAATAATTTATTACAATAACCAAACAATGGATAAATAATAATCTGAATATTATTTTAAACGTCGAAGAAAATGTGTTTCTGTTTTGTTTAAGTAATGAAAGCGACATTGTGAAGCTCTTTACAATTTTGTTAAAATATTATATATACAAATCGAAATTTCGAGAAAATTGCCGCTATTTTTTTAACGACTTCACTTTTTATAGGTTATATGAAACATAAACATATTAGCCGAAAATATATTCATACATTAAATAAAAGAAACGAACCTCTACTAGCCACCATCTCCAACACATTAGAAATTTTGAATAATTTACGATAGTTATATTTTCTTACAACGATAAATTGCAAACGTATAAAAAGTATACAAAGATTAGTAATATATTAAGAAAAGTACAGAACTATGATGCCGATGGAATGCAAAATATGTCCCAACTTATACCATGTGCTTTTTAAATATTTATAATGTTTCAGTCCTCGTATAACCAAATTAGTATTATTTCTTGTTTGTATTATCTAACTGGAAATATTTCTAAAATCTATAATCTAACTTTGAATATCTATTTGTAAGATATTGAAATTGTTATCCTGTAATGATGAAATGTAATGTAATAACTGGGGTTACCCTGCAAAGGAGCCTGAAACGGAAAAAATATCGGTTGTTTGTGCTAAGTTTCATTGAACTGCATTTTGCCGTTACAAAAATTTTGATTTTTTTTACCTATGACAGTGCAATGACGACTGAAGTCGGCCCTAAGCATAATAATAGGGGAAAATAAAGTTCCGACAAGAAAACAATTTTATTGTTTATTGGTCTGTTTATTTCGTAGTTTTTTTTTTATAAAATTTGAACACGAAAAAGTATTCGAGTGTACACAAGATATTGGAATATTCGATTGTTTGAATATGTGTGTTCATCCCTAAGTGTTTATAGTATTTGCCGGACTTGTGAGGTATATATGAGGTTCTGCCATAATCTTTCATAATGCCTCACAGCATATTATGAGACAATACGCAATCCTGACTGCCACCCGCCCTACACATGCGCAACATGCGCAACATAATGTGAGACCTCTGCTGTTAGAATCAAAGCAACGCCCTTCACAACATCTTGGAACATCATCACGTGGTCTTTGTTTCGTCTGCTGAGTTTGCTCTGTCTGTCCGTTTTTCAGATTTTTTATATTAAGCTCGCTTCCGTCTTTTCTGAGAGATGTGGACACGGATTCGGTTCCGGGCTGGCTGGTCACAACACTTGTACTTGACGGTTGCGTCACCACACTCATCCTGTCTGAGTATTTTTTTTTCAAAATAAAAGAAAATATATTATCGAAATGGTTAAAGGTTTTCGCAAAAACTCTCACAATGTACGTGGCCGACCTCGTAAGTAAAGATGTATTTTAGCAAAATCTTCTAATCCATAAATCTCCAGTTTGATCCCCTGTAAGTTATTTGTACGTTACAGGTATATGATATTTTCAGAAATTCTCCATTTAGACGACTAATTTATCTAAAAGTGAATTAATGCTTTATTATCATTGAATAAATACTAATAAAAATAGCAAAAAAAAAAATAATAAAGAAGCTTGAGAAAACATACTTACCCGAGTTTTTAATCAAACTGGACAACTAGTCTTCTTATTTTGACTATTTGTATTTTAAAGATTTTTCGTTCAAAAGTATTCGAAACTCCTCTCTGAATGGGACCCGGAAATAAAAGGATCGCAACTTCCTCATTATAAATAAACACTAGTCACGTGATAAAATAATTTAATCTACGTGAGAGTATCAATAAATATAATTTGTAAATTTAAATACTATATATTAACAGGAAAATGATGCGTATTCTTTAACAAATTAAATGTGATTGTTCAGCTACTATAACGATATTGTTACAATAGGGTAATTTCATTGTTCCTACCTCGGGTAACACGACACACGTGTAACGCCATAAAAGAGAATCGCAGCATTATCAAAATTTTTATCAAAATTTTAATTTAAAATACTTTTTTATGCGCATGAAACATTTAAAACACATAATAGTGGTTGATGTAATATCATCACTGTCGGACTTAGTTTATTGTGTCGAGACTTTTAGTGAGGTACATTCAGAAAAAGATTTAGTAGTGCCAATTTAATTGTGAACCAAACCAATTAATCAATCTGCCAAAAAGTTTAAAATGACGTATTTTCCAAACTTAAGGCAATAGAAAAAAGTATTTTAGATTCTCATCACCGCCCGCCCCTGACCAAAACCACCGGCCCCAAAAAATTTTATTGGCAAAAAATTCGGAACCTATTCTTTTCCGGACCGAACAGGTTTTAGACCATCCGGATATATAACTTTTAAAGACTGGTATCGCCCCTTTTTTTCCCCAAAATTGTGAACCAAACCAATTAATCAATCTGCCAAAAAGTTTAAAATGACGTATTTTCCAAACTTAAGGCAATAGAAAAAAGTATTTTAGATTCTCATCACCGCCCGCCCCTGACCAAAACCACCGGCCCCAAAAAATTTTATTGGCAAAAAATTCGGAACCTATTCTTTTCCGGACCGAACAGGTTTTAGACCATCCGGATATATAACTTTTAAAGACTGGTATCGCCTCTTTTTTTCCCCAAAATCCGGATGAGATCGTTTTCTTCAATATTATTTAGAATAAGAAAGGTTGTAAAAATCGTTTATCTAAGTTTTGACCTAATCAAGGGCCATAATCCTGCCGTCATCTGAACAATAAAAATAGAAATATCTAAAGCAGGTAACAGCTTCCTACACCCATGAATATAATATAACACTAGAGACTCCTATGCTATACAATTTCGAAACGGACGGGCATCATCAACGTCACCACAATCGTTTTCTTCAATATTAAAACTCCGTGAAGCTTTATAATAAATGCTTTATAATTAATCCTCTTTATATGACAAAAAGGCACAGTTGCTCTCCATATAAGAAATTTCTGCTATATGCGTTGTGCGTCGCCGCATGAACGCGGTCGCCCCGTTTATGCGTTGAAAATCATCGCATAAACGAACAAAAAAGGTTTATGCTTTACAAACATGACATCTGGCCGGCAATATATCCCGACATTTCGAGAATACTGCAAATGATGTAACATCCCTTAATAGTGTAAGTATTTTTCAATAATGTTGTTAATTACAATTTTTAGTCTGGACCTTGGAAGAATGTCTTAAGAATACAATGATGAGCAAATATTTGATCGGCCCTATGTAGGGGACCAGTTTCACAATACCATTGGGATACGTGTTTTTATCGCTACTCCGTTTTTTCTGATTCTCTAAACGAGGCATAGACCGCCTGGCAATAGATTGTAGCACAATATCAAGAAAAAAGTGAAATATGCAAATCAGGAATAGCCACAGAAGTTTGGCAAGTTTTGCATGCACAAAGCTAGCTTCTATGTATTTTATCAAATGTGATTCAACACAATGTTTGTTAAAAGAAGACCACTTGTCAATTTGAGTCCGTTTCAGTTTACCAACTAGGTCGATATTATCTTTTTGTTGCATGATTATTAAACTCTGATCAAATAACACATTTCTTTTCAAATGAAGTTGTTGCAACCACATCGGCATTTTTTCCGCATACCGCAAGTTGTTATTTGGGGTTTTGTGTCATTGTAATTTCTACCTTACTCATGTTAACCCTGTCATTAAAGACCACTGAGGGGTTAACCAAAAAGAGGTCTTTATAGCGTGTGGTCTTTGTTCGGGGTGAAGTGTTCTTATCAGTGAGAAAAAGTGGTTCTTAGCCACATTTTGTCTACTTGTGGACTTGTCCAGTATTGTCCAATTATATTTCGTTTTGATTTAAGCTGTGGTTTCATCCTTATGGATCAAATTACATAAATGACTTTTTTCGCATTGGCATCAATTCATGCATTATTATCATAAAACTAGATATGTAAAGGTTCGATTTTGCTACGGTTTTATTTCGCGCTATTTCCCTAGCTCAGAATACGCGAACATTAAAGCACCGCGAAACCTACCGATACCACAGTGCAACAAGCCTACAGTAAAACAGTTAGCCGAGGGCCAAAACTCGCACAGTGGTGTCATCTTTCCTAAGAGTACAACCATGTTTTTTACGTCTATTTGTGACTGAAAAAACCTGGTCCCGTGGCGGGCAGGCGAGACGTAAAGTCCAAAACATTTGTATTCAGTAAATATCTAGCACCATGACACAGCAATAGGAAATTAACAACTTTAGTCATAAATCTGAGGAATCGTGCGACTGACTCGCAGATTGACCTAGTGAGACTCAGACGTACGATACAGGCGACTATATGTTCCAATTAGACAAGCATAAAACGCCCCCCCCCCCCCCCCCACTGATCCATCGAAGTGCCATAAACCCATAAACATTTGTTTAAAATATGTTAAAATTTCGTGACATGTTCGCACGAATTTTCAATATGTTGTGAGGAATTCGTATAATTCTTAACATATGTGACATATTCGCATTAGGCTAGTGTCAAGTAAATGACGGGTATGGTTTTATAAATAAGCCGAGTTTGAAAAATAAAAACGTTAATTGAAAACGAAAGTTGGGGTTTCCTTAACGAACACTCCGATTGAATTAAATAACGACTTTACTGCTGACGTGCCTGTACCTTCGATGTCCAATTCTAAGAATAACCCATTAAGTAAAGCTTCAGAATTGGACGACATATAAATGCAGCACATTATTTTAGATACGACATTCATTTATATATTTCCCTTCTTCAAGAATTCGTAAGAAGAACATTTACGTTAAACAGAGAATTTAGGGTCAATGTTTTTCGCATTGCTTATTTATTCGCGAATTTCGTAGTTTCAAAATTCGAGATTTCGCACATGTCCACGCGAAATATGCATGTATGACAAGAGTGCGAAAATAAGTGTCATCCTAATAGTAATTTTGTTTATAATATATTATCGGAACTTTCTTAAAAACATCCATATTATTGAACATCAGGTCCATATGAGCTTTGGAATAATGTGTATACTGTGATGAATAATTTCGCGGGGATCAAATTTTCCACAAAAGACAAATCACGACAACACCCGCGCACTTATATTATTAAGTAAACGTGAGCTATAAAACTTTAAGAAACTTAACTAAACTCATCTCTTTGTACAAATCATTCACAATAAATAAGTGAGTTAATGGGTTTTGATAATTTTATTCCAGGTCAATATAATTTTCAACCTGTTTCGAATCACTTTTATTATATAATTATTATGTGTCATTCATTTTTTCCAGATATCCTGGCCTGTATATCATGCCGATATAAAGCAATAAGTTGAAACGATGTCTTTCAATACCTCACTGTGCTATCTTGTGTACTATATAGGCAGTTTTATGAAAGCTTCGATGGATATAAACTTTAATTTTCCGCGGCAACCTACTACTATTTCAATCGTTAAGAACTTTTTTTTCAAATTGACAATCATTGTAGGTAGAAAAAAATCCTGTTCTCCATGAAATATCCGGTTCTATACATTCAAATAAGTTTAATCGTAACAAATCAGAACCTTTTATGTATAATATAAGCGTCACAAGTCTCTTGTTAGATTTTTTTCCTTGCTTCTAACTCGAAAAGTAACCAAATGAAATACCGATTGCAAAAAATGTGTTATTTCCAATTGCACTGATATTTTGTTTTTCTTCTCCAAAGTATTGCATATGTACCAAATACCAGTTTCTTTGTGTGTGTATAATACATTTGTCTATTGTTTATTGTTGTACAGTCACTTTGATTTAAATATTGTAAGTCATGGCGAATGTTTTATTTGTTATCATAACATAAATAACTATCGTAATACAAAAGTAGATTGCAGACAGTTCAATTCAATACCGTTATTTGACAAGTGCACGCTTTTTCCCTAGTTCTATACATCGTTATAGGTCGTCATTGTTTTCACAGTCTATACATAGTACATTCAAATGCAAACAATTTTGCTTTTCACGGATTTCTAGCCGTTTTTATTCACGAGTTTCTTGCTTATCATTGCATTTTCGCAGACGTCAAGTATTATTTATGCTCCTTTAAGGTAAACTGTTAAGATGAGTAGCGCTGTAGCAAACAATTTTCACTTAATTTCATTAAATGCACAGGGTCTAAGAGATAAAGCTAAACGATTACGATTTCTTCAATGGGTTTCTCAACAAAAAGGAGGGCTTATTTTGCTTCAAGAAACGCATTTTACTAAATATATAGAAGTTTTGATTAAACAAGATTTCAACGAGTGGAATATAATTAATTCGTACGGCGATAATCGTAGCCGTGGTTGTTCGATTCTGATAAAAAAGTCTTTGCCAATTGATATCATTGACCAATACTCCGATCCTAAAGGTAGATATGTTCTATTAAATGTCGAATTAATGAATAATGTGTATTGTATTCTTAATATTTACGCGCAAAGTGACAAACAATCTAGAAAAATATTTGTTGATGACATATCAGAGCGACTTACTGAAAAATGCCAAGGTGTAAAAATTTTAGGAGGTGATTTTAATGATATTTTAAATAAAAGTGATAGGCTTAGTAACTCCGCCCAAACCAACCTTTGTGCAAGCTTAAATAAATTAAAAGAAAAACATAAACTAGTTGACATATGGAAAGAATTTAATAAAACTAAAACACAATATACTTGGCGTAGAAAAAATGGAATTGAAAAAAGCAGAATTGATTATTGGCTAATCGACGAAAACATAATCCCCGCAGTATTTTCTTCAGATATTCGTCCCGCGTTAATTAAAAGTACTGATCACTTAGCAATTTCATTAAAACTGAAACTTCCATCTGTAAGAGGTCCAGGTTATTGGAAATTAAACAATTCGTATTTGTGTGACCTGTACTACATAAACATAATAAATAAAATAATTGATTCGTGTAATTTATTAAACATTCATAACTACCAAATTTTATGGGATATTTGTAAATGTAAAATAAGGGAAAAATCAATCGAATATGCAAAGAAAAAATCGCGCGAAAGACAAAATAAATTATTAGAATTAGGAAAGCGCTTACAAGAATTATATAACACAGAAAGCTTAAATAATAGTGACCAAATTAAAAATGAAGTTATTAAGTTAGAGCAAGAAACCGAAGAAATATATAATTTTAAAGCTACGGGTGCACAAATTAGATCAAGAATATCATTTCTTAAAATTGATTATAAGATTGCAGCCAAGGTTTTAGCTAAAAGATTGCAAACAGTTCTACCAAAAATAATTAGTATGGACCAACAAGGGTATATAAAAAAATTGATTTATAGGATATAATATTAGACTGATTCAAGATATTATAGATTATACAGATAATTTAAACATTGAAGGTGCCGTTTTATTTCTAGATTTTAAAAAAGCTTTTGATTCCGTTAGCTGGTCATTCATGTTTGCAGTTCTAGAAAAAATTGGTTTTAACGAAAGTTTTATTTATTGGGTAAAAGTCATTTACAAAAATATATCTTCATGCATTATTAATAACGGGTGGAAATCAAACTTTTTTAACATCTCGCGAGGAATTCGTCAAGGCTGTCCATTGTCTGCTCTTCTTTTTATCATTGTAGCAGAAATCTTGGCAATAAAAATTCGCACATCACCAAACATAAATGGCATTAGAGTACCCTATAATTCCGAAACTGCTCATATAAAAATTTCTCAATTAGCGGATGACACCACTTTATTCTTGCAAAAGGCAGATGAAATTTCTTATGTTCTAGAAATAATAGACGAATTTGGAACTTCTTCAGGTCTTAAACTTAACAGAAATAAAACAGAAGGTCTATGGATTGGAAAATCAAAGCAAAACAAACATAACTTTGGTGATATTAAATTTACAAATAAATACGTAAAAGCTTTAGGAATTTACTTTGGTAACGACCGTAACACATGCCTTGAATTAAATTTTAATGATAGAATTGACTATTGTCAGCGTTTGCTAGACAAGTGGAAACTAAGAAATTTAACATTTTACGGAAAAATTCTCGTTATTAAATCACTAGTGCTCCCAAAACTTATTTATGTACTTCGAACAATGTCGGTTCCTAAAGATTTTTTCAATAAAATTTATAAATTATTGTTCGCATTTCTATGGGGAGGAAAAAGCGAGAAAATTAAAAGAACTATCTTAATCGGTGCAAATTCGAATGGCGGTTTAAATATGACAGATATTGAAAGTTTTACAAAATCATTGAAAATAAAATGGATTAAAACGCTCGTAGAAAGAACAAATGCCCCTTGGAAACTCATACCTTCGTTTTACAAATCAATACGGCAAAGATTTTTTAGTTTTTAACATGAACTTAGATTCATTGAAATCGTTGCCTAAAATAAAGTATACGCTTCCGTTGTTCTATCAAAACATCATTGAATCTTGGATTGAATTACAAAACATAACAAATATTGAAAAACCGAACACATTTATGAATATCAGAAAACAAATAATCTGGGGAAATCGATTTATTAAATTAAATGGACGTGTCTTAATTTTTAAAAGCTGGATAGAAGCAGGTCTAATTTTTGTTAATGATATTATCAACAACTACGGCGCTATAGATGAGATGAAGATAATAAATCATTTAAAAGACACATCTAATTGGATCGCTGAAATACAATCAGTAAGAACAGCTATACCTCGAGCATGGAAGACAATTGTTAAAACACAAATTTCAAGAAGCTCCTATGTCAAAACATTATTAGAAATAAAATTACCATTAAGAAACATTCATACAATGACTAATAAAGATTTTTGTAATATTTATCTAGAACAAAAATTTGAAAAACCATATATTCATAACTACTGGGAAAACCTTTTTATGAATGAAATTCATTGGAAATCATTCTATTACATATTAAATGAAGTGTTAGTTGATAACCGAGTCAAACAGCATAAATACAAAGCGATTCATAGAGAAATTCCAACAAATCAAAACCTCTATACTTGGAAAGTCTATAATTCTCCAAACTGTAAATATTGTAACTGTATTGAAGACTTTCAACACTTTTTTGTCGATTGTTCATATTTAGATAATTTTTGGTTGAAAGTAAATCATTGTTTTATGAAATGCGGTATAACAAAAAAATTTTAGAAACCTAAAATCTATAATAATTGGATATAAAATTATTTTTAAAGAATACATTGATATAAATATATTGTTAAGCTATGTTAGCTTTTGCATTTACAATTAATATATTATTAGTGAAAGAAGAACAGAACATGTTAACATGATAAATATGTTGAATACGTATATCATGACATTATGTAAGTATTATGATCGTAAAAACATTTACAAGCCAATTATACATAACTTTGTCAAAAACTTACAATGTTAACAATACAAAAATTGAAGTTTTTATTTTGTAATGTGCTGTTTTATCATATTATGAGTGATTGTATTGTCTAGTTATTTATTTTACGAATAAAAAAGAAAAAAAATCGTAACAAATCCAATATGTCTTTTATAATAATATTGCCTCTACAACGGGGGGGGGGGGGGGGGGGAGAGAGGGGGGGGCATCACCATCACTGCAACAGCGCATAGTCATGCAATTCCGACGACGTAACCAATTAAGCTAGCCGGGACAACCACCAAAAAGGTTGATCGGATAGCCCTGTTTTCATCACTGCACGACATCAATAACGAGTTATTTTACTGATAACAGTACTGACTATATGTAAATAAAATGGGAAACTTTTTACGACTGCCACACTGCACAAATAGCACTATTGTGTACTTTAAATGATATTGCCTCAACCTGAGAGAGAACCCGCACCGTCACGGCGACAGCGCATAGTCCTGCTATTCCGACGACGTAAACAACTGAGCTAACCGGGAACAGCAGAGATAGTGCAAGGCGGCTATGGCATCTAGCTACTGCAAGACCGCATTTCTACCTATTTTAAAATTATTCATATGTAATGTTCGTGTCTTTGCTGATTTTTAACCAGCAAAGCTGGTTTTACTAATCACAATTCTGAAACCGGTATGAAACCAAAACGAGGCACTGGCAACCGGCGATTAACGCATTTCAGAGTAATCAGAGCAAGCAAAGTAGTCCAAGTTTCCTGTCACGTGTTAAAGTTGGCTCTTGCCACGTTAGTATCGCTAAAAGAATACTTGACTGCGTCACTGCGCTGTCCCTAATTCAGAACACAATCGACAACAGTAAACCAATTTTATCTGGGGGTTGTAGCCGCCAGGGATTCTTTAGCGAGCCACAGATATTTTACATTTAGGTAGAGATATAAACGATATTCCCGATGTTAGGATATTACAATAGCCAAATATTAATTCTGAAATATTTAATATATCTTTTCTGCTAATTCGAAGCTCAAAATAACAGTGAAAACATTTTCTTTTTTTGTCATTTTAAAGCCATTTCAATATTGGACGTTTGTTCCGCGGCTAAACTGTTTGTTTCACGAAATATTTTTTTTTGGTAAAAAGGAATTGTAGGGCTAGGCGCTGTCGCCGTGACGGTGCGGGTTCGCTCCCAGCTAGAGGCACTATCATTTTTTATTTTTATCATTAACAATAACGATAATGATAAATTTCCATCCTAGCATATTTTTCTTCAATTGTCCACTTTATGAAATCAATGCGCAAATCCTTTCACTTGAAATTTTCAAGACATATTGCGAACATTTGTTTATTATTTGATGATAGGCGTTCATGAGCGTTGTAAATCACTGAAAATGAAGCAATCATCATTGCTGAATAATTTTTATATATTGGATTTCCACATATAAGCATGAACAGTAAACAGTAAACTATTGAGATGTGTAAAATTTTACATATTAAAACTAGTATACCGGATATTACTCGTACAGAAATATGGACATGTAAGATTTACAGATCTATGTATTCGAAACATGAGCACTACGAGCAAGCGCGGTACGTGTCCGGCAATCACGTACGTGGCAGGAGACACGTCGACAATAAGGCCATCAGTTGTCCAAGGAACGGACTATGATTTGTTTCAGGAATAATGCATAATTTACATTTTTTCCAAAGGTGAAGATGTTTACTAGGTTTACGTTTTCGATTAAGCTAGAGATGACTACTATTTTTGTTCGGAGTACATGAAATCATAGGCGCAGTAACACATTGAATATGCAAATGTCAGTGACGTCACAATTTCCCGCGTTTTGAAGAAAGCCAAATAACAGTTAAAGTACGTGTGAATATAGAGGACAAACCATGATGAAGCCTAAAATTAAAAACGACAAATCTGTCTGCTGAAACTGATGTTATATGAACGGATTGTAAGCTAATGGACATTTATCCCAGCTCCTTCACAACCAAAACTCAATGATTTGTTTACCAATGTCTTAAATCTTGCACCTTTTTCTAATAATATGCTACATGAAAAAACCATCGAGTCCGTTATTATATACAACTTAATACGGTGGAAATTTATGATATAAGCTATAGTAATTCATTTTCCTCTGAAATTGTCTTCAATTTAAGCATTTAATTCCAATGCTTTCGGCAATGTTATGACTCTCGGTTGTTTTATCTTAATATGTATGATTCTCAATTCTATGATTTCCTTTACATGTTATTCACAATGAAGAAAACAATTATATATTCCTTATTTCAAATAAATGCATAATCTTTCCCATTTATGGGGTCTCACTTTTTCGTGTTCATTCTGACTTTGGGATGTCAGTACACAGATTTCACTATTATAATTTCTTGCTTAAAACCCTTTACTCAATATATACGCCTTTCCAGTTCCGGTCCCGATCAGCGTGCACAATAGTGCCATCTGATCTGGATCTAAAATTTGTGATTACTGGTCAGAAAAAAAATTATTGATTCTAAAAGCGAATAGTTTAAATCCTAATCAGATCGCACAGATGTGCCAGCTGATATGGATCTAAACTGTTCGCCCAAGCTATGAAGGTATATCTATGGAGTAAAGGGTTAACAGAAGCCTTCATCCAGATAATACATGGAAAGTTTGAAAACCCTTATTTCCACTATTAAATAGACAAGATGAAGGTCTTTGCGAGTGAACCAAGTTCTTTTGCTTTTTCGTAAATGGATACATGTATGAGAATCATGGCACTGGTTATTCTCAATAAGCAAAATCGCTTCGCTGGTTTTCTGAACTTTCAGTACTTTGATTAACTCCAGGTGCCCTGGCTTAAAAAGGTGATCATTACGTATATTACATATCTTTCGGCATTATATAACCATTGGCTTTTAATAGTTCATATGTCTGTGTGGTATGATTTGGATTTTATTAAACAAAGCAACTTGAACTTGTTCATTCACTAGAAGCCATAGTTATTTGAAGAATGTAATAGAAAATAGGAATATGCATAATCAGGAATGGCCACATCAGAAAACACCCCCCCCCCCCCCCAAACATAAAAAAGATAGAGGAAAACAGACCATGGGTTATAAATTAACCATTTCAAAACACAAACAATTAACGAATAATTATGAGAAATAGAGGGGTTATCGCTTTGAAACGTTCAGTGGAGTAATTCATGACACTGCATTAGTTCAAGTTCAGACAAAAAAACGCGTTAAAATTTGCATTGTTATAGAGAGACCTCTTTTTGTACATTTAAATTTGGCGATAATGGGTTGGTTCGAATCGCAATCGAAGCACACCATTCTATTTTAATTGTGCGTTCATTGTTATTTTTGCCCCAGCTCCTAACGTGAATTTTAATTGGTATGTTATTAAAGCTACAACTCTGATGTCGTTATTTTTACAATTATACACTGATGATGTTCGCAAGTACGGCAAGTTAAACGGAGAAATTTTTTATTAATTCGACAGACAATTGTTTAGCAACTCCATTGAATCCAATTTATGTTCTAAAATACGAACAAGTTCTGTGTATTTTATATATTTTTTTCACACAAATAATTTGTTTGGTTTTAATATTTAGATTTAAATCTCAAACTTATCGTAAAAACAACCATATTAAATAATATCGCTTGTTCATAAGTAATTCATAATTTGTAATTACCTTTCGTTGACTATAACTGTGGTATAAAGCAAGTTCCAGTTACTTTTAATCCTCCCCAATCAATCACCCTAAAACGTATGTATGAACTTACTTTAATATTGCATAGACCCCCTTAATTGATTCGATTCATAAACATACAGTTTTAATTGAATGATCTACGAATAGTTTAAAAAGACCACACACAAACATGATGATTCGAACGTTCACTAGCCATTACACACCGTTCAATCAGATATGCTAAATGCCGTGGGTATGCCGACGACAGTTGTGTATGCAATGTACGTTTTACGGTGAAGGTGAGTATTTGCCTGATTTTTCGATTTTTCCGCAGTATCGTAGCAGAAAATATTATACAGATTGATTCCTTGTTTGAAAGGGAATCTACTGATGAAATCATGACGTACAAATATTGTTGATAGAGAAATTGCAAAAAAGGTGTGCAGATATGCGACAAAATAAGTCATTTGATGAATCGGCCGCAAATATCTTTTATTACCAAACTTGAAATATTTTAAACATTCTCTGAAACCACAGCTTCCAATTCGCTTTATCTACAAAGATATTTACTTTAAAACTTGATAAGCTTTTGTGATTTTGGTAATGACAACGGCCGCTAACACTGAAATATTCAATTTGATACAGATGAACGCAGTGTGGTCTGTGCATTGATAATGTGAACGGCAGTCAAGTGAAAACGCATTTCCACGTCGCTTTTGCCAGTTTCATGCCTACCGTTTATCAAATCTGGTTTTAACATATCTAGACAACTTCTTGTTGTATATAGATAAAGAAAGATATTGCACAAGTTAATTTACCTAAAGAAAAACTTAAAAAAACACACCACCCGAATACCTGTTTGTGTATCATACCTAACGTTTTGTTGTTGATGCAATTTTAGAATTGTAATAATTATTTTAGAATATTGTAATAATTTTGAAGCATGGATTTTCACGTACACCTGTTAGACGTGAAAATATCAGTTTCTGGAGTTCACTCAGGAAATAAAATCGACATTTCACTGAAACAAACAAATATCCTATATAGGACTACTCTAAAATCACATGTTTTCCTACATACTAGGCCTCATGCATTTTGCAATTAAACTTATATTCTCATAACAAAAACGATGTTTACATGTAATAACCCATTTATATAACTATTTCAAACACATACTCGGAAAAATTTCAGATATATGTATTTTGTGCAACCAATGCTTAAACGAGAATATTTATATGGGGCGCGTCACGGGAAAAGGTACCTTCGGTCATTTTTAGTGATATTTTAGTTTCTGCTAAATTTATAAAGAACTTACACATATAAATCAATTTCTTATAATTAAAATGTGATTTTGTTACACATTTTGACAATAAAATGGGATTTTTACCGCGAAATGCACGATAAGTAATGTCGTCTGCTCAACTTTTTGACGTCATATCAAAGATTGACGTCAACTGTCCGAAGGTACCTTTTCCCGTGACGCGCCCCATATAAGATCTATATGAAAATCCGACTCTGATAAAAGTCATTTAGATGTAAATAATCTAAAGTAGTTAATCTTCTAAATGTCATGTCATTCCTTGCTTTCAAATCATTTATTTATTTTCTATTCATTTTTCTGCAATTAAAAGAACGACTTTTTCATTTATTATAATTTTGTTTTTAAATAAGAAATGAGTTGTCGTTGATATTGTTAATGAGTCAAGTCAACAATTCGCAAAATTGTAAATCTGATATAATTTATTCACCTGCTACATGGGTGGTATTTATTTTTGATCAAGATAGATACATATTAAAACCAAAAATCACGTAAGATGGACTTGATTATGCAATAATTACGTGTTCGTGGATGTTATTGACTCGGGACAGATGCACTAACCCTGATGAAGTTATATAAATTAAAAGGTTGAATGAGCTAGGCTAGATACAACCGCCGAGAAGATGTTGAGATGTAGGCCTTTTTGCATATTTTTTTTTTAATTTCGTTCTAAAAGCATTTGCTCAAAGGCATTTTTCTTTCATAATATCAAGTAACATGTATGATTTTTAACGTTGTAATTTTGCAATTGAGTCTTGAGGCATTTTTCGGCGTCCTAGCTCACTTTTGACCTAGTTTTTCGACCAAGGAAAAGTTGTAAATAAAACTTGTTATTATTATTTTTTAATATGAAGCGGGAAAATCAAATTATTTTGATTGGTTGTTAGTGGGCGTTGTTTACGATTACCGTAATGATTTTTATATTGTGCGTAAGTATTTACCGCGCACTTTCGTTTTTAAAAGCGATAATTGTATCAGAGAAAAACATATTTACGTCAATTGATGGATTGAATAAGATTTTATATAGAATATTCATGGATGTCAGGTAAACACTTGCATACAATACGACAGAGAAGTGCAGATATTTCTAGTTCTTTCTGGATCGATTCTAGTTCCTTTGACACTGATTGTTAAATTAAAGTCCAGATACACAATACTCGGTAGGGACACTTTTTAAAGCTAATTTAGGTAACATTTGGTTTATTTCGCACTTGTCATGTTGTTATTATTTAAATTTATTTTTTTTCAAGGATACATATTTTCATTCTGTCAGCAGACTGGGTAAACAATTAAAATGAAAATTGGATTGAACATATTTTCATTCTGCTGATTTGTCCAGTGTACTTGCACTATTTTCATTCGGCTAGTTTTCCCAGACTGCAAAATAAAAATATTTTCTTTCTGCTGTTCTGCTATTCTGCTAACGTTAACACGTCATACTTAATAATGTATTCTCAGAAAACAACCTAACGACGTCCCGATAGAAATATCCTAGCCTCTTATTAACTAGTCGCCATACATGAATTGTTTGCAGTAACGTCTTGTGTTCTGTAGAATGCCGTGTTGTTGTTTTTTTTCTTTCTTTATCGATATAAAAATAATTGATTCTCGGCCGAGAATCACTCAATCTCCATTTTTAAACGCGATCTTAGTTTCTTGTGAGTAAAGAGTTTTTTTCAGACGTATTTTTGCGCCATCATAATCATTTGGAAAATTTGTTCATCCAGTCCTTGTTTCTTGCTTTATTGTATGTTTCTATTTCTGCTTTTTTGTGTTACTCAAGAACAACCATATATAATTTGGAGACTGCTTCGTGGATGTCAAACTAGTCTCTCCCCGTTTTTTTTGATTGTGGAAAATCTCACAAGACTCACCCTCGTAGGACTGGAATCTGCGACATCCGGTTCTGGTGTCCGATGCTGTGATCCCTCGTCACTTTATTCCATGATCATCCATCACAATCCAGGCTGTCTATCCTCCAGTGTTTTTTTTATTCCAAACATGCAGTATTAAGTACGAACGGCATAAGTAATTGCGTATAAAACAACGTGTGTGCATCAAATTCGATGACGTAAATTGACGTCGTATCTAAGACAACGTCGGCCAGTGCACAACATACATTGCTTATGATAAGATTTATCAAATTAATGAGGATGATCATTTTTAATCTATAATGGAGGACTTGGAGAAAACGTGCGTAAATAAATTTCTTTACATTTATTCAATGTTTATATGTAGAAGATTTATGGCTCAATTGTTTTATTGTTCTAACACTTCTATCATTTAAGAAAACGAGCAATGACGTGGTCACTGTTATTAAGCCTTATAAGTTTAAACGTTATGACGAGTCTTAAGTTGTTATTCTATAAAGATATTAGAAAATATAGCACAATTTAATAGTACCAACACGTAAAATTGCGTGCGGACGTTTTAGAAAACATCGCTATAGAACAATTTAATAGTACTAACACGTAAAATTGCGTGCGGACGTTTTAGAAAACATCTCGCTAATAAACACAAAAAAATCACAACTGGTCTGTAGAGTAGAGCAACATGTTGAAATTATGAAAAGTAAGAAAAGAAAAAAAATATCCTGAATTACCATTTTTTCTTAATTGATGTTAAATCAAAGCATGCAGTGCCTTTTAAATTTGACATTATTTACGTGTACAAAACAGTTGCTGTTTTTCTTCTGCTTCGGTGTTGATAACAGCAAAATTACAAAAACGTATTTTATAGAAGCAAGGGATAGTCTTTTGCAAAATGCAAAAAGTTTCAACACACCAAATTAAATGTTGCTTTAATATGGTGGGTTGTAAGCAATAATTATAAAAATTGTAAAAATACTATGGTGTACCGTTAACCTGAGAATACCACTTGTCCAAAAGGTCGGCCTTAAAATCATGACCTGATACATTTGGGTTGTTGCGCGATAATTAAATTAATTTCGTATAAAATTTAATTGTATTCAAAAGAATTCAACAGTTTCCGCGGATCAAATACGGATAATAATAAAGCTGAGTGTCACAGAAGCTCGGTGGTTATGTTAGCCTTGCTGTACCACATCGGTACTGTTAGCCTTGCTGTGTTCAAGAAGTGTTGTTTTCTTTGCTGTGCCACATCGGTACTGTTAGCCTTGCTGTGTTCAAGAAGTGTAGTTTTCTTTGCTGTGCCACATCAGTACTTTTAGCTTTGCTGTACCACATCGGTACTGTTAGCCTTGCTGTGTTCAAGAAGTGCAGTTTTCTTTGCTGTGCCACATCGGTACTTTTAGCTTTGCTGTAACACAGCGGTATTGTTTGATTTGCTGTGTTCAAGAAGTGTTGTTTTCTTTGCTGTGCCACATCAGTACTTTTAGCTTTGCTGTACCACAGCGGTACTGTTTTATTTGCTGTGTTCAAGAAGTGTTGTTTTCTTTGCTGTGCCACATCAGTACTTTTAGCTTTGCTGTACCTCATCGGTACTATTAGCCTTGTTGTGTTCAAGAAGTGTTGTTTTCTTTGCTGTGCCTCATCAGTACTTTTAGCTTTGCTGTACCACAGCGGTACTGTTTGATTTGCTGTGTTCAAGAAGTGTTGTTTTCTTTGCTGTGCCACATCAGTACTTTTAGCTTTGCTGTACAACAGCGGTACTGTTTGATTTGTTGTGTTCAAGAGGTGTTGTTTTCTTTGCTGTGCCACATCAGTACTTTAAGCTTTGCTGTACCACAGCGGTACTGTTAGCCATGCTGTGTTCAAGAAGTGTTGTTTTCTTTGCTGTGCCACATCAGTACTTTTAGCTTTGCTGTACCACAGCGGTACTGCTTGCTTTGCTGTGCCACAGAGGAATAGCTTGCCTTGCTGTTACCACAGCAGTAAAGTTAGTTTTGTTGTATAACAGCACAACCGACGAAAACGGTTCTTGTACCGGTACCTTGATACCGAGGCAACAGTCATACAGTTACGGTTCTGGTACCGGCACCTTGCTACCGAGGCAGCAATCATATAGTTACGGTTCTGGTACTGGTACGTTGATACCGAGGCAGCAATCATACAGTTACGGTTCTGGTACCGGTACCTTGATACCGAGGCAGCAGTCATACAACTTGACTACAATCACCGTCAAATTACATTTATTATCGGTAAAATATTGTTCGGGAGTAACAAAGAAAGGTAGAAAATCATAGTATAGAGACCATTATTGGCACTTCAATGATTTTTAAGTGTGTGTCAGTATTACATAAAACAGAAAGCAATAGAATTGCGCAATTTTAAAGAAAATGTTACACTTCAAACATGTCTATGACCCTTCCGCTAAATTTAAGTACATAAGTAACAGTTGATCATATATCTAGAGTCATGAGTGGTGTCGTGTGTTAAGCGATGGTGAATCTGGATCCAACAAAATTATGGGCGCTTGTCGTGTCAGTTTGATTCGGTGAGAAGGAGTATGGGGAGCGGTGTCGGGGGAAATTTGGACTGGAGTCGGTCTTAGTAAGACGTACGTCACAAAACAAATCTCACATTATTTCAGAAATCCGGGTGCAGCGTATTGGGATGAAAAATCCGTCCGGGAACCAATGAAGGAAGTTCTGTAAGTATACAAATTTTGATGTCGACTGCTTTGTTTCTGAATAGAAATTGGCTCGACGGATGATGTTTGTTTGTCTAATTTTCAAGAACACTTTAATATAAGAAGCAGTCTGATTGATGACATGAGCTTTTCGGCTGTGTTAAGACATTGTCTTTTTCCTAATATGTGTAAACGATCTTTGCACAGATAAAAATTCAAAGAACACAAAATCCAAATAGTTTCTTGTCTACTTGGTAGCATTATAGACTGACAGGTCAATGGTACTGATAACATTACTAGTTCTTTCGATAGATTGGATATGGAACATGTGCAAAGACTTTGCTTTTTTTCAGTTTGACATGAAGACACTAATGAATCAAGATGACTCTCGGGTAAATGACTGAAAGTGTCTTTAAGGGCCATCTACTATCATCTTTGCACTTTCATCGATAAGAAAATCACCAAAATTTCTCTAACAGCAAGGTAAAACTGCGCATAAAAGAATGATATCGGTGTATTGTTACCTACGTTAAGAAATGATAGAACAGTAAAGAAAAATCTACATCTAAAATTTTCTAAAGCTCTATGTACATCGAAAGATAAAAACTAAAATAACACACCACCAACTTTAAAAGCCAACGTGAATAATCTTACAAATGTACTGACAAAATATATTGTGTCATTTTGTCTAACAAATGTATACAAAACTCATGGGGGTATCGAAATTGGTGTTTTATATTTTTAAGTTTCGTGTAAATAACATTTATTTGTGCAGAGTTTTACACACTACTGCATTTTGCCGTTAGAGAGATTTTTAATTAATGACAGTGCAAAGCGACTATAGACGAACCTTTATGTAAAATCTTCATTATAACATGAATTGTTTAAATGGAAAATAAGCATTTAAGGCCTTATATGATAATGCATATATATTGTAGTATATCATTTTTGACCTGTTTCCAGAGACATTCCTAAGAAGTATAAAGGTAAAGTCGACCGTCAATTATCCGCAAGAAGGGGCGACGGTCGCAGAAGAATTACCAGAGATAGGTTAGTAATATACCGAAGTATATGATAAGTGCGTTAACGAATGCTACATGTCAAATAATTATTTAGTTATCACGTTGCTTTAGTCCCAACGCTGTAGTTACTGGTTAGCAAATTATACCTTTCAACTGGAAAAGTGCAATATTAATGGTATTGTGAATGGAGAAGTGTTTGATCATGAACTGTTCGCAAGAATTACATTATGATTACTTCGATTTTAGAAAACACTACATTTATAAGCTATAACTGAAGTAGACCAAATGTCGTTAAATTTACAAACTTATTTATTTATGATAATTCAAACAACACAACTATGAGGAAGCTTGCAACATTCTTTTTTCATGCATTTGAAACAATGACCAACTATTAAAATACTTTAAAACTTGATATTAAGTTTTCTTACTATTTGCTTATAAATTGTTAATAACATCTCACAAAATGACCTTTTCCAAAATCATGTGTTGGTTAAAAATACAAGGTAAACTAAAAGTGTACCAGAAGCATTTAATGTATGATCATGCATCATTGTCTTACCATGCCATAATGTGTAATTCTGTGTTTTATGTACATGCATATGTTCATGGGCCATTATGGCTTATTACATAATAAACTTCTCATTAAAATCAAGACTACCTCGCTATAAAGACTACCTCGCTATAAAGACTACCTCGCTATAAAGACTACCTCGCTATAAAGACTACCTCTCTATAAAGACTACCTCGCTATAAAGATTATCTCGCTATTAAGACTACCTCGATTTAAAGACTACCTCGCTATAAAGACTACCTCGCTATAAAGACTACTCGCTATAAAGACTACCACTATTCCGATGTCCTATTTTACAGTTTTGCACTTTTTTCTATCCCCATATAAAGATCACCCCAAAAATAGATAGAACCTTTTGACTTTCCATAGTTTGTATTTCATTCGGCTTATACTACACTATTCCTTGATTTTAGGTTAAAAGAGAAGCTTAAAGCAAAAAAGAAACAAGTAGAAGAACCGATAACTCCGCCTGTAGTGAGTGAGGAAGCCTGTCTTACAGAAGCAGACACTCCGAAAAAGAAACATAAGAAGAAAAAGAAGAAGACAAAGGACGGTGAAGAGAGTGCCGAATCAGGACAGACCAGTCCATTTGAAAATACATCTAATATCTCAGAGTGTATTAAAGCCGATGAAATAGTAAATATAAACCCTGACCCAGAGGGTAACTCAAAGAATGAAGACATGACTGAGGCTAAAGAAAATGTACAGAAAACAGAAAACGAAGACGATATTGTGCCGGTTGAAGGCAAACACGGTGAACAGACAGAACTGAAAGCTTTTACCCAATTTAGCGAGACAAAAGTCATTAAAAGAGCGTGTGCCGCAGATATGTCAAAGCTGATAGCCTTGTTAAGGATGAAGTTAAAGAAAGGTGGATGCCATGCAATGCTAGCAAGAAATAACAACGCATGTGTAGGTTCTTTTGAAAAGGCAAAGATGAAAAGCACAGAGACAAACAGCTTTAAAGCACAATCTTAATTAATCTAAGTTCACATCTTGTTTACCTCTTAAACTGATTAGGGCGAAATTGGTGTTGCAAAAATGAGACAACGACTATTAAAACCATTTGAATGATATGAAAAGAGTTTGTTTTTATTTTTCACCAGTCAAACCAGTTACCGACCTTCTCTAGATACAGACCACCTGTACACGAAACAGTTCTACTACAGTTTTCTTTTATTAATGAAAGAAAACTCTGAAAGAAGGAACCTGTCCATTATGATCAATGTTGGTGATCCTAAAGGCGTTTATTTTAGACCGAATTGATTTTAATGTAAGATGTATATTGCAATACACGTCTAAAATCGTAATAGCCCGTATCTCGCCGAAAATATTCGTTTACAACTACATTTATACAATTCAACTTGCCTAAGGAGCCATCTGCCTTCAGCAAACATCTGCTTAAACAGCCAGATTGAAAATGTCCTAAACTGACATGTTTTTTCTAAGTTTACCTGTCTTAAAAAGCCACCTGTGTTAAGCAACAGCCACCTGTGTTAAGCAGCCACTTTTTGTCACTCCCTTGGGTGGCTGCTTAATACAATAGGTTTGTCTGTATAACATTTGGTTATCACATTTTACTTTAAAGATTGTGTGTTTTTGCTTTGAAAGAGAGTGTGAATCGATTTAAAGCTTAGTGTTAGATTAGTAGGGAGGTAAAATCAAGCTAAAATATAATTACAGTAAAACCCCTCAAAAACATTCCCGAAATTAAGACCACCCTGCTTTGAGTTTCCATTTAAACAGTTGTGTCCTATTTTCTACCCCGGAATTAAGATCACCCCACTTACAACCTTCTATGTCCAATACCATGGGTGGTCTTAATAAAAGGGTTTCAATAAACAGATAATTGCGACTCAAAGAACTTATAAAATCTGTAAAACTATGCTTGATTTTGCGATAGAGTTGTAATGTCCTTGGTTTCAAATTTAAAGGTATTGCTGATCTTAAGTTTACATGATTATGCATTGATTTAGACTCAACAACTTGAATGTTCTTATTGTCAAGATATTTTACGGGATGAGTCGTTTTGAAAAGAAGTGTACAGTGTACTGAAGCATGAGCGTAGAATGATACAGTGTAAAATGTTGATTTTTTTCTTGAATTTCAAATAAATAAAATTTTCATAACTTAATGTTTTTCATGTTTATTGATAACATCAATAATTATCCATTTCAAGAATATCAATTGAAAGCAATGTATGTCATTTATGATTTCGGTGTTCTTTTATTTGAAAAATCATGAATATAAACAGTTCACAAATATTATTTAATTTGCAATCAGTTAATTAACAATTCAATTGTTACCTAGTTTTTTTTACGAATTGTTAGAGACAAATAAACTGTATAATTCACCGGAAAAGGTGTCTTTTAACAGTTGACGTCAGTCGTTGAAATGGCGTAGCTTATTATGCATAAAATAAACATCTTTTATTTTATGCTTTTCAGTGAAATATAGAATTTTCCCGGTGAAATAAAAGTGGTATTTCACTCTATTCAAACAGTGGAATATCATTTTTATTTTCTTTGTTTTTTGACGTTGGTACCCAAACGCACATAACATTCCGAATGAGAACGTTTAGAAATCGGACTCAAGTTAGGTCATATGACGTCATGACGTCATGTCGAAGACAAACGTTTTTGGCGCCATTTCATGCAATGTTTCTGTCTAATTTACACAAATTAAGCACTAAAAGCATAAAATAAAAAGAAAATTTGTTTTTACCAGTGTAAGATAGAAATATATTTCACTCGTGAACTCCGGAATTATGTATTTTCACTCGTGGCTTCGCCACTCGTGAAAATACGAATTCCGGGGCTCACTCGATAAAATATATTTCTATCTTACACTGGTAAAACATTGCTCATCATGCATAAAATAAACATATTTTAGTCATCATTTGTTACAAGATCACGTTTTTACTATGAGAAAAATATATATAATTGTAGGTTCTTTCCAAATGTAGTAAGAACCAAAATGTCAAACAGATATCTCCGAAGAAACCTTTTTCCGTGACGTTCCCCATATAACCTAACCGTTCCCATGTAACCATGTCCTTCCAAGCGGATTAATGTTCTGATTTGTGAAAGTTACATACGGTTAAAGGTGGAACTTATTATATATACATGTAATTACATATATTGCGTACGAGCTATAGTGGCACTCAAACGTTATTGTATTATTGTAAAGTAACGTCAATCTCACATTATGAAAACTGTATCTATGACAACATCAATTATCTGCGTATATACTTTCTAACCAGAAAAGTGCAATTTTTATGGAAATATAAGATAGGGTTTCAAAGAGATATTTGTTTGGACATCGGAGGAAAAGAATTCTTTGCAAACAATATTTGAAAATTGAAACCAAGTTATTTTTGAAACAATGATCTAAGGACTTAACACTCTTTTAAAATATTAATGTTAAATAAAAATAATAGCAAGGGGTGTGTGGAACATTCGTAGAGAATCTTCAAAAAGGATTTAAAACTTGAAACCGCAGGTTTAGTATAATTGAGTTATAAATGTTTAGTTTAATCATAATTTATCATTGTTTATTGTTATTCCTTAATATATACGTAATACTAACTAATGCAATTGGTTTGGGCGACACAGAAATGTATCACCTTAAAAGATGTTTGCAACTTGTTGAATGTCATTTTGTCCTTGAAATGTTAGCAAGTTAACTAGGCGACAATTTTTAAATCTTCGCCTAAATTTTATTTTAAGCTATCGACCATTTTGAAGATTTTGAGAATTTTTACATCGTTGGATTCGTCTCAGAAAGACCTATCTTCTTGTATTCTGAAATCACCCACATCGAAATATTGAAAGAAAACATTTGAGGAGTACTGTTAACAATACAAGTATAATGCTCTATCACCTTCAGAGAACATAATAATATATATATGTGACTCGTCCGTAAAATAACATGATGTTGACTGCGAATTACCGTACAGGGCCCAAGATCATAAACCTGGTCCCAAGGTTATAAAGCTGAGATTAGAAACCAGTCTCAAATCTCAAGGATCTGATTGGCTGAAATGGCGACTGGTCGCCATTTCAGCCAATCAGATGCTTGAGATTTGAGACTGGTTTCCATGCTCAGTTTATAACCTTGGGCACTGAGTTTGGAAACCAGTCTCAAATCTCAAGCATCTGATTTGCTGAAATGGCGACTGGTTGCTATTTCAGCCAATCAGATTTTTGAGATTAGAAACGGGTCTCAAGTTTTATTTTTATGATCTTGGGCCAAGATGTGACAAATTATTCGGGCAATCAGCTTCTTGAAATTGTATGTGCTTGTATTCTTAAAATGTTTAACGGTCGCACTTGGATATGGGTTAAGCAAATATGATGTGCATGCCCTATAGCGGTTAGTTGCTATTTGTTCTAATGATTTGTTTAAATACATAAGTGAATTTCGTATAATACACGATATATAATAATATTAAGTACCTGGGGCGCAACCAACAAACTGTTGTTTGAAGAAACCAAGTACAAATTTGCGGATACAATTAGATTCCGGAATTCATTAGACTCTTGCATTGCTAAGTGTATCGATATATTGATTACTGCTATAATATATTCTTCGGGTGTTTGTATAAGCTTAATTGCGAAGTCAGCTTATTGCTAATTAGACTCAATGCTGTATGTACCACTAAACTTAGAAGATTCCGTATTTTAAAACCACCCAATCTCACTAAAGTCAGAATTTTGATAGATCTGATGACGGCCCGCAGACACCCTACATAAGTTATAGCGGTTTTCCCCGATTGTTTTTTTTTAGAAATTGTCAACACAGAAAGCGTGATTTTTAACGCTCGCAAAATGATCTGAAGATGTCAGCACATTATAAATTAATGCAATACTACATAAACACATATATCTCCTGTAAAATATGTCTTACGCAGGCTGTCCACACTTTCCATGGTTTAAAATACTATTTTTACTTTCAATTAATGATGATGTAGAAAGGGAAGTCGAACAATATAAAGATTTCGATATGATGTAAAAACTATGTTTTCGCTGAATATACAAGTTGTTTTCTGAATAATTGATTCATTCAATATCATGATATACTGTTGCAAACTATTAGAAACTTTATGTTTTATATTTAGTGCTTTAAGTCTCCATGTATGAAAAGAAGAAGCTGTATTCGCTCTTTGTTCATTTAAAAATACCTTTGATTTAGTAAATAGAATAATGGATTCTGGTTTATTCAGATGCAATGAAAATAATCAGCTAAACGTATTAGATATATGTGTTGCGTTGGGCCTGGCCGTCAAACAAGCTTCCAAATAAACAAATATACTTGATTTAGCATAAAAGGCAGAAATTTTGTCATGCCTGAGAGACGACATATTACATGTAGGTAAAGACACACTAACCAGCTTCTCATCGGCGTTCTATCTCAAAAGCCTTGAAATAAACAGCGGAAATGTCATTTAACTCAGGAGAATTAACATTTTAATCAATTGTATAGACATACATTTACATACATAAATTTTAAGAAACGATAGCAGTAACTGTTGTTAATGTACTGCGGTGACATTCGTACTACATGAGTGAGTTTTTTGTTGGTGTTAAGCAATTGTAGTTTGCAATTAAGGTAAGATAACTATATTTTAAAAGGTATTGTTTTATTTAAGGTAGGAATGTGAGGTTAAAGTGGCAGGTATTTGTAATGAAATATTATTTCAACGGGTTAATGACAGAGAATTTTTTCTGTGAGTGTTGTTATTAAAAGTATGTTAAAAGTAAAATACGCGTGTCTGTAAATATCATTTTATGTCACATGCATTGTATGTTCGGTTAAAAATATAACACTTTCGGAAAAGAACTAAAACTAAAATAGGTCATACTGTTTATGAAACCATTTTAGTATGAACGTGCATCATTAGATTATTCTTTTGTCTTTGAATAAAGCTATTGGAATTGAAATTCTTTAAACTCTACACCTGTAATTTATTGGCGAAAACTAATAGAACTGATGTCATTAAAACAGAAGTCGGCAACAGAAATTATGTCATCGTAAAGTACAAATTGGTAAAAGTAATTTACAACGTTTTAAAATACATTTAATAAAATTTGGCTGTTTCGGGTTAGCTAAGAAGAAAAAGAAGACTAAGCTTTAATGGGACCAACATTTTGCTTTCAGTTAGGTACATGTAATTTTAGAAATTTTACAATGGAGCCGGGTCTTGAGAAAAAAAAAATCGGTGATATGCCTACTTTTGCCCTATACACTTGTTGCTATTTTTAGTAAAAGATACACGTTAATATTTCTATTCCTGCTAAAGGCTATGTGTTTTTGTTTGTCATTGGATGTAGTATTTAATATACATTTTCGCGAAATACATAAAAAAATCAATATCTGCTAATCTTTATGACGTCATTTCCGGAGACAAATTTTTTAAATGACGCGGCTCATATCTTAAGCGTTATGGATTTCTTACAATCCACTTTCAAGTTTTTCTTTTTTCCAGTAGAATCCCGACAAGAACCTTGTACTTGGAAGCCGAAAGCGATTTGGTGATAATATGGATGTACAGGAGTTTGCCCTAATTTTCAGAAAGGATTCACTGCTAAGTAGATCAAGTGAACTTGGAAAGATAGTTTGTCAGACCCTTCACGACGAACAAGTTGTTCATTCTCTAGACCCCTATAGTGATAAATTTGCAAATACAATTTTTAGAAAAAGTACACATTTAGCGGTTAAATCCCATCCTGCCATCGACCTGCTTAATGCAAATACACTGTGCAGTACAAACTTAAACTTACATTCTCATGCTTTTTCACTAGATAAACGTGAATCTGAAAGTAGTCCAGGATTTAAATCACGCCAACATTTCGATGTCACAAAGTCTCGAAAAGCAGATAGAGTTAATTCCGAAACTTTACAAAGTCACGTTTCCAATTGTAATTTACATCAAGTGGGTGTCGCCAAACCTCTTGACCGTGTGGAAGGATTCACTGACCTATCAAGCTCGACACATAATCAAATAGACCATAATAATCGTAAGTGTCTTCATACCTCTGCTCACCAAGGTGAAGTGAAAAAACAAAATACTGTGCCAGAAAACCAGTACGGCTCAACCCATCACTTATCACCTAAATGCAAGACGAATGAAAATGTTGAAAATGAAGCAAACAAAGTTCAACGACTTGAAGACAAGGTGAATGAAAATGGGAAAAGGAAATCAACTACGTTTTATGAAGAATTTCAGCAACCATATGGAAAAAGAGAAACTAAGTTTTATGAAGAATTTCAGAAATCACCTGGGAAAAAGGAAGCAACTACGTTTTGTGAAGAATTTCAGCAATCATCTAAAGGCAAAGCGAATGAAATTATTGGAAGGGAGGCAACTATTGTTTCAGAAAAATATAATCAAACATCTCAAGGCAAAGTGAATGAAAAAGCCGAAAGTGAAACAACTAAGTTCACAGACCACATACAGCAATCGGCGTTCACAAAGTGTCTCTCGACTGTTCAGAGTAAACCCAGCACTTTAGACACGTGCGTTTACAACAGGTCTTTTTCGCATGATGTGTGTCCACTATGTGGTAACACCTGGGACGGGATCATTCACCAAGGTATATTATGTTTCTTTACTTTTTAATAATCTTGAACATTTTAAACCCTTTCTTACGCTTCGATGAAAGAATTCTCACACAGTTACAACACATTTCACAGGCTTTGAATATGTCTGATCAAGATATATTTGATTGTTTACCACTACCTAAAAACACTTATTCAGCTAGGCCTGAAATCGAGTTAAGCAGGGGGTCACAAGTTGGAATAACCGGGCTTCGGTATCTGTAACCACACGTTGGCCACTATTGAACTAAAATTGAAACATTGTTTAGTATAATGATATTGTTGTTTACATTTAAACGAAACTTTGACGGAAACAACATAAATTCATCGGAATAAATTTAGCTGACCTGTCGTCGCATACATGTATACAAGTCTGTCGTCATGAAATGTAGTATTCGTTTTACCGGGGTGGAATTTCATCACTATTTATCCAACAGTGTAAATATGCACACTTCATCGTGGACAGATTTCGAACCTGTGCGGGCATAGCCCTTTTCATTTCGTGTCAAACGCCTTAACCACTCGGCCACCACGACATGTTGTTATCAATGGTGGTAAATACATTTTTATTAAAAAAAACAAACTAGGCTGTGTTCGGAGATAATTTCTAATTTTAGTAATAAAATATAACTGCTACATCTGCCAAACACTATTGCACCTTCCACCAAAACAACACACTTAAAACTAAACATACATCAACCATTAAAGTGTAATGTCTGCTTATTTATGTCAAATAAATTCACCCCGGATATTCGAATACTAAGAACACGGATGTCTAGTTGCGACAACAGACGTATATACATGAACGTCATGACATGTAAATTGGGATTTCCCCGATATATTTTTTTACGTTTACCATCGACTTTTCGTTTGATACAAATGAAATAATCTTTCTTCCAAACATGTACGAAGTTGAATGATCAACTAACGTCTTTTAGTTAATGTTTCACTCAAAAAGCACGTTAAACCATGGATTTGTTTTTTATTAAGCATGTGCTTGGTAATTAGAACATGAATTAGACTTAACTGAGCACGTAACATTAGTACATCCCTAGATAAATGCATTTCTTCACTAAAATCTATGTGGCAAAGAGTATTTTCTCCAAACTTCATTTCTGAAATTTTAGCTAGTTTTCGCCATTTGCAACGATAGTGATACATTAAAAATTATAAATCCGAAACAATACTAGTTCTGGACTTATTTCCGCAACTGTAACTACATGTCGGCCAGTTTTTAACTAAATTTGAACCATCGGTAGTAGAATGATAAAGTTGTTTAATTTTTACTAAATTGTGACGGAAACGCGTAACAAAATATAGATATCGGGATGAATTCCGCTTACCTGTCGACGCGTACAAGTATACAAGTCTGTCGTTACAATTAGCCTTCCGCGTTCTTAGTTATCGAATAACCGGGGTGGAATTTCATCAATCTTGTAAAAATGCACACTTCATCGTGGACAGGATTCGAACCAGAGCGGGCATAGCCCAATTGATTTCGAGATTAACGCCTTAACCACTCGGCCACCACGACATCTTGTTACAAGTAGCAGTAGAATACATTGTTTATAAAAAAAAAACTAAGCAGTGTTCGGAGATAATTTTCTAATTTTAGTAATAAAATATAACTGCTGCAGCTGCCACCGCGGCAGCCGCAAACACTATTGCACCTTCCACCAAAACAACACAATTAAAACTAAACAAACCAGTAAAATGTAATGTCTGCGTATTTATGTCAACTAAATTCACCCCGGATATTCGAATACTAAGAACATGGATGGCTAGTTCAAAGACCTATATAGATGTAATATATAGGTCTTTGGCTAGTTGCGACAACAGACGTATATACGTGAACGTCATGACATGTAAATTTGGATTTCCCCGATATATTTTTTTACGTTTACCATCGACTTTTCGTTTGATACAAATAAAATAATCTTTCTTCCAAACATGTACGAAGTTGAGTGATCAATTAACGTCTTTTAGTTAATGTTTCACTCAAACAGCACGTTAAACCATGATTTTTTTTTGTTTAAGCATGTGCTTGAAAATTAGAACATGAATTAGACTTAAGGCCCAATAAACTTGTCAAACAGCATACTTTTATTAACCGAAACATTTTAGATTTCACCTGTATGCATAATAACACAAAAAAATAAACCTTACAATAAGAAAAGGGTATTATCTTATTGATTTGCAGCATGTTTTGCAGATCGTTTATCTTGTTTACAAAACAAACAGCGAATCTTTGCGAGCGGATTTTCGGCAACTCTGGGCAGGCGACAGTCGCTAATTATGCAGAAGTGCATAAATTGATGACGTATTCCCCACTAAAAGCCGTTACCGGGATGGGTCGTATAACATTTACATCTTTCTTTGTTTACCTTGTAATGAAGTTAAAAACTTAAAGAATCTCTAGTTTTTCCGTTTCGATTGAACTTTCCATGTTTTTGTGTTTACAACTTTTATGTGAATGACGTCACCGCGTTCTGTGTTCTTACGGCCCACGTACGGAAAAAACCGATAACTTTTTGCCGAGTGATTATAAAAATTGCTTAGTAATTTTGTGGGCTACAAAAATACTGTTACGTTTTAATTCGGACCGGGTCTCAATGGTTGCTGATTGTTTGAGAACATAAATATTTGGTCATTTGTACTTTCTTTTGAAAAGGGTCAACGTGGTTAAATAATTTTCACAACGAAAAAAAACGTTTTGACAAGTTTATTGGGCCTTTACCTGAGCACGTAACATTAGTACATCCTTAGATAAATGCATTTCTTCACTAAAATCTATGTGGCAATGAGTATTTTCTCCAAACTTCATTTTTGAAATTTTGGCCAGTTTTCGCCATTTGCAACGATAGTGATACATTAAAAATCGAATATGAATCCGAACGAATACTTGTTCTGGACTTATTTCCGCAACGGTAACTACATGTCGGCCAGTTTTTAACTAAATTTGAACCATCGGTAGTAGAATGATAAAGTTGTTTAATTTTTTCTAAATAGTGACGGAAACGCGTAACAAAATAAAGATATCGGGATGAATTCCGCTTACCTGTCGTCGCGTACAAGTAAACAAGTCTGTCGTCACAATTAGCCTTCCGCGTTCTTAGTTATCGAAAAACCAGGGTGGAATTTCATTAATATTGTAAAAATGCACACTTCGTCGTGGACAGGATTCGAACCTCGCATAGCCCATTTGATTTCGAGTCAACGCCTTGACCACTCGACCACCACGACATGTTGTTACAAGTAGCAGTAGAATATATTGTTTATAAAACAAACTAGGCAGTGTTCGGAGATTTTTTCTAATTTTAGTAATAAAATATTACTACTACATCTGCCACCGCAGCAGCCGCAAACACTATTGCACCTTCCATCAAAACAACACAATTAAAACTAAACAAACGTCAACCAGTAAAGTGTAATGTCTGCGTATATATGTCAACTAAATTCACCCCGGATATTCGAATACTTAGAACACGGATGGCTAGTTGCGACAACAGACGTATATACATGAACGTCGTGACATGTAAATTTGGATTTCCCCGATATATTTTTTACGTTTACCATCGACTTTTCGTTTGATACAAATGAAATTATCTTTCTTCCAAACATGTACGAAGTTGAATGATCATCTAACGTCTTTAAGTTAATGTTTCACTCAAAACATTATGTTAAACCAGGGATTTTTTTTGTTTAAGCATGTGCTTGGTAATTAGAACATGAATTAGACTTAACTGAGCACGTATCATTAGTACATCCCTAGATAAATGCATTTCTTCACTAAAAACTATGTGGCAAAGAGTATTTTCTCCAAACTTCATTTTTGAAATTTTAGTCAGTTTTCGCCATTTGCAACGATAGTGATACATTAAAAATTATAAATCCGAAACAATACCAGTTCTGGTCTTATTTCCGCAACTGTAACTACATGTCGGCAAGTTTTTAACTAAATTTGAACCATCGGTAGTAGAATGATAAAGTTGTTTAATTTTTACTAAATTGTGACGGAAACGCGTAAGAATAAAGATATCGGGATGAAATCCGCTTACCTGTCGTCGCGTACAAGTCTGTCGCCTTCCGCGTTCCTAGTTATCGAATAACCGGGGTGGAATTTCATCAATCTGGTTAAAATGCACACTTCGTCGTGGACAGGATTCGAACCTGTGCGGGCATAGCCCATTTGATTTCGAGTCAAACGCCTTAACCACTCGGCCACCACGACATCTTGTTACACATAGCAGTAGAATACATTGTTCAAAAAACAAACTAGGCTGTGTTCGGAGATTTTTTCTAATTTTAGTAATAAAATATTACTACTACATCTGCCACCGCAGCAGCCGCAAACACTATTGCACCTTCCACCAAAACAACACAATTAAAACTAAACAAACGTCAACCAGTAAAGAGTTATGTCTGCTTATTAACTGCAACTAAATTCACCCCGGATATTCGAATACTAAGAACATGGATAGCTAGTTCAAAGACCTATATTGATGTAATATATAGGTATTTGGCTAGTTGCGACAACAGACGTATATACATGAACGTTAAGACATGTAAATTGGGATTTCCCCGATATATTTTTACGTTTACCCATCGACTTTTCGTTTGATACAAATGAAATAATCTTTCTTCCAAACATGTACGAAGTTGAATGATCATCTAACGTCTTTTAGTTAATTTTTCACTCAAAACATTACGTTAAACCATGGATTTTTTTGTTTAAGCATGTGCTTGGTAATTAGAACATGAATTAGACTTAACTGAGCACGCAAACATTAGTACATCCCTAGATAAATGCATTTCTTCACTAAAATCTATGTGACAATGAGTCTTTTCTCCAAAATTCCTTTTTGAAATTTTAGCCAGTTTTCGCCTCCGCCTTCTTTGTTTTCGAATTACCGGGGTGGAATTTTCATCAATCTTGTAAAAATGTAAAAATCGTCGTGGACAGGATTCGAACCTGTGCGGGCATAGCCCATTTGATTTCGAGTCAAACGCCTTAACCACTCGGCCACCGCGACAGTTGCCCACCTATGTTAAAAAATTAGCAAATCTTCTAAATAATTTATTCTAGTAATAAAACTTACTGCTGCAGCTGTCACCACTATGTACAACGACCTTGCATGATAGACGAGATCACCAGAGAGTTCCGCCGCAACGTGTCTGATAAATATGCTAATAACAATTCTGCCTGAGAACTTCAACGAAGAAAAACCAATTGAAGAAGTTAATTTTTTTCGATTACAAAACAAAAAAACAACAACAGTTTTCTTGCTGTTTTTTTTTAAATATAATTGGAATTCTATAACAGTATGCAGTCTATTTGTTCGTATCATTCGTGTTGCGTGTGTAAACAAAATCACGCGAGACCGAAGGTCGAAAGTGGTGTAATTAAGTTGTTTTCTTACGCAAAGATAATTATTTTTTATTACTAATCAAAGGAAATTGATTTATCCTAGATAATTCCTTAATGATATAAAAATGTGGCGAAGTACGCATATCAGGAATACATCGCATCCACATTCTGACCATGAAGTTAAACTGACAATCGTCTTCAGATCATGATGTTTTACATTGGGCGGATTCAGATGGTTCAGTACGTAAGATTGCTCGACTACTTGTACCCTTTTTGCATTAATATATTATTCTCTTAGGGAATTTGTCTAGAAAGTTGTACCAACATATGAAACCCCCAAAAGAGCCCCCCTTCGAAATCACTTCTCGCATAATTAAATTGTCGTCAAAGAGTAACTCGCCAATTGATTTACCCGTTTTGTTATAACAGGATCGCAAAATAGAGAACTATGTCAAAATTATTTCCATCCGGAGACAATAACATATACTGTTGACGATGTCCAAGTCACCAACCGATGTTCAGCAGAGGTCACCTATCAGCTGGGGCAAAGTTCAGACGTTCAACATGGCCATCACGATTGCAACAAGTCAGGTACATCAATATTAAGTACAGCTTTAGTCACATTTATAACCATGGCCCAAGATCATAAACTAAGATTGGAGACCAGTCTCAAATCTCAAGCATCTGACTGGCTGAAATGGCGAGTGTTAGTCAGATGCATGAGATTTTAGACTGGTCTCTAATCTCAGGTTTGTGATCTTGGGACAGGGTAAATCAAAATCAGCCCGAGCATGCATTCAGCTTGATGATAATATAATACATAAGTTTCTATCCAGAGTTCAAGAGACCAAAAAATATAAATCAGTAAGCTGACCAAAAAGTATTATAGACTATTAATTGAAACAAACAACTTATCAGGCAGTATTTGTTTTAAATCTCTATATTCTTCAAAAATAGCTGACGATAAAATATTAGATTTTTCCATACTAGGGAGTAAGAAACCCGGTACACTTACACATATTGTTGTCAGTATCATATTATTCATGTGTACATTTAAAATGATGTTTTTGTTTGTTATTTAGTTTTTGTGAATTGATATAATTAGAATGTAAGGGATTTTTAGGCTAGTTATTTTGTTTAACTGTTGTGACTTTTCTTAATCTAAGTAAAATTATTTCTGGAAAGTTTTGTTGAACTGCATTTTGCTGTTTCTGAGACTTAGAAATTTTCATTGTTACAATGACGACTGAAAACGGCCCTTATGCTCAAAGTATTCTGACAAAGTTTGGTGAATATTGGCTAAAAGGCTTTTCAATAGTGCTAATTTGGTTTAAAAACAGCAATTAAAGGGCCATAACTCCTGAAGTGTTTATCTTGTTGAGCTAAATTGTATATAAACTATACCACTAGCTGTTCGACAATACTCTTTTTTGTTTTTGTTTATTCAGGAACAGCCGACAATTACAGATATGACCAAACAGACAAAGGAATCGACCAAGATGAGAACGGGCGCGAATTTCCGATAAAGGTCCCAATTGAGATAGGAAAGCTAGGTAAGAGAAATCAGAGCCCAAGATCATAAATCTAAATCTGAAAACAGTCTGAAATCTCAAGAATGGATTCAGATGCTTTGAATTTGAGACTGGTCTCTAAACTTAGTAGTTCTAATAAAATAATGTTAACACGCTACCTGTTCTAAAAAAAAGATTGATGGAGATAATCATTTTGTTATAACATTGTGTCGTTAACTGTTGAACTGTATTAACTACCTCACACGTTGGAAGTTGCTACTCCACGGAGGAAACGCCACGTGACGTCAATCTCTTTGGCTTAGAATTTCGGCAATAGTTTGGCTGAACGAGAGTGTTTTTTTATTCATTTTTTTTCATTAAGCGATTACACGAAATGTATTATAGCTCAGGATGATGTTATTTATATTTCGCCCATTTTCTTTGACAATAATTTTAAGATATTGATGCGGCCACGAAGGGGGAGGCATATAGAGTTGCACTCGTTCGTCCGTCTGTTCGTCGATCCGTACGTACGTACCTCCTTCGAATATTGTGGCATTCTCTCCTCATTACATTTAACTATATAACGAGACTCGTTTTTACCTGCTTAGATGTGTGAATGGTCGTGAAGAAAAGATTTGACCTGCATTTTTTTCCAGATTTATCGCCCTTTGTTAATTTCAGTAAAATCACGAGCGACACTTTCTCCTCATTAACTTTCACTGAGTATTCATAATACAAATATCAAGTTACAGACAAGCTGAAGTGGGACGTCAGTGTCGTGTGGACCAAGTCTAGTTACCTATAGCCTATGCTTACAAAATTTGAAAAAAAGTATGTCCTCAAAAAAAAAGAAAACTATAAATAGAATTTTAAATCATTTTAAACAAAGCATATTATTGTTGGATTGTTACGCATATATTTGTTCATAGATGCGCATGTCATATGTTCTCTGTTCTAAGCCAAAGTCATGTCGATCTTTGCTAATAAAGTTTTTTTAGTTGTTATTATTTTTCTTGAGATCTCTACGGGCGGCACTTGGTGATACCTGGAAAATTTGAGTGGTTATTTCTTTTTTTAGATGAAGAGAGTATTGAAAATATGATAGCAATCTTGGTTGAGGCAAACCAGATATTTAAGGAGCAACCTCGGACAGGCGACCCAAAGAACCAACAGTTCATGCAAGGAAATAGTAACTACCCAGTTGGTTTTTATTGCAACATCTTCCCCCCACCCCTCTGCCCCCAAAATGCTAAATGGACTTTACCGTCATTAGACAGAATGTCATTGAAAATTGTATACATGGTAATAGATTTATGCTAAAACCTGACTTGAAATTACTTCATAATTTATTAAGAATTAAACAATGACTTTACAAGTCAGTCAACGAATATGGTATTATGCAAACAATGAAGTGAACAATTTCTTTCATCTTAAGACTTTAACGAGAGGCAAATCTATTTCAAAGTCAGAATCTAAAAATATATGTCAGCATGTGTTAATATGATGTTATCAAGCAAGCCTACTAGTGCCAGGAACACCTGATCTATTCAGAAAATTGTCGTTAATGTTCAATCTGCCGATATTATTATGCTGGGAGCTCATGCAGTAAATTCAAATTATTTTCATTTTTTAAAGAAAACTAAGGAGGCGTCCAGGTCCAGAAACGGACTACAAGATCTGCAGTCAAAAGATGAAACACGCCGTCTAGTGCTAGAACACTGCGTCAAGTATTTTGAAATGAAAATTTCAGAGTCTGTGAGATTTGCAAAGAAAATTCCAGGATTTACAGCTCTGCCGCTGGAGGATCAAGCTAATCTCATAAGAGGTAAATCGCGACAGACTTAAAAGGTTTTTAATTTTGCAGCTTAGATTGAGTGGTAAGTTATATTGAGTTGTACTAATTTTAGAATTTAGACTTTCGTCGAGTTGGTGGGTGGGTTGGATTTTTTTCACCAAGACAACTTGTACTTGTTTGTTTACATGAGAACCTGTTGGGGCAAGTGTGAGGTTGGTGCACCCTAGAACCTGGTTTAAAACCCCAGAGGCTAATTCTTTTGCCATTGAACGTTCAAGGCGGTATTCCCTCGGAATCTCACTTTTGTTAATTGTTTGTGTCTATTTAGAAAATGGTCATTTTATAAACCATGCTCTCTCTTCCTCTATTCTTCTTGGCTGTGCGGGGAGTCTTTGTCTTCTGAATGTGGCATATTCCTGATATAAATGTAAATTGAGTCGTTATTGAGTCGGGATTTCAATCTTCATATTCACGACGACACCAGTGCTATTTCAGAATTTAATAACTGTTTGTGTGCTATGGGATTAGAACAACATGTACATTTCCCCACGCAAGTGTTCGAGTCTCGATCTTGTGATCACAGAGGTCGCAAATGGTGTTGAGCTAGTCTCATGTGAACCTGGTCCATTTCTTTCAGATCATCGTGTAGTGAAAGTCGTCACAAAAGTGAAAAAAGAGAACATTATCAGCAAATCCATCATATACAGAAACTTTAAAGATATTGATCGCTCAGAATTTGCCAGTGACATTACCAATATAAAAATTGAAAGTGAATCAGTTACTGAATATGTGGAACTTTTCAAATCCGAAATGAAAGTTATCGTCGGTAAACATGCACCTGAAATTGAAAAAACAGTTATTTGTCGAAATCCGAAGCCATGGTTTACTGAGAGTATAAAACACTCAAAGAGTATTCTACGCAAATCTGAGCGCATGTGGAGAAAACACAAAAATCCAAATGATTATGAATTCTTCAAAAATGCATTGAATAAATACAATTATGAACTAAATCTTGAAAAGAAAAGCAAACTTAGTCAGAAACTGCTCGCATTCAAGGGAGATTCAAAGAAACTCTACAACTTCGTGAAGGATCTCACCGGCGGGAAGTCCGAAAATCCAATGCCGACCGTTGACAATGAAAACAGTTTAGCCGATAAATTCGCAGATTTTTTCATGAACAAAATTGAGAAAATACGAGACAACCTTAAACATCATAAGAACTATGAACCATTGCCGAAAGATGTACCAAAATTCGAGGACTTTGGAACCTTAAGTGAAAATGATTTGAAAAAAATGATTAAGTCCATGCAAACAAAATCATGCGAAATCGACGTTTTGCCGACGAAAGTGTTGAAGACATTTGTGAATGAACTGCTTCCCATCATTACCACATTAGTGAATCTTTCGTTGTCACAAGGTGTCTTTCCACCAAATTGGAAACAGGCAATTGTTAGACCTGTGTTGAAAAAACTTGGAATCGAACTCATTTTTTCTAACTACAGACCAGTGAGCAATCTACCATTTCTGTCGAAATTAATCGAAAAGGCAGCATTATTCTACCTTAACAAGCATGCAAATGAACACAATCTCCTTCCAAAGAACCAATCAGCGTACCGACAACATCATTCGTGTGAATCAGTGTTACTTCGTCTTGTAAATGACATTCTTGCTGCCATGGAAAATCAAGAAGTAACTGCATTAATAGCATTGGACTTAAGTGCAGCTTTTGATACCGTCGATCATGACATCCTTCTCGGCGTTCTCAATCGTCAGTATGGTATCTGTGGAGTAGTACTCGACTGGTTAAACTCGTACCTGCGACCCAGGAGTTGTCGCGTAAGTGTGAACAAGAAAATGTCGTCAGCACGCGATCTTACGTGCAGTGTCCCCCAAGGAAGCTGTTTAGGGCCGTGGCTCTAACTCGCGTATGCAGGGACCATATTTGACATTGTTCCGCCTACCATCTCCGTGTACGGCTTCGCAGACGATCATTCTGCCAGCAAATGTTTCAAACCTACACCCGCTCTCGAGGCCGAATCCATTGCGGAACTAGAAGAATTCGAAACACAAGCAAACGATTGGATGAACAGTAATATATTAAAAATGAATTCTTCAAAAACTGAACACACAATTTTCGGACGTGCTCCTCAGTTGCGTAAATTGTCTAAAGATGAAATTAACTGAAATTAACATTTGTGGTGATAAGATCAAACGACAAAATACAATCAGATATTTAGGGGCATATTTGGAGACTGGCTGCCCATCAAGGCCAGAATACAATTCAAGATTCTTGTATACATGTACAACTGTCGCGTTGGAAATGCACATCGTATTTGACTGACCTGCTTACACCTAAAGTTCAAAAACGTTCTCTGAGATCATCCTCATTTTCGGTTGACAGATACGAAGTGCCTTTTAATAAGTGTAAAACTTTCAGCGACAGAAGTTTCAGTACAATCGGCCCGAAACTCTGGAATGATCTGCCATTAAATATCAGACAATGCTCATCAGTTGATAGTTTCAAGAAACACTTGAAGACTCATTTCCTCAGAGACTATTTTAATCTTTTCTAGTCAAAGTCAGTATAGTGTAGAAACACTACGCAGTGAACTAAGAGACAACTTTTTTCTGCACATTAATTATGTGACAAAAATCTTATTTTACAATTACTTTATTATCCAAGTAACTTTTTCATGTCTTTTATCATGTCCTTTAATAATATAGCCATATTTTAAAATTATTTTAAATAACATTATTTTCTTTTATTTTTGATAATATGTTTTAGATTTAGAATTATTTGTTTTATTATTCTTAAACTACATTTATTTATTATTTTTTAATGTTCTGATATAATATTGTACAACGCCATTGAATATGTATTTTATGTAGAAATAGGCGTTTCAGTTTATTAGTTAAGATGCTGGATAAATGGTAATTACTTAAGAAGTGAGATTGATGTGAGGTCAGAAAGGTAAAATATGCATGGCCACATCCAGCAGGCACAGCCTCCCCACACAGCTAAAAAGTAGAGAGGAAAAGAGAGCATGATATTAAAAGAATCAGTTTCAATATGGACGCCACAAACAATTAACGAAAGTGAGAACTCGAGGGGTTTCCGCTTTGGAACGGTCAGTGGCAAAACAATTCGCTACTGGCGGTTTTAAACAGTTTCTAGGTTGCCCCAACAGGTTCTTATATTACAAAACAAGTACAAGTTGTCTTGGTGAAATAACTCTAATCCACCAATCAGCTCAACAATGTCTAAAGTTAGAAATTCAGTTATTTGTTTACATCCCACTTTCTTTTCTTCTGAGCTTTAACATGTTTAAGATTAATCCTTCCTCTGAAAGTGGCACATGTTATTTGTTTTCTATTGCAATTTATTTAACCACAGCCGACTAGTTAGAGAATTTTAGATTAAGAATTTTCGTGGTGCATCCGTCAGTCCCATCCATCTTGTCCCAATTACTCGGTGCGAACAATCTGATTAAAATCATCTCCTAAAAACCTCTACGCTTAAACGGATCTAACATTTTGTTAGATTTGATTTTAATAAGACTAGGTGTCGTCTAGTCCAGGAAAAAATAAATGTAGAGCATATACAAATTTTCTTGTTTTCCAGAGTCTCGAACCGAGAGCGCTATAGTTGGCGGAATGAGAGGAATTCATGCAGAGACGAAAGTGTTTAACACTTACGAAGGAGGGACCTTCTCCATGGAGGACATGATGTTGGTTTTCGATGAAACTCTGTTAAAGGAGAAGATTATATTGTCAACTAAGATTGCACGGTTAAACATGTCACGGGAAGAAGAGGCAATTCTAAGAGCAATAACTATCACCGCAACAGGTAAACTGTTGTAATAGATGAAAGAGAATTGTGAAAGACCTAAACATGAAATACGAAAATATTGCAGACTCGATTCGTTGACAATTTTACGAATTTCTCATACTATAGACATTTATTAGACAAACGTCACTCATATATTCTCAACTTACAGAGGCTTAAATAGGTCCAAGCTTAAATAAACTTACTATTGTTTACAAGCATGATTGAAAACCCAGACTTGCATTTTTCCGCATTTTCACAAACTTTGTAGAAGCGCTACGGCTACTGTTACGGTAATGTTTTGCCTTACGAGGTAGTCGCGCACGGGTTTTGCAGCATTTTTCGGTATATCGCTTAGATTGCTGTTCCAATTGTCATTCCAAAAATTCTTGATATCACAAATACATGTACCACCAATGTTTTTGTGAGAAATTAAATATATATACTCGCGGACAAAAGTCTTGTCCGGTAATATCTTTTAAACGCAAGAAGTTTTTATCGCACACTCATAAATTTGGTATCGATGAAAAGAGGACATTTATATGCATTCAATGAAAAAACTTCAAAAAAGTATTCTGGAATTTGAGCCAGTACTGCACTTAGAATAACGTGCTGCAAATTGTAGACCGGACAAGACTTTTGTCCATAAGCATATTTAGAGGCGTAAATATAAGAACTATTTCTTTTCTTAAGTGGAAAATATAAACACACAGATTAAAAAACGCAAATGGTTTTCAAATAACGGCATCAACTAGAGTTATAAGATGGAATAAACACATTCAGGTATAAGAGAAAAGATTGGAGCCTCGTTGTGGAAAACAATGTTAATATCAGTAAAATATTAGCATGATGTTGCTCTTTAAAGAGAGAATTATATCTTTTTATTGTTTTCTTAAACTTTTCAGATCGATGCAAATTACAGGCGAGAGAAGAGGTTGAGGACCTGCATAATCGCCTCATAAGTTGTCTGATACATGTGATCAAGAAACAAGGGAGCGAGTCCATCAGTCGGCGCCTTGGTCATCTAACCGACGTCCTGTGCAGCTGCCGTAACGTCACCGAAGTTGATCTGGTACAAGTGAAGAAAATATTCTTGGAATGGCCCAACTATTCACAGTACAAATTAGTGGAAGAGTTTTTGGATTAAAACATGTTTGAAAATGATTACACTCTACACAGGAATATTATTCAATATCTAAAGTTTAAACAACATAAGACATTGACATCATGTTGGAATTGTGCACAATGTGAATTAGTGAAATAGTTTTGGGCACATTTTTATAAAGGATTCAACAGAATGTTGCAGTCCTATGACGTCAAAGAGTTGTGCATTACGCTTTCCGCTGTTTAAGTTTTATCATGAACAACATCTCGAAATCGTTATGATGATATTGGTTATGTGAAAGTAATTGATAATTGTTGTGATGATAGAAAAGATACGAACAAAAGAACCTGTAGGTTACCGCTTTGGAAAAGGAATATTTATAATTTTATGTTGTTCAAATTAATACGGGAAAAGCCGCCGAAGGCGACCCGCGAAGCGCCGCCTATAGACAATGTGTACATGTTTAAAATAACAAAATCAAACAAAATCTGTAAAAATTTAATGGATTTCTGATGTCTTACTCTATAGTCCATAAAGATTTCAAAGATGTAAATTTCCTATGTGCCGCCATTGTTGTTGTTGTTGTTTTTCCAGACTGGTTTCTCATTCTCTAAATTTCACCGTCTGATTTAAAACAGAAAACCAATAACCCGTCACAATTTAAGGGGAGATCACTAACATTAATTAGTCTGAAAAGCGGTATGCGCATTACCGCGGTAGTCTGTTGAAAGATAGAACCAAGCGCTGTGTTAGCAAAACAAAAAAAATAATAACAGAGAATTCTCAAATGCGTTACTCAAGTCAATTTCATGTGTTATTAGATATTTTTTAATAAAATGAAATGTGAATATCCTGTTTTCCAACAAAATATAAATAAAATGATTACTTATTTACAATTGAATATTTTTAGGGACATTTTAAGCCTAAAAAATGTAACACATGTTTGACCACATAACTGACCATTTACATTCAAAGATTGTTAATAAATTTCATCATCATCATACAGAAAGCAGTAAATGTGGAACTGTTTCTATAACAAGTCAACAAAAAATGTAATGAAACTGACCATAATTACACAAGAACTATTCCAGTATATGCGAACCACACACAAACACACACAAGTTATAATGAAAACAAGAGCCAGTCGGAAACGACTGCAAGCTCGACTATTCGAAGTCAGACATATTTAAGCACATTTTAAACTGGGCTTCATTCAAACTGGAGAGTGATTCAGGAGTTTATGACACCCAACACACACATGAACAAAAGTTTCATAATCCAAGTTATGAAATCAATAAATTTTACGTGGTGGTGGTGGTGGTGGATGTGGTGGGTGGTGGTTGGTGGTGGTGGGTGGTGGTGGTGGTGGGTGGTAGTGGGTGGTGGTGGTGGGTGGTGGTGGTTGGTGGTGGGGGGTGGTGGGGGTGGTGGTGGGTGGTGGTTGGTGGTGGTTGGTGGTGGGTGGGTGGGCGGTGGTGGGTGGTGATGGGAGGGTGGGACGGGGTGGTGGTGGTGGGTGGTGGTGGTGGGTGGTGGTGGTGGGAGGTGGATGTGGTGGGTGGTGGTGGGTGGTGGTGGTGGTGGGTGGGTGGTGGTGGTGGGTGGTGGTAGTGGTTGGTGGTGGTGGGTGGTGGTGGTGGTTGGTGGTGGGTGGTAGTGGGAGGTGGGTGTGGTGGGCGGTGGTGGTGGTGGGTGGTGGTGTGGGTGGTGGTGGGTGATGGTGGTGGGTGGTGGTGGTGATGGGTGTGGTGGGTGGTGGTGGTAGTGGGCGGTGGTGGGTGGTGGTGGTGGGTGGTGGTGGGTGGTGGTGATGGGTGGTGGTGTGTGGGTGGTGGTGGTGGTGGGTGGTGGTAATGGGTGGTGGGTGGTGGAGGGTGGGTGGTGGTGGTGGGTGTTGGTGATGGGGGGTGGGGGGGTGGGGGGTGATGGGTAATGATGGTTGGTGGTGGTTGTGGTTGGTGGTGGTAGTGGGCGGTGGTGGGTGGTGGTGGTGGGTGGTGGTGGGTGGTGGTGATGGGTGGTGGTGTGTGGGTGGTGGTGGTGGTGGGTGGTGGTAATGGGTGGTGGGTGGTGGAGGGTGGCCGGTGGTGGTGGGTGGTGGTGGTGGGGGGTGGGGGGTTGGGGGGGTGATGGGTAATGATGGTTGGTGGTGGTTGTGGTGGGTGGTGGTGGGTGGGTGGTGGTGTGTGGTGGTGGTGGGTGATGGTAGGTGGGTGGTTGGATGGGTGGGTGGGGGGTGGGGGTGGTGGTTGTTGGTGGTGGTGGGTGGTGGTGGGTGGGTGGTTGGATGGGTGGGTGGGGGGTGGCGGTGGCGGTGGTGTTGGAATGAAAGTTATGGAATGAAAGTTATGAGGTTTCACCAGCTTGCATGCAAACTTTAACCCTAATTTCTAAGTCTACAAAGGGCAATAATTTGATAAAAATCAAAGGAAGAGTTATGGTTCTTGGCATACATAGTCAGGGTCATGATAGTGAACAACTTTCAAAAGCTATAGTACAAGAAGTATGAAAGTAACTAGCTTTCACGCAAACTTTAACCTGAAATTCTACGTAAAAAAAGGGCAATAATTTGATAAAAATCAAAGAAAGAGTTATGGTTCTTGGCATACATAGTCAGGGTCATGACGGTGAACAAGTGTATTTAGTTTCAAAGCTATAGTACAAGAAGTATGAAAGTAACTAGCTTGCACGCAAACTTTAACCAGAAATTCTAAGTTGAAAAAGGGCCATAATTTTATAAAAAATGAAAGAAAGAGTTATGGTTCTTGGTATAAATAGTCAGGGTCATGATGGTAAACAAGTATCTTAAGTTTCAAAGCTATAGTACAAGAAGTATGAAAGTAACTAGCTTGCACGCAAACTTTAACCTGAAATTCTAAGTCGAAAAAGGGCCATAATTTGAACAAAATGGAAGTCAGAGTTATGGTTCTTGGCATACAAACTTGAAATATGATGATGAACAAGTGTTGAAAGTTTCAAAGCTGTAGTATAAGTAGTATGGAAGTTATGGATTTGTACAGTAGCTTGCACGCAAACTTTAACCTGAAATTCTAAGTCGAAAAAGGGGCATAATTTGATAAAAATGAGAGTTAGAGTTATGGTTCTTGGCATACACACTTGGGATATGATGATGAACAAGTGTTGAAAGTTTCAAAGCTGTAGTATAAGTAGTATTGAAGTTATTAGTTTGTATAGTAGCTTGCACGCAAACTTTAACCTGAAATTCTAAGCCGGAAAAGGGCCATAATTTGAACAAAATGAAAGTCAGAGTTATGGTTCTTGGTATACACACTCGGGACATGATGATGAACAAGTGTGCCAAGTTTTAAAGCTGTAGTATAAGTAGTATTGAAGTTACGAGTTTGTACAGTAGCTTGCACGCAAACTTTAACCTGAAATTCTAAGTCAAAAAAGGGCCATAATTTGATCAAAATGAAAGTTAGAGTTATGGTTCTTGGCATACACACTCGGGACATGATGACGAACAAGTGTGCCAAGTTTAAAAGCTGTAGCTATAGTAGTTTTTAAGATATAGGTAGGTTGCACGTAAACTTTAACCAAAGCGGGACGCCGACGGCGACGGCGACGCCGACGCCGACGCCGACGCCCAAGTGAGTACAATAGCTCGACATATTCTTCGAATAGTCGAGCTAAAAAATGTAATCAATTAAATTAAATACAAACGAATGTGATATTACGTTCCAATCTGCAACAAAATATACATTAACTATTAACCTAGAGACACACACTTACAAATACAACACAATCATGTAAATAAATCTCAAACAAAATAACAAAACAAAACAAATTCTAGCAGTTTCAGCGATGTTGATATAGCAGGCACTCATTAAAAATTTTTGCATGTCCCTGGAGATGGCAGTTATTTGTTCAACTGCATTAGTTTTGCACTTAACATGTTTTATTTTCCAAAATCTACAATGAGAAAACCTAGGTACCTTAGGTATATGGACAATATTTCTCATTGTCGATATGCCCCAGACAACAGCCTAGATTGGCAGACTTTGACCTGCGTTGGTGAAAGTTTCCATCCAGAATGGCGGACAATACTGCCTAGTGTTAAGACCATACAACACACATTATAAAAAACTAGACCGTACATCTTTCAGCAAAATGACCTAATGTTCACAAAAAAACATCATAAACTACAGTTTGTACATGCTAAATTAAAGCTTGAAGTTTTCCTTATGCTTTTTTGATAAATTCGGAAATGAATGTATGTAAAAAAACTTTGCTGTTTTAATTACAGTTTTGTTACCAATTAACAACGACAGTGACATTTCTTTCAAAAACATCAAAGATGACATGCGGACCACCATTCCTTGTTCTATAAATGCTTGTGAAATAGGTGTGAAAGTAAAGCCTGACTTGGTTCTATAACTTTGCAAGTATCCTCGATGAATTGGTTCTATAAATTTGCAAGTATCCTCGAGCTATATGGTCAAACTTGTTAGCAGACAAGATCGATTTGGCCTATAACGATCAAACAACTTATTCCTAACCACTATTCGCCCAAAGTCTGTTGCTAGTTTACCATGATAAGTAAGCTAAACTACAAACACAAATCTACAAAATAATGAATCAAAGAACAGGAAGTGCAGAAAATGGAAGCGGTTTTGAAAATACATTCCAATAAGTCTCATATGGGTGCAGTATTTAAGTGAATGTAATCAGCAGACAAAATACGTTTTTTCTGTCTGAATCTGAAAGTATGGCTGGAATGAAAGCTTAAGGTCAGAGGACAGTAAAATGAAAAGCCAAATGCGGATTGGACAATTTGTCTAGGGACGATGCGGACAAACTTTTTTCAATGTTTTAAACTATAAAGATTTTCGTTTTTCGTTTTCAAAAATATATATTGACTTTAATTAGATACGTTTAAATGAAAATTATTTAACACACTGTTTGAAAGGTGATTTATGGCACTTAAATGATGTTAGTACTTTCCTTATTTTGGGTTGAAGATTTGTTTACATTCTGGGGTGATTAGTAAAATGCTGAGAGAACGAGTTGGTGAAGACCCTGATTTCTGGTCATTTTTGCAATGCCCAAGAGTGCCACCTAGTTTTGGAAAAAGTCACGTAAACTAAATTACATGACCAAATCTTAAAATGTTAGTCTATGGGAAACTATTTAGTGGTCTCTGACCTAGCGTTCCTTGTGTAGGATATCAAGTGTTGCGTTCAGAGTTTGCGTAAGTACAGGATGAAAAGAAGAATAGGTCATTGAACAGGCGAAGGTTTGCAGATGTTTGCATAAGATTAAAACCATTTTCTGTTTGTAGCACTGTTTTGATGTAAGCTTGCTATGGTTTAGTATAGAGTAATCAGGGGATATTTACCAATAAGTTACAATGTTTTTAAGTCGTAAATAGATGAAAAAATAAAAGTGCTTATTTCTCTCTTCATAATTTAAAGTTTTTAAAAGACCTCATATATTGTTGTAAGTATCATATTTCTCGTGTTGGCATTTAAATTGTTGTTTTGTGTTGCTTAGTGTATAAGTTTGGATGTTTTTAGAATTTTAGGGAATTTTTAGATCTAGCTATTTTTCTTTACTGTTCTAACTTTTCTTTACATATGTAAAATTAAGATACGTAAATAGCATAATGTCGTTAGAAAGATTTTGATAATTTTTTTAATGGATGACAGTGCAATGACGTCAACCATAACACCTTAAAGAAGACAAAAAATCATCACAGATGTCACTCACTTGGCTCCAAATATTCTCGCAGACAAAGTAACAGATTCCCCAAACACCCCTAAAGAACCTAATGTTACAATTTGAATGCAATTTTCCAAGTCCACTGATGTTCCTTTTGTACAGCTAAGTGTTCACTAATAAGAATTTACAGAATTAAATTGGTCTTGTGCGACGATTTAATTTGTAAATGCTCATTAATAAACTTACAGAATTAGTGGTTGAAATTATATTTAGTAAATCAATGAACCTTCTGGGTAAATCATTTAATGATGTGTAAGTATAAATTATAGAAAAATATAAATTTTAAAACAATTTCAAAAATGTTGCAATTCCATTGGACAAAATAATTTAAACCTCTAACAGGAGTGTAAATTATACAAATTATAATTAACATGACATAAGCAATTTACAGACTTTAATAGAAAGATTTCAAACATCATTTATTTACATATCGCTATAGTAGCATATTTCTCTTATTTCAGTGGAGTTTACTATAAAACGTTTTACGTTAATAATGTCATACAAAGAAACATTTATGAATAGCAGCATACGACGGGCAATTTATTATTAAATAGACTAGAAACATCCTTATCAAACTTCAAAACTCTCCGTATTTTACTTTTGGTTCCGATATCCTGTCAACGGTTGAAACAGACTATAGACGCATCGTTATATAACATCTGTACTATCCGTATTTTACTATAGTTCCCGAATTTCTGTCAACGGTTGAAACAGACTATACACACATCATTATATAACATCTTTACTCTCCGTATTTTACTTTAGTTTCCGATATCCTGTCAACGGTTGAAACAGACTATAGAAACATCGTTATATAACAGCTGTACTATCCATATTTACTTTAGTTCCCAAATTCCTGTCAATGGTTGAAACAGAAATAGACACATCATTATATAACATCTGTACTTTTCGTATTTTACTTTAGTTTCCGATATACTGTCAACGGTTGAAACAGACTATAGAAACATCGTTATATAACAGCTGTACTATCCATATTTACTTTAGTTCCCAAATTCCTGTCAATGGTTGAAACAGAAATAGACACATCATTATATAACATCTGTACTTTTCGTATTTTAATTTAGTTTCCGATATACTGTCAACGGTTGAAACAGACTATAGACACATCATTATATAACATTCTGTACTATCCGTATATTACTTTAGTTCCCGAATTCCTGTCAACGGTTGAAACAGACAATAGATACGTCATTATATAACATCTGTACTCTCAGTATATTACTTTAGTTCCCGAAATCCTGTCAACGGTTGAAAAGACTATAGATACATCATTATATACCATCAGTACATTCAGTAAATTGCTTTAGTTCCCATAAACGGTTGAAAAAGGCTATAGAAACATCATTAAACTGAATAGACACTAGCTAAAATCACAATCGCATCCTGAACAGTCACACCCGTCACAGTCGCAGTCACAACATCCGTCGTCACTTCCGTTAGAATGGTCACTTCCGTTCGAATCACAACAACAAAAACACGCTAGACAACATATTGCAGCATCATCTTCTGCCCCATAGTAAAGTGGGTCCGTTGTCGTTTCTTGTTTCTTCTTTTTCTTTTGATTATTACGCTCGTTTCCATATGAACCCAGAGATATGGAGTTAGGATCGACAGGTTCTCCACTTCCGGACTGGTTCCGAACAACATCGACGGGTTCACCACTTCCGGGCTGATATGTAATAACATTTGTACTTGTTGGTTGTGTAACCACGCTCATATTGGCGGTGTCGCTGGGTTTTCTGGAAAAATAAATCACGACATATTTTGAATAGTAGGTTCTTTTCATACAAGTTAAACGTTAAGTGGTAAAATTTAAGCAAAAAGTTTAAAATTTAATGGTCGAAAGCTCGATCCCCTATCGCTTCTTAGGTAATAGTGGCGATTTGAACTAAAGGACCCTTTCTCAGTTAACGTAACTGAAGTGATATGATACTATCTTTCAGTCCAGTAGGTTGCTTATTGGCAAGTTTAACGAGAATTTTATGTTTGTTTCAGTAATATACCTAATAGGCCTATGTCCCTTACGTGTTTAATAAATCGTTAAAGTTTGACTCCAAAACACTGGCAGATTCAGATGGGGGCAGACTTCATAATAATAGACGAACCTTTTTAAATTTGTGGTATTTTTCTGCATTCTTATCCACTTAAAGGAGGCATTTGCAAGTAACTAAGCAAATGTCGTAAGGTCACAGCCAAGGTCCACTACCAAGCTAATACCCCCACCAGTCGCATCGTCCAGGATCGAACCTCGGTTTTACGGTTTACCCGTTGCCGATGCTCTTTCAACTGAGCTACCGAGGCGGCCTGTTTTGAATACTTTACACAAAAAATGTCATAATCGGAAAAAGAAATACGCTTATTTTAAAGCTCACGATAAAAAGGATCACTTCAAACAGATGCTAGATTTCAATATTTTGCGATTTTATTTGGGTTTGAAATATGCTTCCTTTAATCGACAATGCTAAACTGAAATCCTGGATTCCCTCCCCAATCCCATTCTCTGCACACAGTGATCTCCCCTAGTTACTTCCCAAGAGTGTCACTTAAAGACAATATGCAAGAATATATTTATTATTATTTACCCTACTCCGCAACTTCTACTTTATCTTATTACAGTGCAACTCGCTGATAAGACCACTCTGTGACTGGACTAAAATGACCTTTCTAGTGGAGGAGTCTTAATTGTGGGGTGGAAATAGTACAAAATTGTGAAAAGAGACTTTGAAATAATGGACGGTGTAGCGGAGTCAGCAGAGAAACCGAAATATATTTATCAGTTTAACCTCACGCTGCATTGCATTTTGATTTTACACACGAATTACCACCAATTTATATGTTACACTATGAAATATTTTACAACATTTTACACTAATAACCTTTTCACGCTGTAATATTTAATCCGAAATTTTCGAATGGTTTTTCAAAGAATGTGGAAAAATATCGCTGTAAAGTGTAAACACTTAGTAAGGCAATAGAAAAACAATATTTTAGATTCTCGTCCAAAACCACCCGCCCCCAAAAAAATTTACATATCCTGTTCCGAACAGAACGGGTTTTAGACCATACCGGATATGGAAAAAACATGGCCGACAATAATAAAATAAAATGTTCATCATCTCAAAGCTTACCGAAGGTGATAGTGTCACTATTAAAGACTGGTGTGGCATTTCAAGCAAGAATAGGCACCAACATGCTACTTTTGTAAGTTGTTATCATGATTTTTTGGAAGAAATTGAAAAGATGGACGAATATTCTACACCAAAGGTTCTATTAACTTTTCTAAAAAATTTAAGTTAGTTTTTTCTGTTCTCAGGTATTTCGTAAATAAAAAATAAAAATTAAAAAGTGTCCACCCGCCCCTTTTCTTCCCAAAATACGGATGAGAATCTAATAATTTATTTTCTCTGGCCTAATGGTAGAAAGCACTGTTTACAGTAATATTTTCACTTATTAAATCCAATTTGTAGAATATCACTTAAATCCAGTATGAGTCACTTTTATAAATCCACAAATGAATACTGTGTTCACTTTTACTTGTAACAATTCTGTTCTAAAAGTAAGAAATACTTAACTTTTACAAATGTAGATGTCATTACTACCGTTTTAGTTGTTCAGCCTTGTTAAGAATGCAAACTGAACTGAAAAGTCCCAGCGACATATTATTCGGGCTAAGAAATACGCTTTCTTGAAAATGTACATGTGTTAGAATGATCTTTAAAGAAATTACGAATCGCTATAAGGGGAAGTAACCCCTGAGAGAAGTTTGTCTAACTATAACGCAGTGATCTCCCTTAGATGTATGAAGAGTTTAACGCAGTGATCTCCCATTGACGGTATGAACAGATTCTGCTGGTGCCGATGATTGAAAAATTCAAAGATTTTTAAAGATCGTTAGAGTTTAAACAACACAAAAACAAATTGCAAAAACTAAGTATCGTTGACATTTGAGAACTTGTTTTAAAGAAAACAAAACAGAGTGAGAAAAACTTAGATCAAACTCGGTCCATTAGTACACCGATCGACGTCATTGCCTCGAGTGCATTGATTGAGTTATCCTTAGATCTGTGGAAAATTCTCAGTCAGCCGGAAACGTTACCGCAAAGTTTCTCATTCCAATCGCACGTCTCATGAGCAAATACAAGAATAGAATGCGTATCCAAAGTGTGTACTCGAGCAATACCACAAAATAAACCAGTGTATTTAAATTACATGCATAAGCTATATCCAGTTCCGATTTTAATATCTTTAGGTACAGAAAATCGACCGGGGGCCAAGGCCCAAGATCGTAAAACTAATACTGAAGACCAGTCTCTAATCTCAAGCATCTGATTGGTTGAAATGGTGACTGCTCGCCATTACAGCCAATCAGATGCTTGAGATTGGAGACTGGTCTCCATTCTCAGTTTTATGACATTAGGCCCTGTACCTCGGTGGATATAGATTGGTCACAAGTGGTGCCTACCTACTATTTGTCACGGAACGAATCTAGTCACTATCTAGGGAAAAGATGTGTAAGCGGACGAATAGCTCAGTCGGGAGAGCACTCGCCCTATAAGCGAGGGGTCCCGGGTTCAAGTCCCGGTCTGGCTGCACATTCTTTCTCATCCTGTGACATTCGGCGCCCAACGGGGGACCGTGATAGCCTGCAGGGATGGCCACCAGCCTGTAATAGCAAATTAAATACACGTAACTCTCTGGAATTCGAGGACGAATTTCCAAATTTGGGGGGGGGGGGGGTATATGTCACGGTACGAATCTAGTCACTATCTGGGGAAGAGATGGGTAAGCGGACAGATAGCTCAGTCGGGAGAGCACTCGCCCTGTAAGCGAGGGGTCCCGGGTTCGAGTCCCGGTCTGGCTGCACATTCTTTCTCACCCTGTGACATATTGATCAAGCTCACTTATTATTACTGTTTCAAATTTTAACAGCATACTACACTCTTGTAACTAATTTAAGCATATTTAACGTAGTCATTATCTACACGTCCTCGTTACTTTTTAATAGTATGATATCTTCCTTTTAGTTTTACCAGGAAATAAAGAAATTTTCCGTGAGGTCTACTATTTTAACGTGTATGCATGTCCTGTAATGTATTAATGGATGATGTAGCATACATGACATTCTGTTCCATTTCCTACGTTGTATAATAACACCTTTTATCGAGAACGTGTGTTCCGATGTCGGAATGGCTATTTATAAATAGAATAGCGACGGGATTTTCCAATACTCGTACTGTAGTATTTTTATATTATTAGACTGCGAGAAAAAACTGTAGACAACTAGTTGTGCGGATTACCCAGTATCATTCTGTATTTCGATTCATAATACGCAACAAATAAAAATTATCGGCTTTGACAAACTTCTCGCGTAGCTAGTTAAAACCAGTGATTATGAATTTTCTGTCGACATAGAAACACTAGCATTGAACAGATACTTTCAAGCTATAGCCATCATGGACAGAATAGATTTACTTATTTTGTTGGATTTATGGAATAAAGGTGAGACATTTTGTTTCAAATTTTAAAGCATTCCACAGAAAACCGATCTACCTGTTAAAGCGGTTTGTACATGTATGTTCTAAATTAACATGAATTAAGATTCTATACACAGTAATTGTAGTAAATCTTACCAAATACTTTCACATAACTTCTCAACGAGGCATTTAGTTCCTTAATAAATTATTTTATTATTCTTTTAATCTTTTAAGTATTGATAAACAGAAAGCAAACAATAGATTTTATCACGTACTGTATATATTGAAAATACGCCGTGAACCGAATCATTTATCACACCTGTGTACCGGAACACGATAGATACTTTGATAATGGACAGGTGGGCGGCATTCATACTGTGTACTTGGGATCTGTTGTGTGTTGTTCAACCACTTTTTGTATGGGATGGTGTTGAGAGCACTGATGAATTGAAGGGTAGGTGGGAGGCAAGCAGGGGTTGTGTATATTATACAGGTCGATACCCCTAATTTAAAAATACAGTTGAACGTCACGTGTGTAACGCTGTCGCCGACACAGTCAAGCTAGCTAATAAGGCCGGTATTCCATAGTTGCGTGATCCGTGTCCGTGTCCGCGATTTTTCACTCACCAAAGATATCGTATGGTATATTCCATATCTCCGTGTCCGTTCCACGTCGCGGACACGAAAACGGACACGGAGGTATGGAATAAACCCAACGTTATCTTTGGTAAGCTTTGAGATGATGAACATTTTATTTTATTATTGTCGGCCATGTTTTTTCCATATCCGGTATGGTCTAAAACCCGTTCTGTTCGAAACAAGATATGAGCGAAAAAACGCGGACACGGACATGGACGCGGAACGGACACGGTGGTATGGAATATACCCAACGATATCTTTGGTGAGTGAAAAATCGCGGACACGGACGTGGACGCGGACACGGATCACGCATCACGGAACCATGGAATAGCGGCCTAAGACAGATTTTCGAATATTCAATTTAGAAACTCCATGTACAGTGAAAGCGGGCAACATATATCCATGTTCATGCGCTGTACGGTCTATGTCTGTGAATTGACTGGCGTGTTCGCTTAGATTAATCTAAATTTGGTTCATCTCCCGTCTTATTGTGCATGTCTTGGCAAAAGTTTATAAATAACCCATATTTAAGTGCTTACGACAATCCTCCCCAGCACGTTCATCGATAAAAAGAAAATTATCAAAATGACAATACTATAACTGTAAAATGACGTTCAATGATACTTTGCACAAATGAATTTTACTAATGTATCTTTGTTTTGCATACAGTAAGACACGTTAGAAAATTAAAGAAAAAAAGTTAGACCTAAAATCTCCTTAAAATTTTATTTAAAGCCTCAAATTCACCAAAACTAAGCAATACAAAACGTTTTTTTAAATTCCTACGTGATTGTAATGATACTGACAAGAAAATAGCTGAAAAAGACATATTTAAAATTATCTTGTCTGTCACTTGACTGTCTACTTTTCGATATCGTACTATATAGTTCAATAAATTCCATCTGATCCGCAAAACCACGATGAAATTATGAGTCTGGTACTTCAAGATACGCCATCTGGTCGTTGTTGATGGTATGTTTTATTGCCTTTATTGGGAGTGGGAGAAGTACATTTTAAGTAGATTTAATTTTTAAAAATAAATCGGTAATTCAAAATATTTGTATCATAAACATTTTGTACCATTGATCATGATTGTTGTTAAAATACGGAACCTTTGAGTTTTGTGGCACGTGCAACAATGAGTCTAATTAGTAACAAGCTGGGTTCGAAATTAAGCTTATACAAAGACACAAAACATCTATTATACCAGTAGAAATCAATATATTGCTACTTTTAGTAGTGCAAGAGACAAACGGATTCCGGAATCTAATGATATCCGAATATTTGTACTTCAATTCTTCAAATTATTGATATGCGTCCCAGGTATTAAGCTGAAATTTCTTTTTTAACCTATTCATTCGCCGGTGACTGTTTTAAGCCTGGTTCCTTAGAAAACCAGATCAACAATTTTTATTTTAACTATTAAAATAGTTAACTATTCAAACGAAACGAAGAATGATAAACTGCATGCTATAGCACAATAATCCAAAGATTAGAACAACAATGGAAATACACAGCAACACTATCGTTAATATCCAGTAATTTAGATACACTAATATCTTTATTTTGTTTACTAAACACATAAATTCGTCGAAAAATATTCAGTTCAAAATTTAATGGCCGCCATATCCGAAGATCAAGGTTTTCATGTAAATGGAGTATATATTTTTAGTCACAATTACAGTTTTTGAGAAATAAACTAATAATGTTAGAACACGTAACATGTGGTCATAAATTGTAACCGTTTTATATATATTCTATTTATTGCATGAGCGAACAGTTTAGATCCAGATCTGCCCGCCCATCCGTGCCTTCTGATCAGGAACTAAACTATTCGCTTTTTAGCCAGCGGTTTACCGTTGGCTATAGAAATGGAGAACCGAAATCACAGATCAGCAGGTGCGCTCAAATGAAAAAGTCGAAGTACAGCTTCCGGTAGACGTCAGAAAAGAGTTCCAAAAGCAATCATAGAAACTCAGTTTTTAACGATCAGTTAAATTGATTGCTTTTAAAGAATAATCAATAAACGCTTACTCAAAGAAAGCAACAAAGGCGTACTGATATTACCGATATATATGATCAAATATTTACATTCCTATTGATTTCTTCGTTTAAAAAAAATCGGTTCATTTTGCATGAACCGCATGACCCGTAATGACGTCAGTAACGTCATGGCTGTTACTATTGAAAACTCCCACGTATTACTCCCCCTTTTCACTTAATACTAATTTTTGAAAGCGTTTGACTTAAGTTTATTTAAAGAAAAAAATTAATAAAATGTAAATATAAGTAATGATTCTTATTTTGGTGCGGTTCATGCAGATTGGACGTGCACACGAGAGCTGGCAAATTTACCATAAAGCGCTAGCGCGCTTTATGGATTTGCCAGCTCTCGCGTGCACGTCCAATCTGCATGAACCGCACCAAAATAAGAATCATTCCTTAAATAAACTGCGTATGTGTAAGACAATCACAATGACGTCAAATGGCGGGTGAATAGAATCACCAAAAACGACCAAAAACACCGGCAAAGACCGAACACAACCGAAAACACCGAAAAAGACCGAAAAGTGAACAGAAAAACATTATTTTTGTACCATATACCACTTTTAAAATAAATGCCAATGTATAATTTATGTATAAATTCAATTTTTAATCACATTCGGTCCCTTTTTCGGTCTTATTCAGTCTTTTTCGGTTATTCGGTTGTTTTCGGGGATTCTATGCATTCTGAACGCAGACACGGTGCAAAAATTTTGAAGTACATGTATTTCAGTATTTTGAGGGGTGTATTTTATGCTATATTCAAAATATATAATGTGTCGATAGTTTTACGTTTTGTAACACGTACGGGGTTTAGCCCAAACTACACAAACCTCCAGTGATCTCCCCTCGATTGTGTTTACCTAAAACATTGAACATTTTCGAAGATTTTGTTTCAACAAATAGAGCGCCCTATAGGCTGTCTAGCTAATGTTTTGTGCGAATTTTAATTGTGAAAATCATGAAAATGATGCCAAATGTGTTTTTACGAATTAACATGGGAGATAGTATGCGAAATCCTGGAAGGATTACAAATAAACACAGACATCGACAAAAAAATTTATTACAGACACTGTGTAATTTCCTAAAGGTCAGGAAGAGTTTTGAAACTGCTTCAACTGTATCCCAAAAATTGCATGTGTGCAGTCATTGTATGCATAAATGTGCAATCATGTTTACTTTGAAAGTTTGGCATATTTTGCATTTGATGATTTGTATAAACCAGCTGCATGAACAGATGAACACACATCTGATTATTGTTTACATTTTCTGGTGAGGATGTAAAGGTAGACACTTCGACCACAAGCACTTTGGAAAACAAAGTTCTGTATCACACCGGCAGTTACACCACCCAGGTTTACAGGTCTTTAAAAGGTAAACAGTTGTATTTGTTTGCAAGAAAAGCTGAAATTTGCTTCCTAAGTTTCAATGATATCTATCTATCTCTGGATACTGTCTACTCCTCTTTCGAGTGTTACTGAAAGGACATGGTCATGCAGACTATAAGGCCTGCAGTCAGAGACAAACAGCCAAGCTTTAAGACTGCCCAGATATATTTATATTTAGCAGGTCCCAGATATGAAATCAAATAATGTATCATCTTTCATTTTGGAAAAGCTTTTGTTGCTCAAAAATTGTTAAAATTTATTTGATTTATCAAAGACCACATAGGGAAACCGGTATTTTTAATTTTTAAATTACCTAGTTTTCGCTAGGTAACAATCTCAGTTACAAGAAAAATTTATGACAATCAGTGTAGAATAAACTTGCAAATTAACCACTGACTTGATTTCCCACCTCAGGGGTTTCAATTATCAATAGATCTGTATGCAGATTCTTGCATTTTGATGTAAGCAAATAAGTTTTTTTCCACATTTGACCCCACCTTATTCTGAGCTTGGGATCATTTTGATTCATGAGATTCTAGGATATATGGTCCAAATTTTGCAAGAATAAAGATAAATGCTATGTATTGTGTCTACTGCATTTTAATTATGAATAAAAGTAGTTTAAGTTCAATCAAAACAAGATTTGACTAGAAACTATTTGATTATGACCCCTTAAAAGATCTCAACAGGGGTCAAACAACCCCTGGTTTTCAAAAGCTATTGAAATGCCTGCTTTAATAAAATCTTCACCCTTAACAAGCAAAGAACAGTTGCGGGCTCATTGGTTGTGATAAATTTGTGAAGAAAAAAACATATTTAAAAGAAAATATAATTCTTTACCAGGGGTTCCTCTATGTGCTGAATCTGAAAAGTCATTTTCATCTCATTTTAGTGGATTCACAATCAGCCAAAAGTAAAGGGTTAAAATGCAATAGACATGTGCACAAAATTAATCACTATTATTGCAAAAATTGACCACTTTTCTAATTCTCCAACATCAATGACCACAAACTCAAAATGGTGTGGGGGGGTTCAATTTGAAAAAAAAATATGCTTGCATCAAAATGCAAGAAATCTGCATCTAGTGTCCCTGAATTATATCTTCTAATAAAATAATTTTTGAGTTAAATGGCATATTTAAAGTGTTAATATTTCTGACTAGGAATATATTATCTGCATTAACTTAGTTAGATACTGAAATAGCTTTATGAAGTAGAGTAATTTCTGAAATAGATTTTAGTTGAAGATGATAATATTCATTAAGAAAGATTGTTCATGTCATTCTAAGAGCATAACTAAAAATGATTGATATAGAACCCCTTTCTGCCATTTATATGCCTTTTATTGCATGTGCATCTAGTGTAGATCCAGATCAGACTAAATATTTGTGCCATCTGATCAGGACTTACATTGGTCACATCTTGTTTAGAAATAACCTTATGAATCTAAAATTGAACAGTGCAGATCCTGATCAAACAGCACAGAGATGCAGGGTGATCTAATTCTACACTGCCCATGCCATAAACTTGAGGTGCATATTATATGTAGTTAAGGGTTAAAGTTAGAAATGGATTTTCTGTGCAAAACACAAGTATTACATATTTTATGTCTACTTTTTCCATGTAAGTAGACATAAATTATTATGCATAAGTCAGTATTAAGGGGCCTACATGGATACAGCTTTTATTCCATGTGTGACAAGGTTAGACCATATCAACTTGCATATCAGTGGAGGCTGGTCAGAGTCTGTTCATGTTTAGATCTTTTAGATGCATGTACTTTCTGATCAAGCAGGGATTTCAGTTGCTTTTGAAAACCAGGGGTCATTTGACCCCTGTTGAGAATTTTCAATGGGTCAAAACCTGATCTTCACAAGTCATATCTTGTATTAAGTGATACTTACACATGTATTACTTATAATTAATTTGCAAGAGTAAAGTAAGTGTTAACTTCATATTAAAAATGCAATTTCCTCAATACTTATCCTCATTCTTGCAAAAGTAAACCACTTTTTAAAAATTTTTGTGCATCAAAATGACCCCAAGCTCAAAATTAGGTGGGGTCAAAAGTGGAAAAAATCACATTTGTTTGCATTAAGATGCAAGAATCTGTATCAATTGAATTCACTGGATCAAGATTAAAAGTGTGTTGATTCAGATCAGATGGATGCCTTACATGCATTAAAAAAGTCTAAATAGAGTTGACAAATAACAGTGGGGGAAAGAGTGTCTGTTAAGGGCTGTACTAATGAAATGAATATAAAGAGCCCCTTTATCTGATTTATTAGGTTGGACACTTCATTAAAATATGATTACATTAACATAATGCTGACTCCCTGTTACACATTGTTATACATAAAACCAAGATCAAATAGCCTTTCACAGGGTCCCTGTGTAATTACTTTGAAAGTGGAATTAATAAAGAGAAATACAAAGAAAAGAAATAAGTTATAATAATATAAGAAATAAATAAAATTTTGCTAACCCAACAATTTTCATACTTTAATTGACACAAAACATTTGTTGTGCCTCTTTCATTTACTAAATGAAATTTATAGGGCATTGGCATTGCCCTAAGTTGTGATGTATTGCTATAAAGAATGGATATAAAATTATATTACCATCATTAAGCTCAGCAACTGTTAAGCATCCTGACATGCACTCCACTGTTTGGAATGAATCAAAATTGGTACTTGTGTAAATATTGAGTTGCATTACAACCATGGCTAGGCATTCTAGACAGTGATGCATTTTGATCCTGATATTGCTTGATCAAACTTGGCCTGTAATATTTTTGTATTTGTCCTGTTCGATTGCTTTTAATGTTCCTTTTTTCATTTATTTCAGTAGTTCTCCTAAAATTACTTTTTAGCTCATCTGTCAAATAGTGACAGGGTGTACTTTTGAAATCACCATTTGTCCTGCGACCATTCACAATAATCGTCAGCACTCTAGCTGCTTAATTTTTATCCGATCTTCTTCAAACTTGGTCAGAATGTTTATATCAATGATATCTAGGTCGGATTAAAAATTGGGTCATGTGACCTTGAAAACTAGGTCACTAGGTCAAATTATAGAAAAACCTTGTCCACAGTCGAGAGGTCTTAATTTTGGTCCGATCTTCTTCAAGTTTGGTCAGAATGTTTATCTCATGATATCTAGGTCAGTTTCGAAACTGGGTCATGTGACCTTGAAAACTAGGTCACTAGGTCAAGTTATAATAAAAGCTTGTCTGCACTCTAGTGGTCTTAATTTTGATCTGATATTCACTTCCATTACCATAAGATCTTAGTTCCTTTCTTGAAATTGCCATATTGCATTATGGGTTCCGGAGTTAAGTGCCAAAATAAACTATTTAGACCATGTCTGCACAAAAGCAGCTTCATTTTGATTTGAATTTAATCAGACTTGTACAATAATTGAGTTACTATAAGATCTTGGTTCCTTTCTTGAACCGGCTAGATTCCATAATGAATTCCAGAGTTATGGCCATTGAAAGAGCCAAAGAAAGCTATTATGGCAATTGCATTTGCATCCACTGACTCTTGAGCAGTTGTTGACAGGTGAGCGACCTAGGGTCCTATGGACCATCTTGTTAAATATTTGACCAGTTTTATTATGAGTGGTTTTTGCATTTTTGCAAGCATATGACATGTCTTCCATAGGAGTTTCTTCATTCTGTTCAGATATTATATATCTACAATAAGGTGAAATATGCATATCAGGAATCGCCACATTCAGAAAAAACAGCCTCCCCACACAGTCAAGAAGAAGAGAGGGAGAGAGCATGGTTAATAAAATGATCAGTTTCAAAAGAGACACCACTAACAATTAACAAAAATGAGAATGGCTGGAATAAAACTGGAAGTCCTGTTAAATTGAACATTATTGGGTTGTTTTATTTTGATTATGTTTACGCTCCGCTGGCTTCCAGCACTTTCAGTGCTTTGATTGATTTGTTGGGTTATGTCTGACCAAAATGCGACCAGTGCAGATCCTGATCAGACGGCACGGATGTGTCTGCTGATCTGGATCTACACTGGTCGCTCATGCGTAAAAATGCGTATATATGGAGGAAAGGGTTAAAAACCTGAGGTCAATACACAAATTCGAGCTGTTACTGTAACCGCTTTTCACCTTTCCATTTAATATTATCACTTGTTCGAGAACACGCAGCTTCCTTAACCCGTAACGGATTTGGCTGAATATCGATATTTCGTAGGTACATGATGTCATAGAAGATTAATCATTCCACGACATATATAAACCGGCGTGAGAATTAATATAACGAGAATTATCGCGATGTTTAAGGCGATAACGGACCTTTCCAATATTGACACACCATTTTACCGATTATATAAACATGAATTTTTGCGGAAGTTAGGAGCCAGTCACAGATAGGACTAAGATAGGTCTGTGCTTTCGATATAAACTACAAAGGTTATGTTTAGGAAATCCTTTTAAAAGTTATTTTGAATTTTACAGCTGTTTCCTAAATCAATTATTAATGTATTTTGCATTAATCTTATCTAGTCATAACGATGGTACTGATGCTAATAGAGATGATTATAATGACTAGCGTTCAATGACATTAAAGTGTGCTTTCACGGGTGTTGTTGTTGTTGTTGATGATGATGATGATGATGACGACGAGGATGATGATGATAATGGAATAAGTGATAGAGTTGGTTGTGGTGGCGGTGATGATAATGGCGATGTTAGATGTTAAGATGATGATGATGCAACTGCTGCTGCTGCTGATGATGATGATGAATGATGACACGTTTACATGTTATTTCTGTTGTTAGTAATATTATCTTATTTTCACTTAACAGGTTCTGGTAAGGAGATTAGACCAAATTAGACGATAGCTTATGATCAGCAAGTGATGATGGATCCTACTGAATTCACTGTTATTAAAAACTACGCTGACGTATACCCTCAACTCGATGAAATTATCCGAAAAGCTCTGCGCCAAGAACATGTTTCATATTCTCGTGGACAGGCGCCGACCGTCAGCGCTGGATCACTCAAAGTGCCCCGGATGTTACCGGAATCGCTGCACAACAACAACAACGAAACGTCACTGGCTCAACGACAAAATTCATCCTTCGAACACAAACTAAGGACAGGTTATTTCATCTCAGCATTAAAATCTTGCCAAAATTCTTGCCAGCAAGTGAAGAAACGGAAAGCTTTACCGTACGAAAAGTTATGTTTGGCGGAAGAAAATAATTTTCAACCGGCATTGAAAGTCCATAACGACTCTTTTAAAGGGCCGAAAACTTGTACAAAGTTATTAAAACATAATTCCGTAACTACATCCTCTGGGAACTGTTCAGCTCATACAGAAAAACATACCTCATCGGCAGCTTGCCAAACCGTCGATGTTTGTGCCCGTGTTTCTATCGACCAGTCTACTACTAATGGCGGTGTAGGGGTAAAAGTTGCCGTGACCAAAGGTAATATTGAATTATATCATAGTGAAATACTCTTTCCCATATTTTTGTAGGCCATAGTCTAGGCTTTGTACCACTAAATTTCGATTCTTGATACAGCTGTTATATAAGAGAAAGTATTAGACAGGAGTGGTGTTTATATGTCCCATTTTGGGAGAGTTGAGAACTGACAGAGATCGCATTGTCCGTCTGCCACAAATCTGGTTTCCACAGAATAGCTTTGCAACGAATTTTTAAACATAATTCACTCAAGTTTTAATGAGGCGGGGTTTCGCGTCCAAGAACCATTTCCCTACCTCAAAGGTCTTTTTTACACTTGGGTTTGTACGGTGAACAGATGCAAATAAAATGGTTTTCGAAGCATGAATTCGAATGGAATGAAGCCTCTTCCTCAAAACTGTTTACATAATTAAAACACAGGCCTCCAAGGTTAATACGGGAATAAGTATGCATTTCAATGTCGGAAGCAAAATATCGCATGAGCGTTAAAGCGGGATTACTTCAATTTAACCCCCTCTTGTATGAATATTACATGTATTTGGAACTATAGGCACAATTGTGCGGCATTAGTTCGAGCTAATAAAATTTTAATTTACTAAAATAAATTGGTCCGCGCGACTAAAAGCGAAAGTAGGATTTTGGAAATGTCACAGAAATCGAGATCGCGCATGAAGTGGTCTTTTCGTCAAAAATCGGTGCTAAATATACCTCCACTATATTTCGCTTCTTAAACATTCGTTAACGATAATTTAACAATATCATTGAAAATCCCGTCTATATTAAAGAAAGGATTCGATCGGACCTTTTGTGTTCTGTTAGAGAGTTTATATATTGGAGTCTATATGGACATATATGATTTTTCAATAGTATATTCTTACTTAAGTTTAGGGCTGGGGCTTTAACCATTCGATAGTTTCAAAACAACGCGTTAAATACTTCTATTTTTTGTGGCGGCATTCTGTGGCAGATTATTGTTATTCGATTATCAGAGCATATTTACTGGAGAACAACGAACGCTAAAATAGTTTAAGATTAAAATGATGGAAAAATTCTTGTGCGACTTCACTCGGAATGATGCGACATCGATAACAACTGTATTGGTTGTGTCACTTACCGACATTAATTAGTCAAGGCACCAATACATCTGTTTGAACTAGATTAAACTGGTTAAACCGTTAGTCTTAACATCTTAGATACAAAATATATTAAACCTGCTTTTAAACCAGGTTATACCCATCAGAAAGTTCGTTTTGTGATACCTCACAAATGCTGGATATAATGCTTTGCGCCCTTCCTTAGCTTTGTTTCTTTTTGTTTGGACTACAAATGTTGTTATTTTCCGTCAGCTATAGTTGTGTCATTTGTCAATTGCCTGTGACTATCTGTCAGATTGCTTTTATCGCCAGGGTTTTTCCTCTTATCTAGGTGTTCCATCATTTATCTAGGATTTCTTTGTTCGAAACTTTTTACAGTGATCCGGCATTATACAGTGCTTAAACACTTCTTGTTGTATTCCTTGTTATGGGTGACATGGTAATTTCTAGAAACAGTGGAATCGTTAGAAAATAGAGGATATTTGTTTTTACCAGTGTAAGATAGAAATATATTTCTATCTTTCACTGGTAAAAAACAAATTTTCTTTTTATTTTATGCTTTTAGTTCACAATTTTCGTGAATTTGACAGAAAACTTGCACTAAATGGCGCCAAAAACTGTTGTTTATAACGTTACGTCATGTCATATACCAAACTTGAACCCGTTTTCTAAACGTTCTCATACAGAATTTTATGTACGTTCGGGTACCGACGTGAAAAAAACCAGTGAAAATAAAAATGATATTCCACTGTTTGAAAAGTGAAATACCACTTTTATTTCACCGAGAAATTTCTATAATTCACTGGAAAGCATAAAATAAAACCTTATCATTAACGCTGAGTGCCTGCTACTTAAATTCAATTTTTTTTCACCACAAACTCAAACAAGATACCTAGCCTACTCATGGTATGCAAATGATGACGACACTGAAACACAAATACAAATACTTTCCCTTTTGAAAGTTTTTAAAGTTTTAGTTTTCTAAATTTTTTTATCAACTAATACATATAAGCTGTATTTTCCTCTACTTTATAATAATTTTTAGCTCTGTTGTTTTATTTTACAGCTCAATCTACCCAGAAATCACCTACGCCGACATCGGATCAAAATGCCCCACCCGCTATTCAATCGAAACCCCCTTCTAATAACATTGTTAATAGATCTGCCACCAGTCCATTAGTAAACCATCATGTATCACACTCGCCGTCATCAGATCCCATCGGAGCCTCTCCAGCGCTATCGTCGTCTCCAAGCAACATATCAGTAACTAAGATGACGTCATCGGGATTTACGTTACAAACGACGTCATCGGAGTGCAATAACCTAGCATCAACAGCCTCATCTTCGGTAATCAGAGATTCATCTTCATCGTCACACCAGTCACACGGCTTCGCTGATAAGCCTCTGCCGACGTCTGCTGATGAGCCCCTGCCGACATCTGCTGATAAGCCTCCACCGACATCAGCTGATAATTTCTCTATTCAAAAAAAGACATGTGTTCATGAAAACAACGGATTCTACGAAAACAAATTATCTGGGGATTCCGGAAGTAATTTGAAACCCATCGAAATTGGCACATTAGGTACGCTGTTAATGGTAGCCATTAAAGCTCTTTTCTATAGCTTTTCTTTAGCTTTTCTACAGCTTTAAAAATCTTCAGCTTAGGCAAGGTCTAGAAATGGTTTTGGGCAAGAACGAGTGGAAGATCTGGGCTAAAGATTATAAAACTGAGGTAAGAAACCAGTCTCCAATCTCAAGCATCAGGCCCCTTAATTATAAAACTTTTTTCTTGCTCATCTCAATTCTGTGCTCAAACTTTGAATGTCTAAAACATTAACAGCCTTCATAACTTAGAAATAACTGTATGCTCTGCAATTGTTATTGAGATTATTTATGTCATATTTTCAGTTTAAACTGTGTTTTTTATATATAATGAACGTCGTGTTTTTTTATAAAACGAACGGAAATGATGCCATCAAATGTTCATATTGAGATGAGCATGAAAAAAGTTTTATAATCACGGGGCCTGATTTTCGTAACGGTCACCATTTCGGCCAGTCAGATTATTGAGATTTGAGACCGGTCTCCTGATTTAGATTTTATGATCTCGGGCCCTGGTTTTAGGGCTACACAGTCTTCCCTCATACATAAGAGTGCTTTAGGTATAACTTTTTGAATATCTTTATCTGTTATTTCATTTAGATTTCATATTTAGCTAAGATATCGAAACAGTTAAAAACTCATCTCAGGAATTATTTAAAAAATAATATCCTAAATTTTCAGAAAAACTTAAACATTTATATTATCAATTGTTTCGAAAGTTTGAGATGATACATTTTGTATGAATACCTTCTCATTCTTTCTTTACAATACAATTATGATGCTTTTAGGTTAATGGGGGTGGGGCGAGAAGCGCAGGAAGAGCTGCTTTAGGTACCAATAAGTACTTCTGTAAAAACCTTCGAATCTTTCCGCATTCGGTAAACGTTCCTTGTTTAACTTTTACTTTTATTTTTCTGATGCCATTCCATTACAAGTTTAAATACTGGTATAATTTATTGTAGATGAAAAAGAAATGGTGAAAATCATCGAAACTCTAAAAAAAGCTCAAACCGCATTTGACACGTTTCCGAGCGAGAAAATGGATGAACTGTTCGAGAGCCAGGAAGAGTTCTTGGTATGTAAAGAAAACATGTACACAAATATTTTAAACCTTTCCTCCATACATACAACTTAATTGTTAGGGCGAACAGTTTAGTGCCGTCTGATCAGGATCTAAACTGTTCGTTTTTTTGATTTGTTAGGTTAATTCTGACTAAAATGCACCAGTGCAGATCCTAATCAGACGGCAGGGATGTACCGGCTGATCTGTATCTACACGGGTCGCACATGCGAAAAAACTGTTTCTAAAACGTGGATTTATTTAAAGACGATTGCGGTACTTTCCGATTTCACATATTATGAATTATACATGAGCACCGTTTGCATATTTTTCGTCCTTTTAACGGTTGTTTTGTTATCTATTGGTAAGGGAAGACTTTCTTTCTTAAATAAAACTTGTGAAGCAGCTCTGTTCAACGACTGAGTAGGACAATGTCGATTGTATCATGAAAACGGTGAAAACGTAAAAATTATAACATTTTGAAAACAGAAACTACTGCCTGTAATCGTCTTTAAAATGGAAATTTTAGAAGAAGTCAGATATTCTTAGGAATACTGTAGATAAACTTACATTCGCGTGCATAAAATTTCGAGGTTTTCCTTTAAAAAAAACTTGTCGTTGGTTATTAAACTCGTGAATCTCAATTTTCCAACGTTCATATTCTTTATTTCGTGTTAGTTTTAACTTAGTAGATAGATCTGTTGACTAAATTCACGAATCCAATAATATTAATGATTTCACAGTTTTAGTATATAATAAACAGAAATTGAAGGTTCCATGCTCGCTGCCAGGGAAGGGCACGCGATAATGTTCAAAGCACTTCATGGCCAACCATTTTTGCATTTCTACTAATTGTTCATATTATATACTAATGTATATATACCTTTAAACAGAATGGCAAATAAAATATGTTTAACTAAACCGCCGCATGCACACTATTGTTTGGAATGGATAAAAAATGTAGTGTTTACTGGTGTTAATATCGAGTTGCGTTCTACTCGGGGCTAGACAGCTTAGGCAGAAGATCAAATATGCGTTTCCATTACTGCTCATGAACAGGCTCAGTCGCCAGCATTATCATCATATCTGTCGTGTTCGGTAGCTTTCTAAGTTCCCCTTTAATCTTTTTTTAAGTTATTGTGTGATCAATAACTTCAAAAACTTTGTCTTTGTTTCAGAAACGTCAAGACAAGTTACAGAAAACCAGTGTAAATAAGGGTAAGTATATTTTATTGTGAAATTCCAAATCATTTGTTCGAGTTTGATTTTTAGTTTGTCTGGTCCGAAGAACCGTTCGAGCTTTTGTGTTTTGCGACTAGGCCGCTGTCCGCCTGACGTTTCGTCCCTTTCAAAACGTTGTTTAGAAATTTACTCAATTACTCAAAAGTACTTAACATTTGTTAGGTGCATTCTGTGCAGTTTCTCTTATAATATTCTCAATGTATTTTCACTCAGTGTTTGCATGAATTGTTTATTCCATTGTCATTGCCAAAAACCATCATATATCTGGATTGTTTTACGATTTTATTAAAAGATTCAAAGTTCTCTCCGCAGAAATGAAAATGAGTTAAGGCTTTATGTAATATGGTTCTTCACTGGTCACACACGGAACCAAAGCCATATTCCATGAGTCAAGAGTGGACTAATAGAGGTTCTCTCCTTTATCCCTTTTGCTGCATCTGATTGGCTGAATGGCGACCAGTAGCCATTTTAGCCAATCAGATGCTTGAGATTTTAGACTGGTCTCCAATCTTAGTTTTATGATCTTTGGACCAGATAATATTACTTCGAAAGAAATTATCTCTTTTTATTTAATGGATAGGATCCAGTCCTGGAGATGTGAAGTCACTTCTGCTTGACCAGATTGTCAAGTATTTCGAAACCAAAATACTCGAAACTGTAAGGTTCGCTAAACGTATCCCAGGATTCCTCGACCTTCCACGAGATGACCAGGCTAACTTGATCCGAGGTAAATTAGTTGTTCATTCGTCTGTTTAATGCAGGGGCGTATCCAGAGGATGTTCAGTAAGATTGCTCGAACCCCATTTTTGGGAACTTATGTTTAATTTTCATGAGGATTTGGCCAGAAACGGCAGAAAGTTAAAAATGATCACCCTACCCTTACTGCAACCCCCCCTCTCCAACGAATCCTTTCTCGAAATCTTAAATCCGACTCTGCAGTGTGTGTTCGGATGCAAATCCAGAGGTACGGTCCAATCCGAAGCCTCGTCGTACGAAATATCACAACAACTTTTCAAGGTTTAAGGTTATCTCATTACTAGTAACAACTTATCGGTGGAATGAAGTCTGCAAAAATGTGTTGTATTCCTGTGTCATTCTAACAGGTTTAGTCAAATCAGTTCCCAAGGTTATAAAACTGAGCATGGAAACCAGTCTCAAATCTCAAGCATCTGTCGCCATTTCAGCCAATCAGATGCTTGAGATTTGGGACTGGTTTCCAATCTCAGCTTTATAACCTCAAGTCCTGGCCTACGATATGTTCGTATTTGTTGTGCTCGTTTGGTTTCAATGTTACCTTTTCATTGATTTCTAATTTTCAGATTAAAAAAACAAACAACGAATTTTTCAGTTGCAAAACATCGATAATACCGTGACTATGGCTGTTATTGTTGAGAGGAATATTGGCGATGGGGCACATCTTTATACGACCCTGAGTCGGCAGTTTCTTTAACAATGTTCAGTTTATTTTATAGAAATAAACTTTCAACATAAACATGTATCTAGGCTCGATGGTCATACCTCAGTCATTGCAATTTGTTAACTGATTTTCAAGAAAACTTGCCAGACAAAAACCCGAACCTTAGACAATAATAGTTCCCGCTCTAAAACAGTTCATCGCACCGTTTTGAGAATTGTTACACAAGGTAGAGATCCGACTTCACGGTTAAATAATAAGTACGGAAACCATTATCAGATGTGAAGTTTCTGATTGTCAATTCTGAGACTGTGCTCAATTTCAACCATTCAGATTACTAAGAGCTTAAACTAGTTCATATTCTCAGTTTAACAGAGTTTTATAACTTTGGGCAGTGTAAATTATATCGTTATTTCAAGTAAAATATAACTAGATCTATAAATAATTTTCGAAACTTCTGATTAAAACATTGCAGGATAATAAAGTTGCGGAAATGATGGACCAGATGTGTTATTCGCGGTGTTGTTCGCGTTCATGGATCCATTTGTTTTGTTGTTTTTTTTCTGATAATTAGAGTAGCTCTAGTTGTCAAAATAAATCAAGTTTAGGCCTAATAAAATTAAAATATTATTAATCGTAGTAAATGAGATATATGTTTATGATTGAAGAAATCTTTGGCAACCCCGACATCAAAATGTTATTTTTACCACGAAATAAATAATAACTAATGTCGTCTGCATAACTGTATGACGTCAATTCAAGAATTGACGTCAGCTGTCCGAAATTACCTTTCCCAGGATGCGCTCAATATAAACTCAAATTAAGCGAATTCCCGTCTCTGAAGCTCTGGTGTCTGGTCTGTAAAAAATTGAGTTAGTTAAAAAGTTTTGGTTAAAGTTTTCAAACTCTTAGTAACTTATCTTCCAGTGCTCAGAACTGGTCCAGACTGTATGTGATATTTAGGTTGAAGCAAATAACACACTGTGCTCAATGCCGATTTATGTACATGTAGCATTTTTGGAATCAGGTGACCTCGTTAGCTCAGTTGGCAGAGCGTAAGCACGGTAAGCCGTAGATCTGTGGTTCGGGTCCTGGTCCAGGCGACTCTTTTCTTGCCATTGACTGCCACAAATTTATCAAGATTTATTGTTTTAGAGTATGCAGTACATTTACATGTATTTAAATTTTAAACTCTTTACCGAACAGAACGAGGAACAAATAGGAATATTTCATAAGATCTTTTCGTTGATTTGCTAGCTAAGATGTTATGTATTTAAATGTTATGTTTTGTAATATAATGGTTTAAGTGTAGAATTACGCTCATTTGGTGCAATGTCTTAAAATAACAACGTTGGTATATTTCCAAGTTGTCATGGAAACTTGCACTAGTTCCTTATTATCGGTATTTAAGTCACAGATACAAAGAGGTTAAACAAACCAAAACCAGTGCAGTTTCAGATGTTCGTTTGTTTAAAGGTGCCTGATCTAGAAATGAATAACAAAGTATTATATTCGGACTACGTAACAGAAAAAGTTGTCATTTGAGATATGTTTAAATTTGTATATTATTGACGTTGACAGCCTGGTAGCGCGAAGTTGGCAAGCTACTAGCTAGCAAGGTGAAGTTGGCAGCTTGATATGAATCACAGAAAAAAAATTGAATTCCTAACGAAAAGATTTTCCAAGTTCTTCAGCTTTAATCGATAAGTTACGATTTTTGAATGTATCCGTGGTTTGGATCAGAATGGGAAACGAGCTCGTGAATACCGTGCGCGTTGTATTCATTGTTTCGTCTGACTGGTGTGTAGGAAATATAAAGAAAATATCAGTATGTGAATGCAGTCCAAATTCAAAAAAATAGTAGTAAATTCTTTTGGTCAAGGCCGATCCCCATATTTGTGTAAAAACTTAAAATCTTAATCCTTCTCTCCCCAACCCTCAAATTTCTTGAACACCCACTCTTTGTAGCCAAGCCCTCCACCGAATTGTTTCTTGCTCTATTTGTTTAAAACTTTAAAAAAAAATTCATACAACCCCGCCCGTTTGTTTACGTTAAAAAGTGAAATCCTTCCGGGGCCCCACTTAACGCCCCCCCCCCCCCCAACGCAAACATTCTCCCCACCCCCACCCAACAAAAAAGAGTATAAACACTGTAAAACATCACGTTTTCCAATTAAAGTGTGACTCGTTACCCAAATTATTCTTATATTTTTCTGAAACGTTACTCAAATTGTTCTTATATTTCTTAGAAAACTTCTTATGGACATTTGCAGATACTGGAGCGTGCTGTCTGTTTCGCACTGCGCATGCGCTATCAGTTCCTTTGTTTTCACGAATACATCCAAAGGCCACAGACACAATACAACTGATCTTAGATGGCCCTGTTTAGAGAATCAGTCACATTTAATAAGGATTACTCTGATAATTTTGCTAATTCATGTGTCTCAATTTTAATGAACCGCTCTTAGGCATTGATAAGGTACTTTTTAGATGAAACAAGAACAGTCATGCCTCCATTAGGAAAACTGTTAACAATAATGGTTGGTCTTCAAAATAGTTTCCATTCTTGTCATGCCTGAATCAGGGAACGTTTTAAGTCGCTATTGTCGGCCAATAGTTATGCATAACTAATTTTAATCATTTATTTATAATACCGACTATAAATAAAAATGTGCATCTTGTATCTTGAAAACGATTTCATGCATTCGTAATTCAACGTGTTCATTTTCGTCAATTTACATTTGTTTATGCTTTTCTACTCTATTTATTTCAGAATCGAGGAACGAAAGTGACCTGATCAGCGACATGCGCGGCGTCAATGCAAAGAACAAAGTGATCACCTCGCTGGATGGTCATCACTTCAGCCTGGAGGACCTTAAAACTGTCTACCCTGAAGACACCTTGCAGTGTTTCTATGTCGGGGGTCAGAAAGCTTTAAAGTTAAACCCGACTGCGGAAGAGGAGGCTCTGCTACGTGCAATATCCATCACATTTGCAGGTTTGTGCAGTATCCATCACATTTGCAGGTTTGTGCAATATCCATCACATTTGCAGGTTTGTGCAATATCCATCACATTTGCAGGTTTGTGCAATATCCATCACATTTGCAGGTTTGTGCAATATCCATCACATTTGCAGGTTTTGGCATTTTGTCAATTAGTTTTAGTTGGTGTATATTAAGTGAAGTTTTAACAATTAAAAAACCCAAAGGAAACGGAGCTGGCGAAGTGACTGTGGTCTTTAATTGTTAAAACTTAACTCTAGATACACTTGATAATTTAGTGATCATCACAATTTTACCTCACAACTATCAGAAATGGCTTAATAATATTTTGAATATTGTAACTATATTAAATTAAAGGCGGTTATACAACAGTTTAACATATAGGTGACGATTTTTAACTTTGTTATTTTATGCCTCCGTGGTAAAATATAAACATATTTTCGCAAGAATTGTATAAATATTGCGAGAACGTAGGTTCCCGTGAAAACCTATGATCTCAAGTCAAAGCCTATGTTCTCGGGTGACAACATACGTTCTTGTCATAGAACAAAGATTTCCACAATAATTGTGCTTGACAATTTTCAGGGAGAGTTTGTACCAAATGAAATGTCCACTTACTATCCCAAGCGCATGTGCAAGTGGACTGGATTTATGTCCGCTCTGTAACTTTAAAGTCCATAGAAGGAATTTCATGAAACTCTGGTCAATTGTTTAGCACATTGAGACAACATTTCAACCGTCCTGACTCAAGGTCATTGTTAGGAGTGGAGGAAAAAAGTTTGAGCGAGATTGAGCAGAAAGCCAATCATGGGATGGTACAAAGGTTAAATCAGTGTAAAATTTCAAAATAAACTAAATCACCATTAAGAACGTGAAATAATCTTTAGGTGGGAAATATGCTGGAAGGGTGCAAGGACCTATGTTTTAACCAAGGGAGATCAAGGTCAAGGTCAGCAGTTGTGTTCAAAGGTTTGAGCCCTGCATTTTTGTCTGCTCCTTAGCTTTTAAATCCTCTGGAACCTGTTTCAATAAACATTGGATGAGCTTATTTAGACTATTCCCTCTCCCATGCACAGATCATTTCTCGACATGGATTGTGCTATAAATTAAATAGCCCAGAGTAAAAAAGTTCATACATACATGAATAAATTTTTCACTTAAATTTCATTTTTCACTTTCATTTTTCACTATAAATACGCTTTTTTCAACTTTTGCTAATGTGGCGGGGTAAATTGCTGTCCTTAGGACTGCATTGTTCATCTTTTTTAATATTGTGTGTTTGTGATTTTCAAATGCGGTGTTTACTTAAATTCTTAAATCTTGAAGCTCACATAATAAAGCACGCAGTTTTATCTTCTAGATTTTATGACGTCATTGTTTTGTTTTTGTAGACCGTTGCGAGTTGAAATGCAAGGAAAAAGTAGAGGATATCCAAAACCGACTGATTTCCTGCTTGCTCTACGTCATAAAGAAACAAGGGGATCCGGAAGGCGTCCGACTCGGACAAATAATGAATTTTCTGATATTTTGTAGGACAATGACTGAAAACGAGCTCAAAGTCACGAAAAGTATAATTTTAGAATCTGAAAAACATGCCAGTAATCCATTTGTTCAAGAAGTTTTATGATTCCCTACTTACAAGAAGTTTTTATAATACATTAATGCAGGCGGGAGCTTCCTTTCAATCTGGGGCAAATACAGAGTAGAGTTGTTCAAACCCCCTTTTGGGCTGATATATTTTTTCTTGGGGATTTTGGCCCAAAACTTGAAAATTATGTGACTTAAGACTGCCCCAAACAAACCCCCTTTCTGAATCTGACCCTGATTTCAATAATATTGTCAGTGTTGGCAAAATTAAAATGCTTATCTTCTACAGTAAACCCCGCTGGTAAGACCATGGCTGAAGGTTATAAAGCTGAGATTGGAAACCAGTCTCAAATCTCAGGCACCTGATTGGCTGAAATGGCGACTGGTTTCCATGCTCAGTTTTATAACCTTGGGCACATGTTGTGACTGGGAACGAAAAGTAGTCTTAATGATCGTGCGGTCTTCTGAGGGTTGAAAATGGTCCAAAAATGTTCCAGATTTGAGGCGGTCAAGGGAAAAGGTGTCTTTGGACAAAGGATATCAATTCTTCAGTGACGTAATAAAGTTCCGCGAATGATAAAGCTTAGTATGTGTTTATGTTATGTATAGTAGAAATGAGAAATAAATCACCTAATCTATATGAAAATAATAGAATGTAATTTTTTTCAAAAATATGTTTAACTAAGTGTCAAAACTGACACGGAAGACACGTTTTCCCATTTTATCCTAATCGGGCTCCAGGAACAACAGTCTCTACAGTTATAAAACTAAAATTTAATATTTTAAAAATATCTATAAATCGGACAATTATGAAAACCTCTGAAAAACTTGACATATAGGTCATGTCCTTGATAAGTTTTTATTTCGTAATTTACATTATAGAGAAAAAGGCCAGTACATTTTGATTTTGTTTTTCCCATTGTCCAAGTATTTTCCGGGATCACACACCTTTGTCGTCCTTGTTTAGTTCTCAAAAATTGATTTCCATTACCATCTATACTCATTTGTTCTATATATATTTCAGATCTGAATAAAGTAGCCAATCATTTCCATTCCAAGAAATCAGGAAAATTTTAGTGTAGACGCATGTCTGGCCGCTACATTTTAATCTTTCCTTCGAAGACACACCTTTTTGCATGGGTGAACAGTTTAGATCCAGATCAGCCGGCACATCCGTGCCGTCTGATCAGGATCCAAACTGTTCGCTTTTTGATTCGTTAGGTTATTTCTGACCAAAATGCGATCAGTGCAGATCCAGATCAGACGGCACGAATGTGCCGGCTGATCTGGATCTACACTGGTCGCACATGCGTAAAAATGCGTATTTATGGAGAATACAGAGGGGGCTGTATCCGTCTTTACGTCACTCCGTACGTCCCCAAATCTTGTGGCATCAATATTCTTATGTAGATATTTATGGAGGAAATTTAGGGTTAAAGTTCATTAAGCCTTTGGTAGATTAATCATTTGTTTCTGCAAACTTTATTCGTATTGTTGACCAGATGCTAGTTAGGGTGGGAAATAATAATGCATCTTCATCTTTGCATATGTACAGACTTATATCAAACCGAACCTAAAGTATTTTATGCCCCCAGAAAGTGGGAGGCATAAAGAGTTGCACTCATCCGTACCTCCGTCTTTACGTCCCTCCGTACGTCTCCAAATCTTGTGGCATCAACTCCTCCTAAACTATCAGGCGGATTTCTTTCAAACTTGCACAGATGATCATGCAGGATAAGTAGAAGATCGTATAAAAAAGTTTTTTCCTGCGACCATTTTTACCAGAGTTATGGCCCTTTGTTATTACAAACTTTGTTGCAGCAGTGGAGCATCATTGCCCACGAGATGTTCTAGTTATATTTGTTCAATAAAAATCAAATGTCCCTGTTCACTATATTTATTGTATAATTTATTATTAATTTCTGTTGAAAACCTGTGTTGTACATAAATACATGTCATTTATTTTTATTCTCAATTACGTAACTTGTTTTTCTGAAGAACAACATGTATGTAGATATTTTCCAATGTCTTTTCTCGGGAAATTATTGAATTTGTTTTGATGCTTACAAGTATACTGTATTCTTTTGTAGATATTGAGTTGCGCTCAACCCCAGATTAGGTAATTTTTAATCCCATCACAAAAACGGCACGATCAACCATGTTCGATTTGTCGTGCTCAAATTGTCACATCTTCATCTGTTACATTATATTTTTTCATAATATTTTTACACCCTTTACCTTTTTCTATTTTCATATTTCATTTTGCTATGTCATTTGATAATGCTGGTATCGTGTTTACATTCAGTACTTGAGCCGCGTATCCTCAGCGATATTTTAGCACTTGTTGCAATTTTTTTGTTATTTTTAGTAAACAGCAACTTTATAGGTTTCATGTTATACTTACATTATATAATTTTGTTACAAATTCTGACTACATTCTCGTCAAATGCATAAAAATAGGTGTCGTCTGCTCAAATTTAACGTCATTTCAAGGAATGACGTCAACTTACAGACGACACGTTTTCTTAGGAAGGGGCTCACTCGATTCCATGCAGCATATAACTATTTGAATTTATTTGAATCTTCTCGGGTTACCTTTTCGTTAAAAATGTGTTGTTTAAGTCAGGTTAACTAATGCTCCGAAAATGCCATCTTTTATTTAGGGGATTACATAACAGCACATTTTCATATGCTTAAGAATGAAAATATTGTCTTATTTGGCGATATGTTGTTGTTGTTTTTTTGCAAACATCGATATAACCAAAAAGTATTGTAGATATCTCTTTAAATTCAAAAATTCATTTGATCGATATATTGTATTTATTTTTTCAACATATATAGCCTGTACAGTACTGTATGTGATCATTTATAATTATTGTACGTGTCTCCGTTGAACTGGTGCCACGTGACTTGAATTTTGTTTGTGTTTTTATTAATAAATGGTCGGTATGACCTATTTAAGATTTCGTAGTGTAGGTCAAATACATTAGAATCGTCCCTGGTTCTTAAAATTAACTTTTTTATGACACCACTAAACCGAACCTCGATAAAAAGTCTTAGAAGACTGTTGATAAAAATACTGTTGATAAACTTTAGATTTGTAAGCAGGGGATCGAACTCGCAATTTAAGGACCCAGTCAGTCGCACTAACCACTGGGGTAAACTCAAAGCTTAAGAAACGCATCAGTTGGAAAACACGTTTATGGGAGACAATTTTGAGGAAAAATATCCGTATAAATCATCGATTTATCTTTCCAGTTAATAAACACTATAATATCTATGCTTTTTAAAAACTTTTTAAACGCAAAAATGGGAAACAAAAAAATTAACAAGCTTTTGAAGACAAACCATATAATATCAACTTATTAAAAAGAATAATAAGAATTAAATTGCAAAATGTAAGGAAAATAAAGAGGAATTGTTTCCAAAAGAGCTGTACTATAATAACTAATTTTCACAGTATAGTGTCTAGTTGACAAGTAATACAATCTAGTTCAGATGGGAAAATGTCTGCTTCATTATGTTATTTAACTATTGCAATATTCACCAGGGAAGCTAATGTTCCGAGACCTTTACCTTCTTAACAAGTGTATTCATCCACTCTTATGTCGAGTACTACGGTCAATCTAGAGACTTCTAACAACAAATTATTGTCGGTCATCCTGATGACCGACATATTATAATCGACCAAACTTGAGATCTTTAACCTGAACACCGGTTAACAGTGACTCACGTTCCAGACGGACCGGATAATTTAGACTATGTCACCTGTTTCTAAGACGCATGCAAAAGGATAGTGTATAGGCTGATGTTTGATTGCTTGACATATAAAGAAGACGTTTACCAGAAAAGACATTAATTGTCGGTCATCCTGATGACCGACATATTATAATGGACCAAACTTGAACTTTGAAGAGTAACACCGGTTAACAGCGGCAGCGGACGTGGTCACTTTAGACAAAACAGCCCGTCTAAAGCTTGAGAATGCTATTCCGTTCCCCTTTTTGCAAGAAAAGTATTCTAAATGTTGATGAAACAATATTCGGACATTGTATTTACGGCAAATCAGAAATTGAGCTCATCTATAACGACATGTTAATTATGTAAAATACGTGTGTTGTATTTTCTACAGGGTATAAAAATAATGTTATGCGTCTTTTTTAGAAAGTCACGTGATGCAAACCTTTATAGCAAAATATTAGTTGCATAGAAGTTGAGCTGATACTTTATT